>JAVGWX010000010.1:87497106-87607106 GCA_036924085.1 Ariolimax columbianus | reverse complement strand
GTTTGGCCCAACCCCATCACCATTTCGTTTGTTACCCCATCTTTTCCGGGCGATTTCTTTTCCTTTAAAGTTATCATGGCCTCATCCATTTCATTCATTTTTAGTTTTGCCATCATGTGCTCCTCTGGTGCCATCTTGATCTTGTCGTGGCTCTTTTGTTCTTCACTAATGTCTGTATGCCTGTCTGTAGGGACATCAATGTGGTTTTCTCTGGCATAATGTTCTATAAAGGCGTTTCCTGCTTTGTTTCCAGTAAGCACGTTGTCGCCCTGCTTGATGGTAATTTATTTATTTGATGGTGTTTCGTCATTCATGGCTCTGACTAACTTTCATAGTTTGTTCCCTTCTTTATTTAATTTAGGCTTTCTGTTGTGTTTTTCCAGCTGTCTCTTGTTATTTGGTTTAGTGTTCCTTTGTATTTCGCCGTGTTGGCCTTGAGGGCGATATTTGCTTCCATAGATTGCTCTCTCTCTCTCTGCCATGTTCCTAGCATTTGAGACTTCATCCTCCGCTTTCTGCAATTCATCATTCGAATATGGCTTGTAGTTTTTCCTTGCCTTTCTTGGGATGGTTTCAGTGGCAGCTTGCATTATTGCTTTGCTTAGGCTTTCCACCATAGGTTTCATATTGTTATTCCGTGTGTTGATGGTTTCACACAGCCCATCTGTCAGCATTGTAAATCTGTCCCAGTCGGCTCGTTTATAGTTCCAACGTGGGAGCGGTTTTATTTCCTGTGGGCCTACTTCCATTTCAATTTCTAGCCTACTTGGCCTGTGGTCGCTACCTGCCAATTGGTTTAGCACCTAGTGGTCTTTTTTGTGGTGAATATCCCCCGTGGAAAAGGTCAAGTCTAGAGTAGAGGTGGTATGCCATGTTCTAGAATAGAAGCTAGGGTTGTCCTCCGGCCTATAGATAAGTGGTGGCTTTCAATAACTTGATTTGGTCTGTGTAGTACCCGGCATCTCAATGAGCCTCTTTGCAAACATCTAACAGTCACATCGATTAAACACGTTTAGCCACTTGCCATCTCCGGGAAATATGAAACGTTTTACTAACGTCAGAGGGTCTTCAGCAGAGTTGATTATTTCGTTCCTCTACAAAGTTGGGAGCTTACATCAGAGAGACACGCCCTTGGTTTTGATGATTAAGGATTACGGTACAATGTGATAAGATGGAGCATTTGTGGACAGAGAGTAAGATAACAACAAAGAGAGAAGATGCTGGCCACTTTAACATTATGGAATCATAGACGGCTGTATAGGAGAGGACAAAGATAATCTTAATTTGCACGAGGAACAGCTTACATCGTTCTCCTGGTCCAGCATCCTTCGTCTCTCATCTTCCAGCTCCTTCCTCATTCTCCTGTGATAATCGTCATTCTCTTTGGCCGTCTGCGCCTTGCTCCTGTCTCTATCCTGCTGTGAATAGCATGATGAGGCAGACACATGTTAAAACGGAAGTACACATAAGGTCGTCTGTTAGCACTGTCTGTGACGTAAAGTCGTCTGTTAGCATCGTGTATGACGTAAAGTCGTCTGTTAGCACTGTGTGTGACGTAAAGTCGTCTGTTAGAACTGTGTGTGACGTAAAGTCGTCTGTTAGAACTGTGTGTGACGTAAAGTCGTCTGTTAGCACTGTGTGTGACGTAAAGTCGTCTGTTAGAACTGTATGTGACGTAAAGTCGTCTGTTAGCACTGTGTGTGACGTAAAGTCGTATGTTAGCACTGTATGTGACGTAAATTCGTATAGTAGCGCTGGCTGTGACGTAAAGTCGTCTGTCAGCACTGGCTGTGACGTAAAGTCGTCTGTTAGCGCTGGCTGTGACGTAAAGTCGTCTGTTAGCACTGTTTGTGACATAAAGTCGTCTGCAGCACTGTCTGTGACGTAAAGTCGTCTGTTAGCACTGGCTGTGACGTAAAGTTTTCTGTTTGCAGCCTCTGACATAAGGTCTTCTGTTAGCACTGCTTGTGACATATGGTCGTCTATTAGTACTGCCTACAAACTAACTATGATCTATATTATATACGCACATATCATCATCATCACCATCAGTCCCGTAACCTAGAAGGTCGTTGAGGCCCCTTTATTGCAATTTGTCGAACGAGTTCTCGCCATTCGTCTGGATTTTTCGCCAGGGTATTAGTTTCAGCTATAGACCTTCCCGTCCACTCTTTTATATTGTCCTCCTATCTCTTTTTTGGTCTCCCTCTCCCACGCTTCCCAGGCACAGTGCCTTGCAGTACGGTCTTCGTCATCTCCACCGATCCTTATATATGTCCATATCATGTCAATTTTCGTGTTTTTACTACAGTCAATAAGTTTCTATACTGGCCTAACTCCTTCCTAACAATTACAAGAACACTCTCGTTTGTAACGCGATCCAAATGTGAAATGTCAAGAATTCTTTGTAAGAATTTCATTTCCATTGCGCAAATTTTACGTTCTATCGCAGCCGTCAGAGTTCAAGTCTCACACACGTAGAGGTATATCCAGGTGACTATTGTATACATGAAAGTCAGCTTCGATTTAAGGCTAATGTTCTTGTCTTTCCAGATTATTCGCAGCCTGGTCAGGGCGACCATGGTCATCGCTGTTCTTGACTCTAGACCCTCTGCATTCATTTCTGCTCCCAGATATTTGAACCGAGTAACACTTTCCAGAGGTTCACCTTTGACCATAATCGGGTTTAAAATATCCTCTTGGGCGTTGACCATGCTCTTACTCTTTTCTGCACTGGGTTCCATCCAAATATACGCGAATATACTATAATAGTATACCTAAATAATGTATATAATCTAGACGTAACTATTGTATACTGCTATATGTGAATACAAACTATAATCTAGACGTAACTACACTATTCTATTACGTGTGGCTATAAACTGTCATCTAGACACGTATTCGTTTAAATGCATTACTTTTCCTAGTCATTTAACAAATGTTTGTACGTGTTCGATAATGTCTGAAGGTTGTGTGATCTTTTGATCTCTTCGTGGCGTCTTTAAGTCTTTAGTAGAATAAGTGTCCACAGATGTCAACTGTCAGGCTAACTTAGCCGTGTTTGGTTGTTGATTCTGTAGTAAATCTATCTCATTCTTTGTTTGTTTGTTTTTGGTCAATCTTTAAATTACTTTTATAAAGTTGAGTCGAAAGGGTGGAAGTCAATTATTTTATTTCTTTAATGACACAAAAGTTGGAGGGCATTAAGAACAACAGAAGACAGGTCGCAGTTGTTTCCCGTTTCATCAAGCGTCAGCCTGAGTTGTGTTCTCTCACCACTCTCGTTGTGACTTCTATGAATAAAATCTCTCTGAAGGCAAATACAAAACAAAGAATTACTTTTCGCAGTCGACCAATGTTTGATTCACCAGAATTAACATAATAGAAAGCACTCCACAGTTTACATTCGCTTAAATGAGGACAAAATAAAGCAGATACAAGAATTTCGGTATTTAGAAACTGTTTTACTGATGATAGAGAGATAGAAACGAGAGTGCAGATGGCAAAAGCTATCACTTACCAGTTGTCTCCACTACTATCACACTCCAGGATTTCTCTCCAATCAAAAAAGCAGATGATAAATAGTATCTTCATCCCTACAAATGCCAGACATGGGCATTGAATAGTGCTCAGGATCCAGAATTAGCCACCTGCGACATGCGGTGCTCAGGATCAAGAGTTAGCCTCCTGCGACATGCGGTGCTCAGGATCAACAGTTAGCCTCCTGCGACATGCGGTGCTCAGGATCAAGAGTTAGCCACCTGCGACATGCGGTGCTCAGGATCCAGAGTTAGCCACCTGTGACATGCGGTGCTCAGGATCAAGAGTTAGCCACCTGCGACATGCGGTGCTCAGGATCAAGAGTTAGCCACCTGCGACATGCGGTGCTCAGGATCAAGAGTTAGCCACCTGCGATAGAAAGGTAGACGACATGCGCTACAACCCTACAGAAAGGGAGACGACACTGGGCTACAACCCGATAGAAAGGGAGACGACACTGGGCTCCAACCCGATAGAAAGGGAGACGACACTGGGCTCCAACCCGATAGAAAGGGACCCGACATGGGCTACAATTCTACAGAAAGGGAGACGACACTGGGCTACAACCCGATAGAAAGGGAGACGACACTGGACTCCAACCCGATAGAAAGGGACCCGGCATGGGCTACAACCCGATTGAAAGTGAGACGACGCTGGGCTACAACCCAATTCAAAGACAGACGAAAAAAATGAAGAAGAAGAGTAAAATAGTCTGTTCTTCTGTCTTATCGACAAGTCTAAGAAGTGAACTGTTTGTAAGGGTCTTTTCTTGTATAAGTTCAAGCCAGTTTTTGCCCAGTACGGTTTCTGTGGATGTGGCGACATTTTAAACAGGCATTTGTCATTCACTATTAAAATGTCCACAGATAAAAGTCAGATAATGTCAACAGTGTGTCTATGAAAAGTTCGAGCCAATACAAATATTGTTATAAGTTGATAACGAAATTTAATGACAATTCGTGCACACGTTTACACTTTCTTGTGTTTTTCCAGCACTGTCACACTTGTTTAAGTCTCAACAAGATGGCGTACCGGATCAGCATGCTCGAGAAACGTAAGTTTCAACAGGATGGCGTACAGGATCAGCATGCTCGAGAAACGTAAGTCTCAACAAGATGGCGTACCCGATCAGCATGCTCGAGAAACGTAAGTCTCAACAAGATGGCGTACCAGATCAGCATGCTCGAGAAACGTAAGTCTCAACAAGATGGCGTACCGGATCAGCATGCTCGAGAAACGTAAGTCTCTACAAGATGGCGTACAGGATCAGCATGCTCGAGAAACGTAAGTCTCTACAAGATGGCGTACTGGATCAGCATGCTCGAGAAACGTAAGTCTCAACAAGATGGCGTACCCGATCAGCATGCTCGAGAAACGTAAGTCTCAACAAGATGGCGTACAGGATCAGCATGCTCGAGAAACGTAAGTCTCAACAAGATGGCGTACCGGATCAGCATGCTCGAGAAACGTAAGTCTCAACAAGATGGCGTACAGGATCAGCATGCTCGAGAAACGTAAGTCTCAACAAGATGTCGTACCGGATCAGCATGCTCGAGAAAAAAGACGTATTACACACTTGAAAAAGACGTATTACACACTTAAAAGACTATAACACACTTGAAAATAGACGTTTTACACACTTGAAAAGAGACGTACTATACACTAGAAAAGAGACGTATTACACACTTGAAATGAGACGCATTGCAACCTTGAAAAAAGACGTATTACACACTTAAGAGACTATTACACACTTGAAAAGAGACGTATTACACACTTGAAAAGAGACGTATTACACACTAGAAAAGAGACGTATTACACACTTGAAATTAGACGCATTGCAACCTTGAAAAAAGACGTATTACACACTTGAAAGACGTATTACACACTTGAAAGACGTATTACACACTTGAAAAGAGACATATCACACACTAGAAAAGAGACATTTATACACTTGAAAGAAGTATTAAACACTTGAAAGACGTATTACACATTTGAAAAGAGACGCATTACAACCTTGAAAAAAGACGTCTTAAACATTTGAAAGATGTATTACACACTTGAAAAAAGATGCATTACAACCTTGAAAAAAGACGTATTACACAATTGAAAGACGTATTACACACTTGAAAGACGTATTACACACTTGAAAAGAGACATATTACACACTAGAAAAGAGACATATTACACATAAAACTAGACGTATTACACACTTGAAAAGAGACGTATTACATGCTTGAAA
Source organism: Ariolimax columbianus (assembly GCA_036924085.1). Taxonomy (NCBI): domain Eukaryota; kingdom Metazoa; phylum Mollusca; class Gastropoda; order Stylommatophora; family Arionidae; genus Ariolimax; species Ariolimax columbianus. The sequence goes on along the minus strand of JAVGWX010000010.1, from coordinate 87,601,327 downwards.
ACAGACGTGTTATACACTTGAAAGAAGTATTACACACTTTAAAGACGTATTAAACCCTTGAAAATAGACGTATTACACACTTGAGAAAAGACGTATTACACACTTGAAAAAAAAGTTTTACACACTTGAAAGAAGTATTACACACTTGAAAGACGTATTAAAGCCTTGAAAAGAGACGTATTACACACTTGAAAATAGATTATTGTACATTTGACATCAGTCGGCAACAATTTAAAAATGAATTAACTTTGTATTTACAACTTTTCAATAGAAAGGGTTACTTTCCTTACAGGTCAGAGTCAGGAAATTACCGCCATGTTATTCGTCATTGCATGGACTGCTCATTACGTAACCTAGGTCAGGTGGACTACATACCTGTGACAGTCCCAGTAGGGTCCTGATATCTCGTTGTAAACTATCTGAAAGTGGAATAATATATAACATATTTGTTAAAATAATGACCATGTTAACGATGATGATAATATGGTGATGAAAGGGTTGACGACGATGGTCATGTTGATAACGATCGATGATGATGGCTGTCTTGATGGCGGTAATGATAAAGTTCATTACTAAACTTAACTTCCTTGATGGCGGTAATGATAAAGTTCATTCCTTAACTTAACTTAACGTCTTTATTCTGGTTTAGAATACTCTGCAGAGTTTGTATACAACCAGTTTCATTTACATCACCTTGCTCTAAAAGCTATGCGCATCCAAGTTATTCTTAAATGCATTAATTGTCCCTGCCTCCACTACCTCCTGTGGCAATGTATTCCAAGCATTCACCACTCTCTGACTAAAAAAACATTTCCTCATATCTAATCTGGACCTCTCTTTAGTTAATTTGTAGTTATGCCCTCGTGTTCTTGTGGATGGATGTGTTTTGAAAAAGACGTGTTAAAGTCTAATTTATCCGTTCCTCTCATCATCTATAAAACTTTATTGTCACCTCGAATTCTTCTCTTTTCTGGACATTGTAGGCCGGTTTTTCTGAGTCTTTCCACATAACTGTAATTCTGGAATCCTACTATCAGCTGTGTCGCTCTTTTTTGTATTCTTTCCAGCATGTTTATATCACTTCTATGATAAGGATTCCATACATGTACACAGTACTCCAATCTAGGTCTAACTAATGCTTTATAATTGCTCCTATGTTTAAAATTTATTTTTATCATCCCTACCATTGCATTTGCCTTTTTCACTGCTACCTGAACTTGTTCACTCACCTTACCTGTATGATCTATTTTAACCCCTAGGTCCCTTTCCGTATCTATCTTTCTAATATTGTTCTCGCCCATTCTGTAATTATGTTCCATATTGGATCTATCTCTGTGGATGACTGTACATTTATCTACATTAAACTCCATTTGCGAGCTTACAGACTATTCTAGAATTGTATCTAAATCCGACCTCAATATGTCCACTTCTGCGTTCAATTGATGGATAGATGTGTCCCATCTCATATGTCCCCAAGCCTAGGTGATGGTATGGCGTCACATCTCATCACGTCAGGATGACAGCTCTCCAGATGCCCATTATTCCTACCACGAAACAGCGTGATCATGGGCCATCTGCTAGTTCGTGCAGGAAACATACATAACCTGGACACTGGACTGTGAGCTTGCAGGACAAACACCCCAATGTGCCGGACACGATAATGCAGACAGCGTGTCTAGTCCGTGCAAGCTAATGTTGACAACATACGGTGCACTGAATAACCAAAAACATATAGAATTTATTAGACTTTACTGTTGACCTACATATACTGTTGATCTACATACACTGCTGACCTACATATACTGCTGACCTACATATACTGCTAACATACATATACTGCTGACCTTCATAGACTGCTGACCTACAAATACTGCTGACCTTCATAGACTGCTGACCTACAAATACTGCTGTCCTACATACACTGCTGACCTACATACACTGTTGACCTACATACTCTGCTGGCCCACATATACTGCAGACCCATAAATAGTTCTGCCACCGAATTCAAACAAAATATGTACACGAAGAGATCAGCACAAATGGTGCCCCGCCTGCTGCCTAGACTTCGACTCGACTCTAACGGAAGACCTTGCCACAGAAGTTGACAAAGCTCCCTCTGCAGTACCTCACACAATCACAGCTCAACAATGACCATCCCCGCTAGAAGCTGAGTGTAGACCCTGTACTCGGTGGTATACTGGATGTCAACAGGGAAGAACCGTGAGACTTGATTCCACAAGGTCAGGCTTTTGTCAGGTCTAATAAGATGCAGGAAGGAAGCTTGTCACTGCCCGAGAGACAAACAAGGGAAGACATGGGACAGCACCTTCTAGGAGACGACCAGATGGTTTCAAGAAAGAAAGGATGGCTTCTGGTTGCCTGGCAGCAGTCACTTATCTGCCTGATTGAATACCAGGACTCTAGATTTAGATGTTAGAACACACAAAATGAGGACAAAGATGCCTACCATAATAACATTCGTTTTAAAGGTCGAATAGACGCATGTTTGGAAACAAAAATGAAGATCGAACAGGGCGACAAAAACGCACTTGTAACAAGGTGACAGTTTATCTGGGACATGGCATGTCTCCTTACCATTGTTGTTCTTGTGCTCGAACGGGTTGTACTTCGGATGGTACTCACTGAAACCACACATAAATGGAAATCTTGACCATTATTAAATACTTCTTTGAGTCAAAAGACTGCACAGACAAAAAACATACACGCACAATAAAGGATACCATGTTATTTATTAATGATCGCTAGTACTGATGAAGAAAAGTTAAGTTGGACAGAAGCTATAGAAAGCAGTCAGAACTAGTGAGAATGACCAAACGATACAGGATCAGTGACACATAGAAGGGACAGAAGCTATAGGAAGCAGTCAGAACTAGTGAGAATGACCAAACGATACAGGATCAGTGACACATAGAAGGGACAGAAGCTATAGGAAGCAGTCAGAACTAGTGAGAATGACCAAACGATACAGGATCAGTGACACATAGAAGGGACAGAAAGGAAGAAAGATAAATGGGAAAAGACAATAAGAAAGGTAAAAATTTTTTGTTAAATGTGGAGAATAATAAATAAAACAATGACATTATGAAAAAACTGAAGAGATCTAAAAGAGAAGCCGAGAACAAAGAAGATAACAACAACAAATGACAGATTTATTTTTAAGGCCAAAGTGAAAGTAAAAAATGGTAAATAGAAAAAAAGTAAATAATAAATTAGTAATTTTATTTTTATTGAATTAAGGAAAACAATAAAAAGCTATGAACTCAAAAGAGTGGTAGCTGCAGTGGTTTTATGAGTGATTGTATGAGTGGTAGCTGCAGTGATTGTATGAGTGGTAGCTGCAGTGATTGTATGAGTGGTAGCTGCAGTGATTGTATGAGTGGTAGCTGCAGGGATTGTATGAGTGGTAGCTGCAGTGATTGTACGAGTGGTAGCTGCAGTGATTGTACGAGTGGTAGCTGCAGTGATTGTATGAGTGGTAGCTGCAGTGATTGTACGAGTGGTAGCTGAAATGATTGTATGAGTGGTAGCTGCAGTGATTGTATGAGTGGTAGCTGCAGTGATTGTATGAGTGGTAGCTGCAGTGATTGTATGAGTGGTAGCTGCAGTGATTGTATGAGTGGTAGCTGCAGTGATTGTACGAGTGGTAGCTGCAGTGATTGTATGAGTGATTGTATGAGTAGTAGCTGCAGTGATTCTATGAGGGATTGTATGAGTGGTAGCTGCAGTGATTGTATGAGTGATTGTATGAGTGGTAGCTGCAGTGATTGTATGAGTGATTGTATGAGTGGTAGCTGCAGTGATTGTATGAGTGGTAGCTGCAGTGATTGTATGAGTGGTAGCTGCAGTGATTGTATGAGTGATTGTATGAGTGGTAGCTGCAGTGATTGTATGAGTGGTAGCTGCAGTGATTGTTTGAGTGGTAGCTGCAGTGATTGTATGAGTGGTAGCTGCAGTGATTGTATGAGTGATTGTATGAGTGGTAGCTGCAGTGATTGTATGAGTGGTAGCTGCAGTGATTGTATGAGTGGTAGCTGCAGTGATTGTATGAGTGGTAGCTGCAGTGATTGTATGAGTGGTAGCTGCAGTGATTGTACGAGTGGTAGCTGCAGTGATTCTTTGAGTGGTTGTATGAGTGGTAGCTGCAGTGATTGTATGAGTGATTAAATGAGTGGTTGCTGCAGTGATTGTATGAGTGATTATATGAGTGGTAGCTGCAGTGATTGTATGAGTGGTAGCTGCAGTGATTGTATGAGTGATTGTATGAGTGGTAGCTGCAGTGATTCTTTGAGTGATTGTATGAGTGGTAGCTGCAGTGATTCTTTGAGTGATTGTATGAGTGGTAGCTGCAGTGATTCTTTGAGTGATTGTATGAGTGGTAGCTGCAGTGATTGTATGAGTGGTAGCTGCAGTGATTGTATGAGTGGTAGCTGCAGTGATTGTATGAGTGATTATATGAGTGGTAGCTGCAGTGATTGTATGAGTGATTATATGAGTGGTAGCTGCAGTGATTGTATGAGTGATTATATGAGTGGTAGCTGCAGTGATTGTATCAGTGGTAGCTGCAGTGATTTTATGAGTGGTAGCTGCAGTGATTGTATGAGTGATTATATGAGTGGTAGCTGCAGTGGTTGTATGAGTGGTAGCTGCAGTGATTGTATGAGTGATTTTATGAGTGATTGTAGAAGAGATAGTATCTGGTGCAGTTCTTGCAGATGTTGTTCTACTACAGATAACGATTATTAAAATGGTGATAATAGAGAATGACAGATACACAACACATAAAAACCGTTATCAGTTATTTAAACGAAAAGCAGGATTGTCAAAAGTATGGGGAAACAAACATGAGATATAATAGTCTGAATGAAGGAATGGAGATGAATGTTTAAGAGAGAGAGAGAGAGAGAGAGACAGAGAGAGAGAGAGACAGACAGAGAGACAGATAGACAGACAGAGAGGGAGAGAGAGAGAGAGAGACAGAGAGAGAGACAGACAGACAGAGAGAGAGACAGACAGACAGACAGAGAGACATAGAGAGAGAGATAGAGAGAGAGACAGACAGACAGAGAGAGAGACAGACAGACAGACAGAGAGAGAGAGACAGACAGACAGACAGAGAGACAAAGAGAGAGAGAGATAGAGAGAGAGACAGACAGACAGAGAGAGAGACAGACAGAGAGGGAGAGAGAGAGGGAGACAGAGATAGACAGAGAAAGAGAGAGAGACAGACAGACAGACAGAGAGGGAGAAAGAGAGATAGGCAGGTTCCACATTCAGTTGGTAATACGCCCATATTAATTACAGGTAGATAAACTAACAAATAGATCAACTTACCTGGTTTCATATCGACCTGGCATTATGATTGGTCGGTTGTCAACGTACGGTACAACCAAGGGTTGAATGAGTGAACCATAGCCAGCTGGGGAATTACACAATAATGTGAGAGGTTTTTTGATGGAGTGACTAAAGAGACTAAAGAGACTTTAGGAGACAGGCTTAATCTGTGATGGAGAGAAAGAAGGTAGAAAGAGAGTATTGGAGACAGGGTTAATCTGTGACGGAGAGAAAGAAGGTAGAAAGAGAGTATTGGAGACAGCGTTTCTCTGTGACGGAGAGAAAGAAGATAGAAAGAGACTGTATGAAACCGAGTTAATGATGGATCTATATTATAAACGGAGGTTATTGTGCTCAAAGGTAGAAGATAGAGAGGAGGGAGAGGATACATAGTTGAGGAGGGCTCTATATGATACATTTGGAGCTTATTCTTCTTATTTTGTCCTACCGCTCCTGCCATACGGCGTCTCAGAGAGGTGGGATGTTCTACTGCTCCTGCTATACGGCGTCTCAGAGAGGTGGGATGTCCTACTGCTCTTGCCATACGGCGTCTCAGAGAGGTGGGATTTTCTACTGCTCCTGCTATACGGCGTCTCAGAGAGGTGGGATGTCCTACTGCTCTTGCCATACGGCGTTGCAGAGAGGTGGGATGGCCTACTGTTCCTGCCATACGGCGTCTCAGAGAGTTAGGATGTCCTACTGCTCCTGCCATACGGCGTTGCAGAGAGGTGGGATGTCCTACCGCTCCTGCCATACGGCGTCTCAGAGAGGTGGGATGTCCTACCGCTCCTGCCATACGGCATCTCGGAGAGGTGGGATGCGTAGATTCTTGCAATCACCAAGTGGGATGCTTGTGTTGTCGTTAGGTGTAACTTCCTGAGAGTGTCAGAGGTCTGCCCCTTGCTCATGGACGGGAGACCTCCATATGATATGCTCTCGCAGCAGGCTGGTCGTAATACATTCTGACTAAATGACCAAACCACTTCATTTGTTGAGAGTCAATGTAGGCACTAACTGGGTTTGTCCTCACTGTCTGCCTCTGGGTGGTGTTGTTGATTCGGTCCTGGATTGTCTTTCCGTCTGTACGTCTCACACAGCGCATCTCCTAGCTCTGGGTCATACTCTTATGGGATTCTAGCAAGGACCACGATTAACAATGGAAACACAATGTGTGAATAAATATATGTTGAGCCTCCTGTTAGTTGAAAGGAGCACTCGAGGGGGGTTAGGGGGCAAGTGGGGCCTGGGTAGATCAGATAGACAGAATGACAGACATAAACGACCGACAGGCAGACCGACACACAGACAGACAGACGGGTGGACGGACGGGCGGAAGAATAGATGGATCGATGGATGGATGGTTGGATGGATAGATAGATAGATAGATAGATAGATAGATAGACAGACAGACAGACAGACAGACAGACAGACAGACAGACAGACAGACAGACAGACAGGCAGGCAGGCACTCAGGCAGGCAGGCAGGCAGGCAGGCAGGCAGGCAGGCAGGCAGGCAGGCAGGCAGACAGGCAGACAGACAGACAGACAGACAGACAGACAGACAGACAGACAGACAGACAGACAGACAGACAGACAGACAGACAGACAGATAGATAGATAGATAGATAGATAGATAGATAGATAGATAGATAGATAGATAGATAGATAGATAGATAGATAGATAGATAGATAGATAGATAGATAGATAGATAGATAGATAGATAGATAGATAGATAGATAGATAGATAGATAGATAGATAGATAGATAGATAGATAGATAGATAGATAGATAGATAGATAGATAGATAGATAGATAGATAGATAGATAGATAGATAGATAGATAGATAGATAGATAGATAGATAGATAGATAGATAGATAGATAGATAGATAGATAGATAGATAGAAGTTACTTTATTTTCACGGCGCACACAAAGGAAACTATAGATGTACAGTACATATTTTTGTAACAATATGTACACTGTACATGACGCTGAGACTTGGATAAATTTACTTAAGAGGCGTGGATACTTGGATAATATACTTAACTTAACGTCTTTATACTGGTTTAGAAGACCCTGCAGAGTCTGTATACAACCAGTTACATTTACATCACCTTGCTCTAAAAGCTATGCGCATCCAGTTTATTCTTAAATGCATTAACTGTCCCTGCCTCCACTACCTCCCCTGGCAATGCATTCCAAGCAGACACCACTCTCTCATACACAAGATATAGTGTTGGGCAAAGTTTGGGAGAGAAGAAATCTGAAGGATCTAGGTTACAAGAAAGATTTATCGAACCGAGGAGCACGTACAGAAGTGACGGAGCATATGGGAATCATAGAACGGGCATTACACTGACCTACCTTACAGGAAGCCTGTATCCGGACACGTGCTCTGGCGGTTTAAGAGCAAGGGTTTCACGTTATGAATTGGGTTATGAAGTGCAATGCCAGGTGAAACGTACTGATCAGGGGTGAGGGTGCGGTGTGGGACGACTAAGGAGTAACATCAAGGTCAGGTCAGGTGAAACATATTGATCAAGGTGTGAGCGAAGAGTAACATCAGGGTCAGGTGAAACATACTGATCAAAATGGGAGTGAAGAGTAACATCAGGGTCAGGTGAAACATACTGATCAAGGTAGGAGTGAAGAGTAACATCAGGGTCAGGTGAAACATACTGATCAAGGTAGGAGTGAAGAGTAACATCAGGGTCAGGTGAAACATACTGACCAAGGTGTGAGTGAAGGATAATACCAGGACCAGATGATACTGAACAAGACCCAACATCCTGGCTGTTCTGGGCTCTCTGAAAACAGCTAGTGTCACAGTGGTCAAGTCAAGGCTGTAAGGATCGACATGCTATTTCTAGGAGTGCTGAGCTTACTCAGGTCTCCCATTGGACTGTAGACATGTGCAGCAGGTCCAACTTCTCAAGTACGAGTACGGGATATAGGTAAAGCCACTGTAACCCGCCACCACGGAAACATCAAAACTATGAACTCAGTACGAGCGGCTTCAACTAGAACAATAACACGATGCGGTTGCAAGCTCTTCGAAGTTCAACCCCTGCAGACACGAGTGGAGCAGTCCGAACTACAGTGGTTTGACCATGTCTGTAGAATGGAAGAAGATCGGATACCAAAGCGGTCATGGGAGATAAAACGTCAAAGACGCAGACCCCCAGAACGTCCCATAGTACATTGGGAAGACAACACACGACAGTCCCTAAGTGAACGAGGGCTGGATTGGAAACAGGCCATAAGAAAGACGGCGGATAGAGCAGTGTGGCGTTCTCTGTGGGAAACCTCTACACCTCATGGTAGAAGAGGAGCGACTAAGTAAGTAAGGTAGAAGACTCTACACCTCACGGTAGAAGAGGAGCGACTAAGTAAGTAAGGTAGAAGACTCTACACCTCACGGTAGAAGAGGAGCGACTAAGTAAGTAAGGAAGAAGACTCTATACCTCATGGTAGAAGAAGAGCGACTAAGTAAGTAAGGTAGAAGACTCTACACCTCACGGTAGAAGAGGAGCGACTAAGTAAGTAAGGTAGAAGACTCTACACCTCATGGTAGAAGAAGAGCGACTAAGTAAGTAAGGTAGAAGACTCTACACCTCACGGTAGAAGAAGAGCGACTAAGTAAGTAAGGTAGAAGACTCTACACCTCACGGTAGAAGAGGAGCGACTAAGTAAGTAAGGTAGAAGACTCTACACCTCATGGTAGAAGAAGAGCGACTAAGTAAGTAAGGTAGAAGACTCTACACCTCATGGTAGAAGAAGAGTGACTAAGTAAGTAAGGTAGAAGACTCTACACCTCATGGTAGAAGAAGAGTGACTAAATAAGTAAGGTTGTTAGCTCCATGTAACAGACCTCCTTATTCGTCATTGACGACTTATTGTGTTCAGCTATGAAACGTGTGCAAACATTAGCTTCTCAGATCTAACAGCTATCAGACGAATTGTGTCCGTCTGATTGAACTGTAAACCACTTAGAAATTCAGACTTACGGAGTAGCATTTCTATGATCATCAAAACTATACCTCAGTTTGATAAAAATAACTTTTCAAGCATGTAATGAAATATGAATACAAAAATGTGTGCTTGGGGTTAGCAACCTCATTATGTACAATAACTGCTATTGAAACCGTCACTTTAAATGCTTGGATTCAGACTTCAAGTAAAGGGACCTACTGTAGTGGGGGCCATATGCTTCATTGGGAGCTAGCAGGTGAATCAATCCTTTCTGTGAGACTTAATAAATGTGATGTTTGCAAACTTCTCCTACTGTTTATATAATTTGTAAAAGTGACTCGCAAAACGCCTACGTGGGCCAAGGTGTCCGACACCACAGAACAAAGATTGTTCCCTGTGGCCCTACCAAGCTTGCTGCACGCCCCCCTAAAGATGGTGGTACAAAAACTAGAATCCACCTCCTCTATATTTATCGTCTAGACAAACCCCTACTGCCAGTACGTATTATGTAATTTGATCTCATCTGCTCGTGCGGATGCTAAATTCTAGGCGTGCCCCTGTGCTCATCAGCGAGCAAGAAAGGGACACAAATATTGACCAGTGTCAAAATATTGATGTAGCTGAAACTGACCGGCAAATGCAGTAACATGTCGGTGTCGGTCCTGTAAGCAGGCATGTAGGTCTTACAGAACATTCTGACAATTAACCAGACTCCTATAGAAAACGTCTTCCTGTCTAGAGATGGTTCAGTCGTTAGGTGTGAACAAGATCGATCAAATAACAGAATGTGGAAGGAGTAATACATATTTCGTTTGAAAGAATGAAACTGTTCTGGAATCTTCATGATGAGACAAGTAAAAGGAGAACAACATATTTATGGAGAAGAAAACTTGAGACAAACATGAAGAGGTTGATGGAGCTGGTCTGTAGGACAGTAGGATGGGGCGTGTATTTGTTGAAGTGCCGTGCTCCACTGAGAGCTGAAAGGTTTTGATTGATCGGTAAACATGTACCATGAAATAATGTAATCTGTGATGTAGAACAGAACAAAAATAGAAAGAAAGGTTCAAATGGTGAACTAAGTTTGGCCAGTGCCTGACTGCCTTCAACCAAAATGTTTGTATCTAGACATCATGGTTAAATTGCTCAAATATTGACGTAGTCGTCTGATCTGATAGGACTTGGGTGTATGGAACTGCCACTTACCTGGTCTGTCAATGTCTCTTGTGGCGTAGAAATTATACGCCTGATGCACCGACTCGTTAGGTTGATACCTGCCCGCTGTGGCCTCAGTGCTGTGAATATAAAGCCAACAAGAGAGTGATACAGTTTGGAATGGAAAGAAATATAGATAACAAACTTCGAATAATAAAAACAATTGACATTACTGACACAACCCCCTGCTTCTGGGACAGCAAAGGGGGTTTGGAGGGGGGATGGGGGGGGGGGAGGGGGGGTGGAGGATGATCAAATATCCCCTCTCGAACTGACATTAGATTTCGGTAGTTTTTGTGTTCATTTTCTATTACCGTCAGCATCTATTGTAGGTAGACGATCGTGTACACCTACCTGTACATTGCTTTGTTCTATTGTGTTGTGTGTAAGTTACAAGTTGTATGTTTCTGTCTTATTTTATGTGCGGTTATGTTGTTCAAGGCGTGTTCAAATGAAACTGGAACAAATTGCAACAAGCGATCATACACACGATGCGCATGATGGCGTTACTTCTGGTGTAAACAGCCCATACCAACCGTCAAGTTTGCACAATTTCATTATCCTACGACTCGTAGTTTCTTCAGCAGACCGTCGAAAACATGAGGGATGTGATACGGAATCCGTCCAGAGTTGGTCAGCGAGCCGTGATTCGGTTTTTCACAGCTGAAGGATGTCGACCAGTTGACATTCATCGCAGGATGCAGGTAGTGAATGGTGACAAAAGTGTGTAAATGACAACAGTGAAGAACTGGATAACGATGTTTAAAGAAAGACATGAGTTAATGAAAAATCTTCCGAGACCAGGTCAGGCGCATATTGTTGCGTTAACTCACATTTGTCTTTAAACATCGTTGTCCAGTTCTTCACTGTTGTCTTCGACACGTCTGTCATCATACAGTGCCTGCAATCTGCGATGAATGTCAACTGGTCGACATCCTTCAGTTATTAGATACCGAGTCACCGCTTGCTGATCAACTCTCCACGGATTCACACCCACCATGTCTTCGACGATCTGCTGAGGAAACTTTGAGTTTGAGGATAATGAAATTGTGCAAATTGACGGTTGGTATGTGCTGTTTACACCAGAACTAACGTTATCAAGCGCATCGTACGTATGTTCACTTGTTGCAGTTTGGTCCAGTTTCATTTGAACAGGCCTCGTACATTGTTGTGTTGTATGTAAGTTACAAGTTGTATGTTCCTGTCTTATTTTCTGTACTGTTATGTTGAGCAAAATCGTCGATTAGATTTGTTTCATCATCTATATTGGCCAGGCAAATCAGTCCTTGTGTGTCACTGTCCTCCAACGATCGGTTTCTCTTTCAACAAACGTATACTGTGAATGTCTAGTTTCTGAGACAAGCTCCTTTTGGTGAATGGTCTCCCTCAGGACATCCTTGCTGTTCTATTACAAGTGTCCTCTTGAGCCTCCTAATATTCCTCTGTGAAATAATAGATCGTCTAGAATAGGAAGAGGCAGCAGGTCGGGATTCTAGGATGACACTAAAAATATGAGAGAAAATAGATACATAGTTTGTGAACTAGGAACGTGAGAGAGTAAAGTGGAAAACGATGATAGAAATAAGTGCTGGACTCACAGAGGGTGGTGCATGAGGCCAGCAGGAGTGTCGAGGTTGAGATGCCAGTGTCGCAATTGACACGGGTCGGCATTTCTATCCACGTCTTGTAAGTCTCTCGGGGAACCCCATGACGCTTTCTTGTCTTGGGGAACCCTGGACAGATAATACAGTATAGTAAGTATATAGATAGAGTCTAGTATCGATCAGCTAAAGAGAAACGGACACATTACATGGTATGGTAAGTAGTTAGTTACAAGAGTTTTAGCGTGGAACATCAGCTAATACAACCGGACAGATTACACCGTATGGTAAGTGTATAGTTACAAGAGTTTTAGGGAATAGAGAAATAAGGCGAACGCAAACAACAACAAAATAAATGAAATGTGTTTCCATTCAGGATAGTGTTTATTGCGTTTTACTGTGTGAAGTCATGTCGTGGTATGGATACATGTTGTAACTCTTTAGATAAACTACTCAGCTAAACCTAGACTCTGCCACATATCTTATTTTGGTTCGAGTGACCAGGATATATTTGATAGGATAAGTACTACGCAACTCTAAACACCTTACGCTACTACATTTGTAATGGTCCTAAAAGATTAAAGGAATTCGCCGATGTGTAAAATTCTTAGCATCTATGGAATAAATAACATCAATGTTTTAGCGTCATGGATAGTCTAAGGCTGCATGCGAAAAGTCCTTTGGATCTGACATGCAGTTTAGTAGAAAATTGCTTCGGACATTGTTTATGAATTAAAAGACGGACTATAGTGGCAGTAGAGAAGCGATGCGAATTCCCACCATATGTTTACATAATAATTATGAAGATATTCTAATTCTCTTTATGCCATATGACACATGGGGCGTCTACAAGGACTTTCCATGCCCTTCTGTCTTGATCATCTTTTCAGGCAGTGCCCCATGTCAGAGATACGCTGCACTCTCATCCTACAGTGTGCGTCTACCTCCAACCCTGTTTTTTGCGGCCTTGTCCTGATCATTCCCATGATATGCCCCAGTTCCCTCTTCGATCCATATGTTCGTAGCTAGTCTGCGTGGTTGTAGTTTGTCTACAGGGTGCCGTTTTGGAATAATGTGTTACCTATGGTTGGCCGACATTGGCACAAGTTTCCAACTATGAGTCAGTGACTATTGTCAACTTATTCTTTGGCCACACATCAACAAACACAATTGAGACAAGCACTGAGAGGAAGGAATAGCATGTTTGAGGTAACCCGTCATTGTGAAATCAAGTTTCGAACTATCGGACATCACTTAGGTACAAATCGATTTGACCAACAAAAAAGAAGACTATAGAAAAGATTGAGAATGCCAGAATCGTAAATATTTGTTCAGAATGGATCATCCATGAGGGAGGTTAGTTGGAGTAATTTATGTTATGATGGATTATCCATGTGGGAGGTTAGTTGAAGTAATTTATGTTATGATGGATCATCCATGTGGGAGGTCAATTGAAGCAATATCTTTTATGCCCTTAGGTATGGTACTTTTCTTGTTCTGGGGTGGGGGTGGAGTCGGGCTGGGATGAGATGCCTCTCTTCATATTACTATCTCCATTGATTTTAGATTCTGGATGTCTAAGGGGCAAAGCAATTACAGAGCATGCCTCTCTAGGCAGGGGATCTAGGTTCGCTTCTCGATCTCGACATTTTCAGTATACCCAGCTGTCATGGAAACCAAGGTGGACAGAAAGGGAAACAGTCAGTCTATTTAAAACAACGCTCAGACCTCGTACGACCAAGTTTCAAACACAGTAGGAGATTCTTGTTTAGGCTTTCTCAGCTAGCATGCATCGATGGCCTAGAACTCAATGGGTTTAGGTGAATGTCATCAAGAGAAAGGTCGCTAGGGGTTAGGAGACATGTCTACATGAGTTCAGAGAAAGGTCGCTAGGGGTTATGCGAAACGTCTCTGTGAGTTCAGAGAAAGGTTTATAGCATGTTCAGAGAAAGCCTATACAGATTCCAAGAAAGATATTTAAAAGTTCCAACGAAGATCTCTAGAAGTTCTGAACTATATCTATAGATTTTTCGAGAAAGGTCTCTAGTTGTTCTGAACTATATCTATAGATGTTTCGAGGAAGGTCTCTAGTTGTTGTTAACTATATCTATAGATGTTTCGAGGAAGGTCTCTAGTTGTTCCAATGAATGTCTTTAGTGGTTCAGGGAAAAGTCTCTAGGAATTCCAAGAAAAGGTCTCTTTAGTTGTTTGGAGATAAATCTTGTTGTTTTGGAGAAAGGGCTCTAGTCTCATTAAAAGGTTAATCGGAGTTTGAAATTGATTGCGGCTGAGCAAAACAAAAGTGGTTTCAAAGAGAAAACATTTCTGAAGTTGAGTACAGATGCCTTGACGTCAGGAATAATTAGTGTGGATAAATACAAGTAAACTTGACTTTCATAAATACAAGTAAACTTGACTTTCCAGCCATAAATTGTTTTGGCATTTCATTTGTATTAACTTAACTTTTCAGAAGTGCTAACAAATGTTTATTTTTGCCAATTGAATTCAATCAAATCAACTGAAAGAGCAAAGATAATGTTTGTCATTCACATAATATTCTCACTGATCATCATCATCAACCAACCAAAAACTGCTTGCTCGGAACAATCAAAAAGACATACACATCATAACAGATCGATGATGGAATTGGTCGGTGAAGTTCTAAGAGAAGAACCTGACACTATCACCAGATGGGTGTTGGAAATAGACTGTGAAGTTCTAAGAGAAAAACCTGACACTGTCACCAGATGGGTGTTGGAATTAGACTGTGAAGTTCTAAGAGAAGAACCTGACACTGTCACCAGATGGGTGTTGGAATTAGACTGAAGTTCTAAGAGAAGAACCTGACACTGTCACCAGATGGGTGCTGGGATTGGTCGGTGAAGTTCTAAGAGAAGAACCTGACACTATCACCAGATGGGTGTTGGAAATAGACTGTGAAGTTCTAATAGAAGAACCTGACACTGTCACCAGATGGGTGCTGGGATTGGTCGGTGAAGTTCTAAGAGAAGAACCTGACACTATCACCAGATGGGTGTTGGAAATAGACTGTGAAGTTCTAATAGAAGAACCTGACACTGTCACCAGATGGGTGCTGGGATTGGTCGATGAAGTTCTAAGAGAAGAACCTGACACTATCACCAGATGGGTGCTGGGATTAGACGGTGAAGTTCTAAGAGAAGAACCTGAAACTATCACCATATGGGTGCTGGAATTAGACGGTGAAGTTCTAAGAGAAGAACCTGACACTATCACCAGATCCGACAACGTATGGGTGTCAGAGAGAATGCGAAAGATAGGCAAGTCTGAGATATTTTGGAAAAGAATTATATAAGATAAATAACGATCATGAATTATAACATTGGGGCAGAACAATGCCTACAGACATGAGAGCACTCACGGGGTGGGGGAAGATAATGGGAATAAGGCCGCACGACGGTGGGGGGAAGGTAAGGAGGATAAGCGCGCACGGTAGTGGGGAACGGTAGGGGGGATAAGGCCCCACGTACATCCATTTCTTGGTTTTCTTTGGCACTCTAAAATATAAAAAGAAAAACAGTTCTTTCTTCTCAATTATTTAAAATGAGCTAAAGTTACAGATTTGGTCAAAGTCTGGTCGGAAGTGAGTGCTTACAGAGAGAGAGTCAATGGGTGAACATTATGGTCAGATGTATGTGCTTACAGAGAGAGAGAGAGAGAAAGAGTCAATGGGTGAACATTCTGGTCAGATATATGTGCTTACAGAGAGAGAGAGAGAGAGAGAGAGTAAGAGAGAGAGTCAATGGGTGAACATTCTGGTCAGATGTATGTGCTTACAGAGAGGGAGTCAATTGGTGAACATTCTGGTCAGATATATGTGCTTACAGAGAGGGAGTCAATGGGTGAACATTCTGGTCAGATATATGTGCTTACAGAGAGGGAGTCAATGGGTGAGCATTCTGGTCAGATATATGTGCTTACAGAGAGAGAGAGAGAGAGAGAGAGAGAGAGTGAGAGAGAGAGTCGATGGGTGAACATTCTGGTCAGATATATGTGCTTACAGAGAGAGAGAGAGTGTGTGAAATAGAGAGTCAATGGGTGAACATTCTGGTCAGATGTATGTGCTTACAGAGAGAGAGAGAGAGATAGAGAGAGTCAATGGGTGAACATTCTGTTCAGATGTATGCTTACAGAGAGAAAGAGAGAGAGTGAGAGAGAGTCAATGGGTGAACATTCTGGGCAGATGTATGCTTACACAGATAGAGAGAGAGAGAGAGAGAGAGAGTCAATGGGTGAACATTCTTGTCAGATGTATGTGCTTACTGAGAGAGAGAGAGAGAGAGAAAGAGACAGGGAGTCAATAGGTGAACATTCTGGTCAGATACATGTGCTTACAGAGAGTGAGAGAGAGTCAATGGGTAGACATTCTGGTCATATGTATGTGTTTACAGAGAGAAAAAGAGAGAGTGAGAGAGAGTCAATGGGTGAACATTCTGGTCAGATGTATGTGCTTACTGAGAGAGAGAGAGAGAGAGAGAGAGTCAATGGGTGAACATTCTGGCCAGATATATGTGCTTACAGAGAGAGAGAGAGAGAGATTCAATGAGTGAACATTCTGGTCAGATGTATGTGTTTACAGAGAGAAAGAGAGAGAGTGAGAGAGAGTCAATGGGTGAACATTCTGGTCAGATGTATGTGCTTACTGAGAGAGAGAGAGAGAGAGAGAGAGAGAGTCAATGGGTGAACATTCTGGTCAGCTATATGTGCTTACAGAGAGAGAGAGAGATTCAATGAGTGAACATTCTGGTCAGATGTATGCTTACAGAAAGAGAGAGAGATAGTCAATGGGTGAACATTCTGGTCAAATGTATGTGCTTACAGAGAGAGAGAGAGAGAGAGAGAGAGAGAGTGAGAGTGAAACAATGGGTGAACATTCCGGTCAGATGTATGCTTACAGAGAGAGAGGGAGAGAGAGTGAGATAGAGTCAATGGGTGAACATTCTGGTCAGATGTATGTGCTTACAGAGAGAAAGAGAGAGAAAGTGAGAGAGAAAGTCAATGGTTGAACATTCTGGTCAGATGTATGTGCTTACAGAGAGAGAGAGATAGAGAGAGAGAGAGTGAGTGAGAGAGTCGATGGGTGAACATTCTGGTCAGATATATGTGCTTACAGAGAGAGAGAGAGAGAGAGTGTGAAATAGAGAGTCAATAGGTGAACATTCTGGTCAGATGTATGTGCTTACAGAGAGAGAGAGAGAGAGAGAGTCAATGGGTAAACATTCTGTTCAGATGTATGCTTGCACACACAAAGAGAGAGAGAGAGAGAGAGAGTCAATGGCTGAACATTCTGGTCAGAAATATGTGCTTACAGAGAGAGAGTCAATGGGTGAACATTCCTGTCAGATGTATGTGCTTACTGAGAGAGAGAGAGAGAGAGAGAGAGAGGGAGTCAATAGGTGAACATTCTGGTGAAATATATGTGCTTACAGAGAGTGAGAGAGAGTCAATGGGTGAACATTCTGGTCAGCTATATGTGCTTACAGAGAGAGACAGAGAGAGATTCAATGAGTGAACATTCTGGTCAGATGTATGCTTACAGAGAGAGAGAGACAGTGAGAGAGAGAGAGAGTCAATTGGTGAACATTATGGTCAGATGTATGCTTACAGAAAGAGAGAGAGATAGTCAATGGGTGAACATTCTGGTCAAATGTATGTGCTTACAGAGAGAGAGAGAGAGAAAGTGAGAGAGAAAGTCAATGGTTGAACATTCTGGTCAGATGTATGTGCTTACAGAGAGAGAGAGAGAGAGAGAGAGAGAGTCAATGGGTGAACATTCTGGTCAGATGTATGAGTACAGAGAGAGAGAGAGAGTGAGAGAGAGCGTCAATGGATGAACATTCTGGTCAGATGTATGTGCTTACAGAGAGAGAGAGAGAGAGAGAGAGAGAGTGTGTCAATGGGTGAACATTCTGGTCAGATGTATGCTTACAGAGAGAGAGAGAGAGAGAGAGAGAGTCAATGGGTGAACATTCTGGTCATATATATGTGTTTACAGAGAGAGAGAGAGAGAGAGAGAGAGAGGGAGTCAATAGGTGAACATTCTGGTCAGATATATGTGCTTACAGAGAGTGAGAGAGAGTCAATGGGTAGACATTCTGGTCCGATGTATGTGTTTACAGAGAGAAAAAGAGAGAGTGAGAGAGAGTCAATGAGTGAACATTCTGGTCAGATGTATGTGTTTACAGAGAGAAAAAGAGAGAGTGAGAGAGAGAGAGAGAGTCAATGGGTGAACATTCTGGTCAGATGTATGCTTACAGAGAGAGAGTCAGTGGGTGAAAATTATGTTCAGATGTATGCTTACAGAGAGAGAGGGAGAGAGAGTGAGATAGAGTCAATGTGTGAACATTCTGGTCAGATGTATGTGCTTACAGAGAGAGAGAGAGAGAGTGAGAGAGAGAGTCAATTGGTGAACATTCTGGTCAGATGTATGCTTACAGAAAGAGAGAGAGATAGTCAATGGGTGAACATTCTGGTCAAATGTATGTTCTTACATAGAGAGAGAGAGAGAGAGAGTGAGAGTGAAACAATGGGTGAACATTCTGGTCAGATGTATGTGCTTACAGAGAGAAAGAGAGAGAAAGTGAGAGAGAAAGTCAATGGTTGAACATTCTGGTCAGATGTATGTGCTTACAGAGAGAGAGAGAGAGAGAGAGAGTCAATGGGTGAACATTCTGGTCAGATGTATGAGTACAGAGAGAGAGAGAGAGTGAGAGAGTCAATGGGTGAACATTTTGGTCAGAGGAATGTGCTTACATAGAGAGAGAGAGAGAGTGACAGCGAATCAATGGGTTAACATTCTGGTCAGATGTATGCTTACAGAGAGAGAGAGGGAGAGAGAGTGAGAAAGAGTCAATGGGTGAACGTTCTGGTCAGATGTATGTGCTTACAGAGAGAAAGAGAGAGAGAGTGAGAGAGAGTCAATGGGTGAACATTCATGTCAGATGTATGATTACAGAAAGAGAGAGAGAGAGAGAGTGAGAGAGAGAGTCAATGGGTAAACATTCTGGTCAGATGTATGTGCTTACAGAGAGTCAATGTGTGAACATTCTGGTCAGATGTATGTGCTTACAGAGAGTCAGTGGGTGAACATTCAGTTATAGAACTGCGATAACTCTACAAGTTATCCCCCCACTTCAAGGCTGACATTGATCAGTAATTCAGTCACATGAACCTAACAAAAACCAAGTGGAGAACCTGAGTACAAATAGAAACGTATCATGCAACAATGGGGAGTGAGGGCGTCACGCTTGGCCAACGATGCGGAGGACAATGTTGTTTTAACTAAATATTTGTTTACTCCAGGCAACCCCTCCCCCCTCCCGCCCCAAACTCAACAAGAACAAATCTTGGGTGCGCTCCTGCCTGCAGATTGAGTGAAGTGCAGGACGTGTGTTACTGTCTCTAAGACGTCATCAGACGTAATGGTCACCGGCCGCTTTGTTAGTCGTCGGCTTGACAAGAATCGGAGAAGAAGAGTATATGTTCAACCGACTGATTGCGGGCACGTATTGGTAAATTAATTGGTACAAATGTGTTTACTGGAGATCGACAAATAAGGTGTCTCCTTTGATTGACAGATTAATAGAGGTTAAGATAGATGTGAACTGGCCCAAGTATTTTGCGGACCACTTGACCAATTCGACTTACTTGCCATACAGGAAGAGTGTGTGGTAAGGCTTGACCTTGGAGTCCCTGTCGCTACGACTGGTCATGAAGCCTTCCCCGCCCAATGGCTTCAGCCTGTCTGGTCGCTTCTCTGGATCCAACCAACCGGAGGCGTCCACGCTCATCCCTTGGTAGCGCTCTCTGTAGGTAAGATGGAGGTGGGAGAACATTCATTTGGTTTGAGTGTGCTACTATCATCATGTGGTCAGCTAGCAGGTAGGGTTCCCTGTTATTTGGGGGTGGGGGTGTGAAGGCAGGTGGAGGGGTGAAAAGAGCAACATTTATTAGGGGCTAGGGGGGGGGGGACAATATTAACTATAAGTTTAATATCATCATGTGGCACAGCTCGGAACTATCTCTATCAAAGAGTGGAAGGAGGGGTTGCGGTTAGGACACAATTTAATGTACCATCATCGTGTGGCGCAGCTGGGAACGCTTTCTGGTTAGATAGAAGTGTGGGGTGGTGGAGGAGAGGAGTTGGGCAAACTTTTAATACACCATCATCATGTGGTACAGCTGGAAAAGCTTTCTGTTTATACAGAGGTGTGGGGTGGTTGTTGGCGGGGGTGGGGGGGCATTTAATGATACCCTATCATCATGTGGCACAGCTGGGAACACTATCTCCTTTTGGAGGGGGGCATTACATTGACCATCGACATGGGCCCCGTGCCACGCACGATAGCCAGTTCAGGTAACATGAATGTATAAAATATCCTCTCGTGCAATCACCCGCGGGCTTACGCAAAATCTGTTTACATAAACGTGTCATCCTTCTACAATCACCTGAGATGTGAAGAAATCGACTGAACCCCGCCACTTAATGTTTGTTTCATGCCGCACGAAGAAGCAGACTTCATCGTATTTTGAAGCAGACTTCTGGGCATTCAGCGGCAAAAAACAACAACAACCACAACCGTTACGGAGGGAAAGGCGTCGAGGAAGGGAACTGTCCAGCCTACCTGATAATAAGCCTTCAAGAATTGTGTTTAACACTTGATTCCCAACAACAATGTTTTCTATTTGGCTGCCTTTACTTGACCTTATTGTTTGTGACTGTTGACGCTGAACCTGGTATACTACTGGCTACTTCATTCTCACAGGGCTACACCTGACAGACTACCGGCTATATCATTCTCACACTGCTACACCTAACCAACTAACGACTACCACATTCACAAGGCTACACATAAAAAAACTAACTACTACCTCTTCCTCACATGGCTACATGTATCAAACTAACTGCTACCTCATCCTCACAGGCCTACCTGTATCAAACTAATTGCTTCCTCATCCTCACAGGGCTACAAGTATCAAACAAACTGCTACCTCATCCTCACAGTGCTACACATAACAAACTGCTACCTCATCCTCACAGTGCTACACATAACAAACTGCTACCTCATCCTCACAGGGCTACAAGTATCAAACAAACTGTTACCTCATCCTCACAGTGCTACACATAACAAACTGCTACCTCATCCTCACAGGGCTACAAGTATCAAACAAACTGCTACCTCATTCTCACAGTGCTACACATAACAAACTGCTACCTCATCCTCACAGTGCTACACATAACAAACTGCTACCTCATCCTCACAGTGCTACACATAACAAACTGCTACCTCATCCTCACAAAGCTACATGGAAAAAACTTACTGTTACCTCCTTTCCACAGGGCTACAGGTAATCAAACAACTGCTACCCCATTTTCATTCTAAATACCGAACCTTACCAGTCTCACACGACACTCTTCAGAGTAATATAACCACACCGGGCCGTAGTGTAATCAACCTTCACGTTATGAGCACACTTCACTGTCGCCTGCTTCACTGTTAAGCACTTTTTGTTTGATATTTTAACGGTATGTTTATAAATGTTTCTTTTCACGTATTAATATCCTTCTTCAGAATGTACGAACCTTTTATAGCTAGTATTATCCAGACAATGAGCACATCTACTACATTTGGTATACTGTGTCGTTCATCGTATTTTGAAATTCCAGCATAAGCATATTGTCACAATCTAGGTCACCTTCTTTTCAGAGTCATTTTGAATCTGATCGAAGCTTGTTCTTGAAATCCGATTTGACCTCTCGCCTGGATCGATAAGGTATTTGACCTTACGATATGTACACCTCTGACACTTGAAACGTCGTTAACAGGTTGTGTGTACGTATGTATATTGACAGAATCTCACCTCATTTCCTCATTGTTGTGGACACAAACCCACGAACCAAGCTTCCAACTTCCATCATGTGACCTTCCGAAACTAGAAGAAATGGTTTACTCTATGTCTGCGTTTTATTTCTTATAATGAGTACAGCTTTCAGTTGGGGCCGAGAGTTCACAGAGTAATATGATGTAGGTGTTCTATTGTGATGTTTCATCGTCGCCAGAAATTCAGATGTGATATTTGGAATCCTCAGATTCATTGCGAAACATTTTTCCTCAGTCTATATTGTCATTATTGACAGCTCCATTTCCCACCACTCTCAGGTGCTAAGCCGCCAACTGACCCAATCTCCCCACCACTCTCAGATATGAATTCCAAACTGACTCCATCTCTACACCACTCACATGTCTTAAGCCATCCACTGACCCCATCTCCCCACCACTCTCAGATGTGAATTCCAAACTGACTCCATCTCGACACCACTCTCATGTCTTAAGCGATCCACTGACCACATCTCTCCACCACTCTAAGACGTGCAGCCCCAACTGACACCATCTCTCCCCCACTCTATAACGTGCAGCCCCAACTGACACCATCTCTACACTACTAAAAGATGTGCAGCCCCAACTGACACCATCTCTACACTACTAAAAGATGTGCAGCCCCAACTGACACCATCTCTACACTACTAAAAGATGTGCAGCCCCAACTGACACCATCTCTCCATCACTCTCAGTTGGGAATCCCAAACTGACACCATCTCTACACCTGTAAGATGTGCAGCCCCAACTGACACCATCTCTACACTACTAAAAGATGT
This sequence comes from Ariolimax columbianus, assembly GCA_036924085.1. Lineage (NCBI taxonomy): Eukaryota > Metazoa > Mollusca > Gastropoda > Stylommatophora > Arionidae > Ariolimax > Ariolimax columbianus. The sequence goes on along the minus strand of JAVGWX010000010.1, from coordinate 87,578,490 downwards.
GCAGCCCCAACTGACACCATCTCTCCATCACTCTCAGTTGGGAATCCCAAACTGACACCATCTCTACACCTGTAAGATGTGCAGCCCCAACTGACACCATCTCTACACTACTAAAAGATGTGCAGCCCCAACTGACACCATCTCTCCATCACTCTCAGTTGGGAATCCCAAACTGACACCATCTCTACACCTGTAAGATGTGCAGGCCCAACTGACACCATCTCTACACTACTAAAAGATGTGCAGCCCCAACTGACACCATCTCTCCATCACTCTCAGTTGGGAATCCCAAACTGACACCATCTCTACACCTGTAAGATGTGCAGCCCAAACTGACTACCTCTCCACCTGTCTCAGGTGTTAAGCCCCAACTGACTCCAGCTGGCCACCACTTACCTGAGTTTTGCTGCATCCTTCTCTCGCATCTGAAGCTCCAAATCTTTAGCATACGCATTTTGTCTGCGGCGTTTGGCGCTGCCTGTTTCACTTTCACCTGGAAATGCAGACAGAACACAGCACTTTCAATAACAGACAGACGTTCATGCCTAATACATTATTAGTTTAAACTGAGACTATGCTACATTACATCATCTGTTGAGATAAAGGCAAAATCACAACAGACGTTCATGCCTAATACATTATTAGTTTAAACTGAGACTATGCTACATTACATCATCTGTTGAGATGAAGGCAAAATCACAACAGACGTTGATATGAGCAGATTAGGATCGATGTTGTCATGTGGTGAGATGAAATTGCGACGAATCATATTATATGTTGTGTCATATCAGTCGCTTAGAAGGGATTGTAGCATTTCCAATGTTGAGAAGAGGTTGAGATGTAGCACACAATGTTGAGAAGAGATTGAGATGTAGCATTTCCAATGTTGAGAAGAGATTGAGATGTAGCACACAATGTTGAGAAGAGATTGAGATGTAGCATTTCCAATGTTGAGAAGAGATTGAGATGTAGCACACAATGTTGAGAAGAGATTGAGATGTAGCACACAATGTTGAGAAGAGATTGAGATGTAGCATATCCAATGTTGAGAAGAGATTGAGATGTAGCACAAAATGTTGAGAAGAGATTGAGATGTAGCACATAATGTTGAGAAGAGATTGAGATGTAGCATATCCAATGTTGAGAAGAGATTGAGATGTAGCACAAAATGTTGAGAAGAGATTGAGATGTAGCACATAATGTTGAGAAGAGATTGAGATGTAGCATATCCAATGTTGAGAAGAGATTGAGATGTAGCACACAATGTTGAGAAGAGATTGAGATGTAGCATATCCAATGTTGAGAAGAGATTGAGATGTAGCACACAATGTTGAGAAGAGATTGAGATGTAGCACACAATGTTGAGAAGAGATTGAGATGTAGCACATAATGTTGAGGAGAGATTGAGATGTAGCATATCCAATGTTGAGAAGAGATTGAGATGTAGCACACAATGTTGAGAAGAGATTGAGATGTAGCATATCCAATGTTGAGAAGAGATTGAGATGTAGCATATCCAATGTTGAGAAGAGATTGAGATGTAGCACACAATGTTGAGAAGAGATTGAGATGTAGCATATCCAATGTTGAGAAGAGATTGAGATGTAGCACATAATGTTGAGAAGAGATTGAGATGTAGCACACAATGTTGAGAAGAGATTGAGATGTAGCACATAATGTTGAGAAGAGATTGAGATGTAGCACACAATGTTGAGAAGAGATTGAGATGTAGCACACAATGTTGAGAAGAGATTGAGATGTAGCACACAATGTTGAGAAGAGATTGAGATGTAGCACACAATGTTGAGAAGAGATTGAGATGTAGCACACAATGTTGAGAAGAGATTGAGATGTAGCACACAATGTTGAGAAGAGATTGAGATGTAGCACAAAATGTTGAGAAGAGATTGAGATGTAGCACACAATGTTGAGAAGAGATTGAGATGTAGCACACAATGTTGAGAAGAGATTGAGATGTAGCACACAATGTTGAGAAGAGATTGAGATGTAGCACACAATGTTGAGAAGAGATTGAGATGTAGCACACAATGTTGAGAAGAGATTGAGATGTAGCACACAATGTTGAGAAGAGATTGAGATGTAGCACACAATGTTGAGAAGAGATTGAGATGTAGCACAAAATGTTGAGAAGAGATTGAGATGTAGCACACAATGTTGAGAAGAGATTGAGATGTAGCACACAATGTTGAGAAGAGATTGAGATGTAGCATATCCAATGTTGAGAAGAGATTGAGATGTAGCACACAATGTTGAGAAGAGATTGAGATGTAGCACACAATGTTGAGAAGAGATTGAGATGTAGCACATAATGTTGAGAAGAGATTGAGATGTAGCACATAATGTTGAGAAGAGATTGAGATGTAGCACACAATGTTGAGAAGAGATTGAGATGTAGCACACAATGTTGAGAAGAGATTGAGATGTAGCATTTCCAATGTTGAGAAGAGATTGAGATGTAGCACAAAATGTTGAGAAGAGATTGAGATGTAGCACATAATGTTGAGAAGAGATTGAGATGTAGCACACAATGTTGAGAAGAGATTGAGATGTAGCATTTCCAATGTTGAGAAGAGATTGAGATGTAGCACATAATGTTGAGAAGAGATTGAGATGTAGCACACAATGTTGAGAAGAGATTGAGATGTAGCACAAAATGTTGAGAAGAGATTGAGATGTAGCACATAATGTTGAGAAGAGATTGAGATGTAGCATATCCAATGTTGAGAAGAGATTGAGATGTAGCACACAATGTTGAGAAGAGATTGAGATGTAGCACACAATGTTGAGAAGAGATTGAGATGTAGCACAAAATGTTGAGAAGAGATTGAGATGTAGCACACAATGTTGAGAAGAGATTGAGATGTAGCACACAATGTTGAGAAGAGATTGAGATGTAGCACAAAATGTTGAGAAGAGATTGAGATGTAGCACACAATGTTGAGAAGAGATTGAGATGTAGCACACAATGTTGAGAAGAGATTGAGATGTAGCACACAATGTTGAGAAGAGATTGAGATGTAGCACACAATGTTGAGAAGAGATTGAGATGTAGCACAAAATGTTGAGAAGAGATTGAGATGTAGCACACAATGTTGAGAAGAGATTGAGATGTAGCACACAATGTTGAGAAGAGATTGAGATGTAGCATATCCAATGTTGAGAAGAGATTGAGATGTAGCACACAATGTTGAGAAGAGATTGAGATGTAGCACACAATGTTGAGAAGAGATTGAGATGTAGCACATAATGTTGAGAAGAGATTGAGATGTAGCACATAATGTTGAGAAGAGATTGAGATGTAGCACACAATGTTGAGAAGAGATTGAGATGTAGCACACAATGTTGAGAAGAGATTGAGATGTAGCATTTCCAATGTTGAGAAGAGATTGAGATGTAGCACAAAATGTTGAGAAGAGATTGAGATGTAGCACATAATGTTGAGAAGAGATTGAGATGTAGCACACAATGTTGAGAAGAGATTGAGATGTAGCATTTCCAATGTTGAGAAGAGATTGAGATGTAGCACATAATGTTGAGAAGAGATTGAGATGTAGCACACAATGTTGAGAAGAGATTGAGATGTAGCACAAAATGTTGAGAAGAGATTGAGATGTAGCACATAATGTTGAGAAGAGATTGAGATGTAGCATATCCAATGTTGAGAAGAGATTGAGATGTAGCACACAATGTTGAGAAGAGATTGAGATGTAGCACACAATGTTGAGAAGAGATTGAGATGTAGCACATAATGTTGAGAAGAGATTGAGATGTAGCATATCCAATGTTGAGAAGAGATTGAGATGTAGCACACAATGTTGAGAAGAGATTGAGATGTAGCACACAATGTTGACAAGAGATTGAGATGTAGCATTTCCAATGTTGAGAAGAGATTGAGATGTAGCTTATCCAATGTTGAGAAAAGATTGAGATGTAGCACACAATGTGGAGAAGAGATTGAGATGTAGCATTTCCAATGTTGAGAAGAGATTGAGATGTAGCAAACAATGTTGAGAAGAGATTGAGATGTAGCATTTCCAATGTTCAGAAGAGATTGAGATGTAGCAAACAATGTTGAGAAGAGATTGAGATGTAGCATTTCCAGTTTTGAGAAGAGATTGCAGCAAACACAATGTTGAGAAGAGAATGCAGTAAACACAATGTTGAGAAGTGACAGCAGCAAACACAATGTTGAGAAGTGACAGCAGCAAACACAATGTTGAGAAGTGACAGCAGTAAACACAATGTTGAGAAGTGACAGCAGCAAACACAATGTTGAGAAGTGACAGCAGCAAACACAATGTTGAGAAGTGACAGCAGCAAACACAATGTTGAGAAGTGACAGCAGCAAACACAATGTTGAGAAGTGATTGAGTTTTTAACATCACATGTTGAGAAGATATTTAGTTTTTTCAGATAATATGTCTCGTATGTTGAGAAAAGTTGTTCATATCCTATGTTGTGATGACATAATGAATTAAGTATTTGATAATCTTAGCTGAGAGAGCTCAAGCTGTTTCTTTAGAGTAGCTACAAGCAAATGCATCATACTTTAACAAATTTCATTGGATTTTAATTTATTGATTAATCTGTTTTTGTTATAACTTAACTTAACGTCTTTATACTGGTTTATAAGACCCTGCAGAGTCTGTATACAACCAGTTACATTTACATCACCTTGCTCTAAAATCTATGCGCATCCAGTTTATTCTTAAACGCATTAACTGTCCCTGCCTCCACCACCTCCCCTGGCAATGCATTCCAAGCAGACACCACTCTCTGACTAAAAAAATATTTCCTAATATCTAACCTGGACCTCTCTTTAATCAGCTTGTAGCTATGCCCTCGTGTTATTGTAGGTGGCTGTATTTTAAAAAACTTGTTATAGTCTAATTTATCGATTCCTCTGATCATCTTATAAACCTGTATTAAGTCACCACGAATTCTTCTCTCTTCGAGACACTGTAGGCCTGTTTTTCTGAGTCGTTCCTCATAACTGTAATTCTGGAATCCAACTATCATCTTTGTCGCTCTTTTTTGTATTCTTTCTAGCATGTTTATGTCCCCTCTATGATAAGGACTCCACACCTGTACACAGTACTCCAATCTAGGTCTAACTAAAGCTTTATACAGTTTGACGATCACTTCCTTGCTCCTATGTTTAATATTTCTTTTTATCATACCTAACATTGCATTTGCTTTTTTCACTGCTACCTTAACTTGCTCACTCACCTTTCCTGTATGATCTATTATAACCCCTAGGTCCCTTTCCTTATCTATCTTTCTAATATTGTTTTCTCCCATTCTGTATTTATGTTCCATATTGGATCTAGCCATGTGGATGACTGTACATTTATCTACATTAAACTCCATTTGCCAGCTTACAGACCATTCTCGAATTTTATCTAAATCCGACATCAATATATCCACTTCCGCTTTAGATGAGACACTACTGCATAGTTTTGTGTCATCAGCAAATTTTGCAATCATGGATCTCATATCAATGTCCAAATCATTTATATATATCAAGAACAAAATTGGTCCCAAAACCGAGCCCTGTGGCACACCACTTTTCACTTCACTCCACTCAGAGTACTCCTTATTTATGCCCACCCTCTGCCTTCTTCCTGTTAACCAATTTTCAATCCATTTGGCAACTTCGCCACCTATTCCATGTGATTTTAACTTTCGAAATAATCTTTGATGAGGTACTCTATCAAAGGCCTTGCAAAGTCTAGATAAATAACATCCACTGGCTCCCCTTTATCTATGATTTTAGTTATTTGGGGATCTTAATACTGATTTGGTCGGTTGTTTTGATTATTAACATATCGAATTTCTATGTATATATCGTCTGATTAATTGTTTCATTTCTTTCTTTTAGATACTGATTGATATGAAAGTCAAGTGATGATGTGATGGATTTATGCGACTGATTTTGAACGCAACTGATTTTTTGTTACCCAAGTCAGAGTGCATTGTACTGTGTTGTGCGCCTCACAGCCCAGTGCATCCCACTTTAGCATACATTTTCAATAGGTTAACTTACTCTAGGAATATAACCCTTGTGGTCCACAAATTCGAAGACATGCAAGTCTAGTTTGTGGACTCTGCCACTAACTATTACACTTTGCCAACTACTGAACACAATTATTTGATTTCAAGATTGATTTTAGTGAATAACTTGATTGATTCAAAATGCTGATTGATTCTAAGCATTTATTGATTGCTCGAGTGCTTGAAATATCTGCGATGGCAGTTCAAAAAGAAACCGGACTATTAAAGCAGCATAGCAACTAAGTGAGGCAATGACCTAGTTATTGCCAGTGACATTGACCTTCAGTCAAATAAAAACCGCATCACTCCACGACCGTTAGTCTTTCATGTGCATCCGGTGAAGTGATTACACGTTAAGTGCACTTCGCAATTTTTTTTTAATTGACCAATGAAAGATCTTGAAGAGCAACATGTTTGTGCCCGGTTGTTACAAATTAGGTCAAACTTTTACTGAAGCTTTTCAAATGTTGAAACAAGCCTATGAGAACAATTGTTTGAATCGTAAGCCATGTCACGAACGGTACCAGTATTTCAAATCTGGAAGAACTTCCACAGAAGACGATCACAGATAGGGACGACCTTCCACGTCCATATATGTCGTCAAATTAAGAAAGTGAGTTTTGTGATTCGTGCAAATCGGTACCCGACTGTCCGTGAAGTGCCCGATGAAGTTTGACTTTGTAAAAGTTCTTGCAAATATTCTTCTTCTTCGTTCGTTCTCAATCTCCCACTACCAAACACTGAAAGGGCTTAAGTAGCAGAATGTAGTCCAGAGAACGGAATGCGTTGTGTCGTAGTTTACAGCATGGCTGCGATATTTGCACCTTTCTGTCCATAACATCCGACTTCAGCAAGCATTTTTTTAGTACCGGGTTAGCATTCCCTCTTCGATCCCTTCTCCTTAGGCAGTCTGCCCTGCTATCCTGTTATCCAGGATCACCGCGTGGATGTGTAGAAGGGTCTTGGCAGATATTATTCGCTGGCCCTGACGCTAGCAGTCAGCTATGGGTCACTAGCCACTGCAACTCATGCGCTACTCAGCATCTTGACCCCGTTCGTGCATATGATTTTAAAAACAAAATTGAACATGCAGTGTGTTGTCTCTGAATAGGTGCCACTCCTGCTTATAGAGAAACAAATAAGAGTACCGATTCACAGTCAGTCAGGAGGTATTGGATCGTTCGAATGCTGTCTGAAACTTTCTGAAGAATGCCATAACAAGTGAGAAAATTGGGATTTATGGATACGATCTCGACGAAAAAAGTCAGTCTTCACAGTGGGATGGAGAAGAGGCATCAACGGGACTAACAAAAAGTCAGTCACTCAAATATAAAGGTTATATTGGTCGTCTTCTTTGATTGGAGAAACAAAGTTCATTCCGAGTCTGTTCCATCGGTCAGACGATCAATAAAAAGTAAAACTTGGATGTTACGCGGTGTTTAAAATAGGTGTATGAATAAAACAAGGCGGCTCGCAGCACGGACAAACGAAGCTTGGATGTTGTACCACGGACAAACGAAGCTTGGATGCTGTACCACGGACAAACGAAGCTTGGATGATGTACCACGGACAAACGAAGCTTGGATGATGTACCACGGACAAACGAAGCTTGGATGCTGTACCACGGACAAACGAAGCTTGGATGCTGTACCACGGACAAACGAAGCTTGGATGCTGTACCACGGACAAACAAAGCTTGGATGCTGTACCACGGACAAACGAAGCTTGGATGCTGTACCACGGACAAACGAAGCTTGGATGATGTACCACGGACAAACGAAGCTTGGATGATGTACCACGGACAAACGAAGCTTGGATGCTGTACCACGGACAAACGAAGCTTGGATGCTGTACCACGGACAAACGAAGCTTGGATGATGTATCACGGACAAACGAAGCTTGGATGCTGTACCACGACAATGCATATGTCTACAAGTCGTCACTGTTTATTTGTGACGTTTTGGTCAAACAAAAGACGACCGTCGTCCCACAGCGGATTTATGTCCAGATTAGCCCCCTACAGACTTTCTTTTGTCCTCAAAGTTGAAATTCAGTCTTAAAGGTCGCCGATTTCAGACAATAGAAGACATCCAAGAAAATTCGAAAACGGGATATGCATGCTGACCGACAAAATTATTTCCAGGACACATTCCAAAATGGGAAAGTTCGTTAGGAGAGGATTGGTTTCTCAACAGTGGAGGGAACTAATTCGAAGGAGACAAGTTTGGATACATTATAAGCTAAGGCATTTTTGTTTACAAAGTTCGCTTTCTTTTTGGACTGTCCTCGTACTTCTAGATTAGAATGAAGACATAACAGATCACGAGGTAGCATACAGACAATCCAAGACTTCATTCACTGGATAGAGGCCTCCAGATTTGGAGAATATAAGAAATCATAATAGCAGATTGGTAGACCGTTGGCATGTTATGGCACATCTACTGGGTTCGATTTGTGTTATCGATAAATTCTAATCGACGCAGCTGTAAATGGGTACCTGGATTACTTGCATGGAAGCAAGGACACCGATGAAGGAAAGATACTATTCTACTTCTACAAACAAACAAAACGTGAGGTCTAGTACAGCAGTGTCTGCTATTGGGCTGTAATTTGTAAAACAGAATTGTATTCAGGAACAAACTACGTATGCAGCTAGAACCGTCAAACATCAAAGAACAAGGATTAGCAATAGGAATCCATTCATTCTGGATCTCAGACGTGTCATCTATGTCTGACAGTAACGCCGTTCTGGGTCACCGGTTACAACAAAGTGCAAGTATATATTATGTGGGATCGTTGTTATATACCGTTCGATACCTAATATCCGAGTACTGAAGGTGCATTCTATGTTCCTCGTTACTGTTGTTCTTTGCCAAGTGTTTTTGTTTGCAATTTTTTTCCCTTTAAAAGATCTTGGTTCTTTCTTTCTGATCCGGCTTATTATCTTAGTCATACTTGTGTGTGCTGTTATTCAGCGATACTTGACAGGCAGAGTCGATAACATTATATAAGATATTCGTGGCTGTGCGGGTCCAGTGTGTAGTTGACAATAGGTTGGGTTGTGGAGTCTTCTTTAATGTGTCAACTGATCTGATGTGCTCGTGCTGTGACGGTCCGAATCTGTGTGTTTGTTAGATGAAGATGTTCGCATTCTGTCCGAATCTGTGTGTTTGTTAGATGAAGATGTACGCATTCTGAGAACAAAGATTCTCCAACAAAAACTAAACTGTATACATGTGTGGAAGAATAAAGATTCTCCGGTATTTGCATCACATTTCACCCCAAACAGAGTTCCCTGGGTTCACATCATACATAGCAGGGCATTCCATCTCGGGTTAAGGGGAGGACAGGTCAACATAATTTTATTTAAAATAAATAAGTAAAGGCTCAAATACAGATAGAAGTGTCGAAAAGATGGTTATATTCAGTGTTGTGGAGGGTTATGGTTATAGTTATGGTTAGGGTTATGGTTAGGTTCAGAGTTATGGATAGATTTAGGGTTAGGGTTGTGGTTAGATTTCTGGTTGGGGTTTTGGCAGGACTAGGGTTGTGTTTAGTGTTAGAGTTAGATAGCTTGGCTGTTATTACATTGTCTGACAACATGGACAATGCCATACTGCTGTAGAAACTAGATGCTATTCTTCTTCATGGACCAACGTTGATAGATTCCAGAAATTCTCGTCTTTTCGAGCAGAATGTTTGACGCCCCCAACAGTTACAAAATGGACTTTTCTGCGACATCACTACCTCAGATTCGGTGGTTAATAGCATTTTATTTTGCTGTGGGTTAATTAAGACGCAAGTGCCGATTCTTCAACAAAAACGATACTGTAAAAATGTGGATAGGTTGTGACAGGTGTGAGAGTTTGTGACAGGTGTGATAGTTTGTGACAGGTGTGACAGTTTGTGACAGGTGTGAGAGTTTGTGACAGGTGTGACAGTTTGTGACAGGTGTGACAGTTTGTGATAGGTGTGAAGATATTGGCGGAATAAGGTATCACACTAACAGGAAACACGTTTCGGGTTAGAACAAAAAGACAACGGTGGGTTACCATAGAAGAGGTCGGAGTCTTACTATATATCATCACCGAATGTGATGGAAAGACAACAAAAAAGGTAATCCGCACATCAAGGAAATACCACAGAAAGCGTCAACATGAGAAGTAAGATACTGATAAACTGGAATTAATGTGCACCATATTGATGCACACCATATTGATACACACCGTATTGATACACACCTGATTGATACACCACATATTGATACACACCATATTGATACACACCATATTGATACAGATCCTATTGATACAGACCATATTGATACACACCGTATTGATACACACCTGATTGATACACCACATATTGATACACACCATATTGATACACACCATATTGATACACACCGTATTGCACGGGGAATACAATAAATTGAACAGCAGGTAAAATCCTACTGGATTTCTGTGAATACGATAATCTTCTTGGCTAATCTTAACTTAACGTTATAATACTGGTTTAGAAGACTCATCAGAGTCTGTAGACAACCAGTCACATTTGCATTACCCTGCTTTAAAAGCTATGCACATCCAATCTATTCTTAAATGCATTAACTGTCTCTGCCTCCACTACCTCTTGGGGTAATGCATTCTAAGCATTGACCACTCTCTGACTAAAAAAAAGATTTCCTAATATTCAATCTCGACCTTTCTTTAGTTAATTTGTATCTGTGCCCTCCTGCTCTAGTTGGTAGTTGTATTTTGAAAAAAAACTGGTATAATCTACTTCATCCTTTCCTGTGATTATCTTATAAACATGTATAAAGTCACCTTGAATTCTTCTCTTTTCTAGACACAGTAGGTCGGTTTTTCTGAGTCTTTCCTCATAACTGTAATTCAGGAATCACACTATCAGTTTTGTAGCTCTTATATGTATCTTTTCCAGCATGTTAATATCTTCTCCACGATAATGACTCCACACCTGTACACAGTACTCCAATCTAGGTCTAACGAATGCTTTATGCAGTTTGACAATCAGCTCCTTACTCCTTTGTTTAATATTTCTTTGTATCATACCTAACATTGCATTAGCCTAATTCACTGCTATCTAGACTTGCCCACTCACTTTGCCTGTAAAATCTATTATAACCCCTAGGTCCCTTTCCTTATCTATGATTCTAATATTGTTCTCGTCCATTCTGTAATTATGTTCCATATTGGATCTACCCATGTGGAAGACTGTACATTCATTTATATCAAACTCCATTTGTCGTTTCACAGACCAGTCTCGAATTTGATCTAAATCCGACCTCAGTATATCCACCTCTGCTATAGATGAGACACTCCTACATAGTTTTGTGTCATCTGCAAATTTTTCAAAACATGGATCCTATATCAATGTCCAAATCGTGTATATATATATATATATATATATATATATATATATATATATATATATATATATATATATATATATATATATATATATCAAGAACAATATCGGTTCCTAAACCGAGCCCTGTGGCACTCCAGTTTTTACTTCACACCACTCAGAGAACTCCTTATTTATGCGCACTCTCTGCCTTCTTTCCGTTAACCAATTTTCAATCCATTAGTCAACCTACCCACCTATTCCATATGATTTTAACTTTTTAAATAATCTTTGATGAGGTACTCTATCAAAAGATTCTGCAAAATCTAGACAAATAACATTCACTGGTTCTCCTTTATCTTTCATTCTAATAAACTCCGAAGGTTAGATTTCAGTAACCCACTTCTTCTCCGTTTCTCTTCAGACCTCGACTTCAGTAACTCTAACAAAGGCAGCAGTCGACTCAAGGCTCCGTATACATCCATACAGCTTCTCTTGGAAGGACTCTGACTGTTGTCAAATGCTACTTTTTTTTGGTCGGTATACAGTGGACATATGATAATAGAGTAAACAAACAGCAAATATCCACATGACCCAATCAATAGACAATAGAAAACAGTATACCACAATTTTCCGCCTGAGAACAAGTCATTGCTGACTAAATGCACACATGGATAAAATGAAAGCAACTCAGACTGCACAATGCCCATGTCAGAGAGGACCCCAGACTCCAGAACACATCCTGCAAACATGTCCACCAAGGTTCCGCGAGAAGACATGACCCAAGGAATAAAAAGTATGCAAGAAAAACTGTTGCGAACCATTGAGGACCTGCGACTGACGTTTCACTTCATGGAGGCTGCCCATCTGATGGCATAAAACGACCATTCGAAACCGAACGCAAAGAAAAATAAAAAGTATTAGCAAATAATGTAACATTAACTAGAACGAAGCAATAAACAAATTCTGCGGCTAACTTTGTAGTCATAAGCAAAGTAACACTAACTTGTCATACGCATAGTAACACTAACTTGTCATACGCATAGTAACGCTAACATGTCAATAGTAACACTAACTTGTCATAAGCAAAGTAACACTAACATGTCAATAGTAACACTAACTTGCCATAAGCAAAGTAATACTAATTTGTCATAAGCATAGTAACACTAACTTGCCATAAGCAAAGTAATACTAACTTGTCATAAGCATAGTAACACTAACTTGTCATAAGTAATACTAACTTGTCATACGAAATACTAACTTGTCATAAGCATAGTGCCACTAACTTGTCATAAGTAATACTAACTTGTCATAAGCATAGTAACACTAACTTGTCATTAGTAATACTAACTTGTCATTAGCATAGTAACACTAACTTGTCATAAGTAACACTAACATGTCAATAGTAACACTAACTTGCCATAAGCAAAGTTACACTAATTTGTCATAAGCATAGTAACACTAACTTGTCATAAGCAAAGTAACACTAACTTGTAAATAGTAACACTAACTTGTCATAAGCAAAGTAACACTAACATGTCAATAGTATCACTAACTTGCCATAAGCAAAGTAACACTAATTTGTCATAAGCATAGTAACACTAACTTGCCATAAGCAAAGTAACACTAAATTGTCATAAGCATAATAACACTAACTTTTCATAAGTGATACTAACTTGTCATAAGTAATACTAACTTGTCATAAGCATAGTAACACTAACTTGTCATAAGTAATACTAACTTGTCATAAGCATAGTAACACTAACTTTTCATAAGTAATACTAACTTGTCATAAGCATAGTAACACTAACTTGTCATAAGTAATACTAACATGTCATACGCATAGTAACACTAACTTGTCATAAGTAATACTAACTTGTCATAAGCATAGTAACACTAACTTGTCATAAGTAATACTAACTTGTCATAAGCATAGTAACACTAACCTGTCATAAGTAATACTAACTTGTCATAAGCATAGTAACACTAACTTGTCATAAGTAATACCAACTTGTCATAAGTAACAATAACTTGTCATAAGTAATACTAACTTGTCATAAGTAATACTAACTTGTCATAAGCATAGTAACACTAACTTGTCATAAGTAATACTAACTTGTCATTAGCATAGTAACACTAACTTGTCATAAGTAATACTAACTTGTCAAAAGCATAGTAACACTAACCTGTCATAAGTAATACTAACTTGTCATAAGCATAGTAACACTAACTTGTCTTAAGTAATACTAACTTGTCATAAGTAACAATAACTTGTCATAAGTAATACTAACTTGTCATAAGTAATACTAACTTGTCATAAGCATAGTAACATTAACTTGTCATAAGCAAAGTAATACTAACTTGTCATAAGTAACAATAACTTGTCATAAGTAATACTAACTTGTCATAAGTAATACTAACTTGTCATAAGCATAGTAACATTAACTTGTCATAAGCAAAGTAATACTAACTTGTCATAAGTAACAATAACTTGTCATAAGTAATACTAACTTGTCATAAGTAATACTAACTTATCATAAGCATAGTAACACTACCTTGTCATAAGTAACACTAACTTGTCATAAGCATAGTAACATTAACTTGTCATAAGCATAGTAACATTAACTTGTCATAAGCAAAGTAATACTAACTTGTCATAAGCATTGTAACATTAACTTGTCATAAGTAACACTAACTTGTCATAAGTAACACTAACTTGTCATAAGTAACACTAACATGTCATAAGCATAGGAACACTAACTTGTCAATAGTAACACTAACTTGGGTACAATGAAATGAGAACCAATAGAGAATGCAGGCTCCGAGCCGTCTGCACAACGAAACCAACATTAGTGAAAGATATGAAGTGAAAACTAGAAACACTGGATCAACTTTCAACAATAAGAAAATACGATTGATGACGATCTACACTAAAAGTAGTCTGCACGGATTAAAAAAACAACACACAATCAGACAACGTAAATGACTAAATGGAAATTTGGACAAAAGAAGTCCTACAGATAGCTATAAAACGTATTCCAAAACTGGACACATTGTAAAAGATAGCCATAAAACTTATTCCACAACTGGACAAATGGTATTCTTAAGATAGCTATAAAACTTATTCCAAAACTGGACAAATGGTTTTCTAAAGATAATTATAAAACTTACTCCAAAACTGGACAAATGGTGTTCTAAAGATAGCTATAAAACATATTCCAAAGTTCTGAATATAGCTATTAAACATATTCCAAAATATATACATGCCGGGATATCTAATCACCGAAATATACATAGCAACTAAACACAAAGAAAGAAAATACAAATTGTCAGGGACCAGGTGGACGGATAAACACACTGAACAAATACAGCTAAGATATAAAGGCCTCAAATAAATACAGCAAAAAACTACTTTAATCCAAACATCAAACAAATATAACGTTAGGAAAACAAAATGTATGCAACAAAATGCGGCAATAAAAAGTTACTTAACCAGCCATTAGAATATCAGAATTTACCGAAACAGACAGACATAAAGTTAATGCTCAAATGTTTCGATTAAAGCAAACGGGATCAAAATGTTGAGCAGCGTATGATCTACAGTGGTCAAAGACACATAGCTGACTGCTAGCTTCAGGGCCAGCGAACCAGAGCTGCCAAGACCCTTCTACACCTCCACGCGGTGATCCTGGATAACAGACTGCAGCAGGGCAGACTGGCTAAGGAGAAGATATCGAAGAGGGAATGCTAACCCGGTACTCAAAAAATGCTTGCTGAAGTCGGATTTGTTGGACCGAAGGGTGAAAATATCGCAGCCAAGCTGTAAACTACGACACAACGCATTCCGTTCTCTGGACTACATTCTGCTACTTAAGCCCTTTCAGGGTTTGGTACTGGGAGATTGAGAACGAAGAAGAAGAAGATTAAAGCAAACTGCGCATTAAATAAATATGAAACATTAAAAACAGAGAGAAAAAAGTAATTGAAGGATTAGAATAACACAAGAATATAGACTTAGAATATAAGCTGGGAGATAAGTGTTCTAAAAAGAAAATAAGAAGGAGCAGAGAAGAGAAGACTACAGTTAGTAGGCAGGATATAGACAAGAGATGAAGCTAGGATAGACGACAGAACATAGTCATTGAATAACTGGAATAGAGGTCACCGAAGCAGGCTAGCACTGAGAGGGAACCAGACACCACGCAAGTGTAAGAATCTGTCTGTGTATGATGTTCTGTTTGAGTCGTCACTAACACCTATCACACGTGACACCGGTTTCTAAGTCCCTGAGTGGCATTCATCTGCATTCTCGTCAGAGGGAGACGTGTTGCTTCAACACGAAGCTGTCGCCCCGGACAATACGTAGTAACACATGTGTTACCCTTGGCCTGGCAACCACAGTAACAGAACCACTGTCGTATGTCGTAAGCACGAGAACTGCTGCAGTCGCCCAGATCCTGATAACTGACGACGAAGAAGAATAACAAGCAGATCTGATCACTGTAGACATCTTCCTGACGTTGGGACGAGACGAGAGACTCAGAAGACACCTACGTTTTACAAGCTGAGAGGTGGGGCATAAGTCCACCAGACGAGCGAAGACGGAGAGATAGGACTGAGAACAAATAGCTAGACAGAATTGTATCAAAGCAAAAGGGTATAGACTGTGAATAAAACAATTGCTAGAATTGACTAGGAGATAGAACTCTGGGTTATGTAAGTGCAAGAGAAATACCTGTGCTAACTTCACGCAACTCTTAAAAGTTATTATAGTTAGAGAAGTGTTGATAATGAAACTCTAGACGATTCATGTGATTAGTATATGATTATAATGTGTATGACGTTTATGTAATAAACATTCTTTGTGTTGCTGTTGTTAAAGGAATTGTTAGTGGTTCAATTAAAGTGTGATCGACCACTACTAAGTCTAACTGCCGAGCATGTGTTCGTGCGTAGCGTGTCGACCGAAATCCCTACAGACTACCCAGGTGGAGCCGTGCACTCCGCGGCCTTGGGATGAGGGACGCGAGGAGTGAGTTAGACCAATGTTTGTGTCAAGCTTTCTGTGACTGTCCGTGTAAAACTCCTTGTTTTTACGTGTCCCGAGGCTTCTGATTGTGTCCACCTGTTCATCAGCGTGACCTTTGCTGTGCTGAGAATACGAGGCTGGGAGAGGTATCGTGTAACCTCCGGTGGAGGGAGGAGTAGACAGGAGAAATTCGGCTTCAGTCCGAGCAGAAATGTCCTTGAGTAGTGATAATCTGGACTGTATTCTGGTGTGCAGTTAAGTGGAACGTTATACTACGTAATGACTGATTTCCCGTGGCTTGAACCAGGCATGACATGCAGCATAACAAAGAGGATAACCGATCGAAAGTACATTAATTCCACAGAATAAAGTCCCTGATACCACCTGGTGAAGGAGTTGTGAAATATAATCCGGACAGGAACCACCAAACATCGGAAAACTCGACACAAACATCAGAGAGTCGAGAGCGCAGTCACTAAGGCTCGGCCATCTTACTTTTCCCCCAAGAAAGTAGTAAGGAAGAGAAATAATAATAAGTGTTGATAGAGTAAGTGGGTGTAGACCCTGCCACATAGATTTATCTAGTACCGTGACTTAGGATGGGCAATATGCGTTAACCTTGCGACAGCTGCGATGAATTTCAACTGGTCGACGTCCTTCAGCTGTTAGAAACCGAATCACTGCTTGATGATCAACTCTGGACGGATTCGGTACCACATCCGCCATATTTTCAACGGTCTGCTGAGAAAACTATCAGTCGGAGCTTAATGAAATTTTGCAAACTTGACGGTTGGTATGTACTGTTTACATCAGAAGTGACGTAATCATTCGCATCGTGTATGTTCACTTGATACAGTTAGGTCCGGTTTCATTTGAACACACCTCGTAGTATGACTGGAGACTTCTTTGACCCAGACTATTAACTATCCCAGCAGACTACTCAGTGTAAATAGTTACAGGTAAATGTGCAAGTTTATAAGTGCATTGTACAGGTCAAGCAGCCAATGAAATGATTATACATGCATACCAACCCACAGGGTTATAATAAATGTCCAATATATTCAAGCAGTCCTAATTATTTTAAATAATCCTTGCCAGTCCTTGAGATACCGTTAAGCCTTTACTCCTGCAGCTGAAAGACACCACGACAAGGCACATCTTTTCAATTATGCGGTCATACCAGCCATGATCTACGGATGTGACGTATGGAATCTTAGCAACACGGATGCAGAAAAACTACGAGTTACCCAGCTAACGATGGAAAGACGCGTCCTTGGGATCTCGATAAGATATTGAATCCACAATACAGGAACAAGAGAACGCACTCTATTTTGAGACGTCCTTGAGGCTGCATTGTCTCGCAAATACCACTGGGCTGGCCACGTGGAGCGCATACCAGATAACAGAAGGACACTCAGAACGACGCTTTAGTATCCATATGATTATACACGACCACGCGGCCGCCCATCCATACGATAGCGAGATGGTCTGCTGAGAGATCTAGGTCCGCAATGGTACGACACGACGAAAGATCGGACTGCATACAGGACATTGTTGGCTACCTTGCATAAGGCACACACGCCGGACGTGTATTGTACCCTTTAGTCCCTCGAAATGTGGCAGGGTTGTGTGTGCGTGTAGCTGTCCTATTCAAGTAATGAAATGTGGCGGATCACACGTCAGAGGCACTAAATCCGTCCTTCTGCATAATCTGACAGCCCTTATCTAGCCACTCTAGGCCGTTACACGTGACATTGATTTGTAAAGTCACTAAACACAGATGATCAAAAAGACAAATATAACTTTTATTAAATTGAAACACAAATCGATTTTTATCGCAGCACAGAAATGTCTAATTCACCCTCCTGGTTTCTGATGTCTTATAACTTTGTCGTCTACCTAATGTACATAGTCAACTACTTTGTCGTCTACCTAATGTCCATAATCAACTACTTTGTCGTCTACCTAATGTATATGACCTACCTATCACTTTTTCGTCAAACGAATCTATACTTTTGTAACCCGAGACGTTTTAGTGTATCTATACGAAAGGTGTTTTAGTTAGAAATCTGAACCCAGAGTCCGATCTCGGTCGAATAAGCTTTCTTCTATTTACCGACTAGATTTTAATGACAATTCTTTTTTTTTTAATCACTGCTCTTTACACATTTCTGTAACTAGCGATCCTTTCGCTCGTTGGAACTTGCGAGAGTATACGGGCGGCCTTCTTGACAAATGTTAGGAATGTTTTTACTGAGAGACAGAAGTCGTCAAGATGGTTTCCCTCGACTTATTTGAAATCTATCGAATCCGAACTAAGATCTAACATGACACGCACACTCTAGTTTAGACCTTACTTTTAACGATTGACTGGTTAATTAATTCGTCTAGTCTGTATCTCTCGGAGTTTAGTTAGACTAATTCTATTCTTAAGGTCCGATGATCAGTAGCTGGAACTAAAACCGATTGTCTTGTCGAATCTGTCTGTTTTGTTTGCGTCCCACTGGTTGTGGAATCTGTCTGTTTTGTCTGCGTCCCACTGGTTGTGGAATCTGTCTGTTTTGTCTGCGTCCCACTGGTTGTGGAATCTGTCTGTTTTGTTTGCGTCCCACTGGTTGTGGAATCTGTTTGTTTTGTCTGCGTCCCACTGGTTGTGGAATCTGTCTGTTTTGTCTGCGTCCCACTGGTTGTGGAATCTGTCTGTTTTGTCTGCGTCCCACTGGTTGTGGAATCTGTCTGTTTTGTTTGCGTCCCACTGGTTGTGGAAACTGTCTGTTTTGTCTGCGTCCCACTGGTTGTGGAATCTGTCTGTTTTGTCTGCGTCCCACTGGTTGTGGAATCTGTCTGTTTTGTCTGCGTCCCACTGGTTGTGGAATCTGTCTGTTTTGTCTGCGTCCCACTGGTTGTGGAATCTGTCTGTTTTGTCTGCGTCCCACTGGTTGTGGAATCTGTCTGTTTTGTCTGCGTCCCACTGGTTGTGGAATCTGTCTGTTTTGTCTGCGTCCCACTGGTTGTGGAATCTGTCTGTTTTGTCTGCGTCCCACTGGTTGTGGAATCTGTCTGTTTTGTCTGCGTTCCACTGGTTGTGGAATCTGTCTGTTTTGTCTGCGTCCCACTGGTTGTGGAATCTGTCTGTTTTGTTTGCGTCCCACTGGTTGTGGAATCTGTCTGTTTTGTCTGCGTCCCACTGGTTGTGGAATCTGTCTGTTTTGTCTGCGTCCCACTGGTTGTGGAATCTGTCTGTTTTGTCTGCGTCCCACTGGTTGTGGAATCTGTCTGTTTTGTCTGCGTCCCACTGGTTGTCGAATCTGTCTGTTTTGTCTGCGTCCCACAGGTTGTCGAATCTGTCTGTTTTGTCTGCGTCCCACTGGTTGTGGAATCTGTCTGTTTTGTCTGCGTCCCACTGGTTGTGGAATCTGTCTGTTTTGTCTGCGTCCCACTGGTTGTGGAATCTGTCTGTTTTGTCTGCGTCCCACTGGTTGTGGAATCTGTCTGTTTTGTCTGCGTCCCACTGGTTGTGGAATCGGTCTGTTTTGTCTGCGTCCCACTGGTTGTGGAATCTGTCTGTTTTGTCTGCGTCCCACTGGTTGTGGAATCTGTCTGTTTTGTCTGCGTCCCACTGGTTGTGGAATCTGTCTGTTTTGTCTGCGTCCCACTGGTTGTGGAATCTTTCTGTTTTGTCTGCGTCCCACTGGTTGTGGAATCTGTCTGTTTTGTCTGCGTCCCACTGGTTGTGGAATCTATGTCTCTTCCTCTCTGGTCACTCCCTGAACAACTACTGCGTAGTGGAGGGGATCTCAACTAGCCTGAACAACTACTGCGTGGTGGAGGGATCTCAACTAGCCTAAGTACCGCTTTCCTAAACGTCTCACGAGACGAATGCTGCGTAGCCCATTGGTCAACCGCGACAACCGATGCTAGCCTTTTCTGAGAACTAGCCCAACCATTGCCTTGCTGCGATAAGTTATGTGGAAACAGATTTTTTGCGCGGCCGCTAGCACCCAATGCCCTCTTTACACGCCTGTGTGAATTTGAATAACTGATAATTGTATCCTGACTTTTATTCATCTGTCCAAAATCAGAGTTTCCTTGTTCTAGGGATGGCATCCCGTAAATACAATACTAACGAAACCAGAACCCACCAAAATTTTAACGAAAATAACTTCTACTATTTTTTTATTATATTCCCTACTATACTTAATTTTCTCTTACTAGAGGTAGGGTAGGTGCATATGACTGTCACAGAAAGTTTTAATTCTTGTTCGTCTATTATTATGAAAACAGTATTTAACCTTCCATTGTTATCATGTCTTATAAATATGTTGATATCATTATTGTGCTCATTTGTTTTTTCTTCTTGCTGTTCCCCCATCCCGCCTCGCGTAACACAATCACACAAAACAACATGAAACAAGCGTTTCAAATGGTCACAAACAGTATGATCATCTTGCGAATGCAAAGAACTATTTTCCATCCTTACTAGTGATATTCAGCAGAGCGATGTCTAAGATACAAAACTTGGACCACTTTCAACGTCCAAGAATGTCTTAAAAGATAACTGAAGTTGCATGTACTTGGCACTGGCATTATGTAAAACGAAGTGTAAGGTTAACCAGCCACTGAAAAAGGCTTGTGAACGGTCTTTCTGTGTATGGACTAGATGCGGTTGAAAGATATACCGTCAAATAAACAAATTACTATCAAGCAGGGCGAGAACTTGATCACAGGTAAGAAAGCCGCAAACGCCTTTGTCGATCACTATGCCAGAGCAAACCACATCGAGGTCCCTGCAGATAAGCATACAGACATTAGCGAAGAGCTAAAGGGACACGAAAACATAAATACGGCTCCTGAAGAGCACATGATGGCCAAACTAACAATGCGCGAAATGGAAGAGGCCATGAGAACACTAAAGAAAAGGAAATCTCCCGGAAAAGACGGGATAACAAACGAAATGCTGATGGGGCTGGGCCAAACAGCGAAGAAGAAACTGCTATCGGTCCTAAACCAAAGCTGGAAAAGGGGAATTGTACCACAGGCATGGAAAGATGCAATACTGGTACCAGTACCAAAAACAGGAAAGGACAAAACAGATCCAAATGGGTACAGGCCCATAAGCCTACTGAGCTGTGTCGGCAAGCTGATAGAACGGATGATAAACACCAGACTGATGTGGCATCTGGAAGAAAAACGAATACTAATTCCACAGCAAGCCGGCTTTAGACAGCACAGATCCACTGAGGACCAGGTCATCCTCATAGCCCAGGAGATAGAAGATGCCTACCAGGCACAGAAACACACAGTAGCTGTTTGGGTGGATCTGGAAAAGGCATTTGACAAAGTCTGGAAGGATGGACTTAGAGTAAAGCTAAGAAGAAGTGATGTCTGTGGGAAGATGTACAAGTGGATCAACCACTACCTCAAACAAAGAACGGCCAGAGTCCAAGTACAAGGGCAGATGAGCAAAAAGGTGACACTCGAGCAGGGAGTACCCCAAGGGGGAGTATTGTCACCCACACTCTTCCTGGTATATATAAACGATATTACAGAGAATATACCAAGAAGAGTCCATAGCTCAATGTTTGCAGACGATCTGGCTATGTGGACCTCTGAAAAGAATCTCACCATAGCAAGAAATCGGATGCAGACGGCCCTAACATCGCTGGAAGAGTGGGCGAACTCATGGCTGGTCAAAATAAACGAGGAGAAAACCACGTGCACAATATTCTCGCTCTCATTAAAACCCTAAAGTACCAAATTAAGTCTAAATGGCAAAATCCTGCAGCCAAACGACAACCCAACCTATCTGGGAGTCACATTTGATCGGCGCATGACATGGAAAAGTCAGATTGAGAGAAACCGAATGAAAGCCAGAGAAAGAATGGCGATCATGAGGAAACTTGCTGGCACAAGCTGGGGAGCAGACGAAGGCATACTAAAGAAACTGTACACTGGAAGAGTGAGACCAGTTCTCGAGTATGGCATTGCGGCATGGACAACAGCAGCGAAGGCGAACTTCGATAAAGTTAACAAACTTCAAAACCAAGCCATGAGAATTATAACAGGTGGCATAAAGTCAACGCCAATTGTAGAACTTGAAAAGATTACAAAACTGCAATCCATGACCGATAGAAGAGACTGCAGAGCCCAGCTGCAGTCAGAGAAACTCCGAAGACTGACGGACCACCCAATGTACCAGAGACTAAACAATTTGGGAAATGGGAAACTAAAGCGGAGAAACTTTGCAGAAATAGCCAAAGCAAAGATGCACGAAGATCCCATTAACGCACTAACAACACCAAAACCCATTACTACTGTACGAAAACCTACTTGGAGGCAGGATATATTTCCAGAGGTGGTAGAACACATACCAGGTATTGCAAACAAAAACTGCCAGACTGAAAAAGAAAGGAGAGACACTACCCTAAGCTTCATAACGAAAAGCTACCCAAGCATGGACTGGACCCATGCATACACCGACGGTTCTGTAACAAACACTACACAGAACGGAGGGGCAGGAGCATTCCTGAACCTACCAAATGGCAGAAAAATAACACTGTCATTCGCTACTGGTAAGTACACAAGCAATTTCAGAGCAGAGGCAGAGGCACTGAGGGCGGCAGTGGAAGAAATGGTAACACACAGTGAAAATGAGAGCCATATAGTCCTGCTGACAGATGCTCTCGAAGTAGTCACAGCGCTAAAAAGCCAGAAAAACACTGAGCTTAATGACTTAAGAGCAGCACTCTGCAAACTGTGCCAGCAGTCCGCACCAAAAAGGGTAGTGGTACAGTGGGTTCCGTCACACTGCAACATCCAAGGCAACGAGGAGGCAGACAGACTGGCAAAAGAAGGTGCAAGGCTACCACAAACAGATACCAGTATGACGTACGAAGAGTCAAAACGGCTTATCAAAGCCAGATACATGACCAAATGGGAAACCGAACATACTGGTTACACCAAAAACGATGCCTATTACCAGTTGAACCGAAGAGAGCAGGTCGTTGTCTTCAGACTTCGCACTGGCCACAACAGACTGAGGTACCACCTATTCAACAAATTGAAGATAGGGTGTACCGACGAATGCCCGTGCGGTACTGGTAAAATGACCACTGAACATCTGCTGCAGAACTGCCCGACATACGAGGATCAGAGAGAGCAGATGTGGCCATTGGCAGTGGAACTGCAAGACAAGCTCTATGGTAGTGGCGAGAGTCTCAGGATGACCGCCGCTTTTTTCGAAAAAATAATGGTTACTGTCTGACTGTGTACGCAGAAGAAGAAAGAAGAAGAAAGATATACCTCACAGCTAACAGGTGAATGGTTACAAGCTCTGGGAGGCTAGGATTTGTGATAAGATGCTATCCTCAGTGGTGGGACATGCTTCACATTAGAGCTACTAGATGAATGAGTGCAAATTCTCTAATGCATAAGTAGGTGTAAGGACGGTTGATTCCCAAATTCTACGGTAAGGTTGCTTCTGAGAAAGTGCATAGAAAACTGGAGGGAGGTGCGACAAATAGGAATGTGAAATGTCAGAAACGGATTAGGAAAACTGGACAGTTGCTTCTCGGAGGCTAGTGGTATTGATGTAAAGGGTGTGTCGAAGGCAATTCTTATGTGATGGATTAATGAGGGGAGAATAGCATAAGATGTCTGCATTCAGCAGGAACAGCCAATGAACGAGAGATAGAAATATTGATTAAAAAAACAACTAAAAAAATATGTATGTGGTCATTGGACACACGCTGATCGATGATGATGATGATGATGATGATGATGATGATGTAGTGGACTTAAACATTCGATATTGTCATTCTATAAACTCATGCATACACCCAAGAACATTGTGATGAAGACATTGAAGAACATTTTGAGGATGTGCAATAGTTCTTCAAAGCAAAACATATATTAGCATCTGATAGTAATGGTAGACATGAACTGCAGAATCGGGAAAGGAAAACGCAAGAATGTAGCAGTGAAATTTGGATTAGGAACAAATGAACGAAAGAAAAGATAGGCTAATGCAATTCTGTGACGAAAATTGTCTACTTATGTGGAAAACATTCTGCCAGGAAGTTCCAAGAAGATTATACACAAATACATCGAATAACATCACTGAAGGTGGACACCTGAACACACAAGCACATCTGACGGTGGTAACACAGAAACATCACATAGCACCAAAGAAATATCAAGATTAAATAAAAAACAGAGCTACTTAATCTGTAAAGAATATACCATCTTGCTTACGTGAAAAGACGGCTCCTTGCACCCTTCCCATTTAAACTGAGCAACTTGCGCAAAGTCAAGGTCAATTGAAGACAATCAGTGGGGTCTCTGAACAATACTCCAATTAGTTTCACGTAATTCCTGGACACACTTAACCAATCCACACTTCTCAACATTCAAATGTAATTTCTAGCAATGTATATCATTTTAAAATGTTTTAGAAATATGCCCAGCAAGATCTGTTGAGATACTAGCAATGTGTTCCTTGATAAGAATAGTACGACTTATCGATATTCAATCACTAGTATGATCAGGACCTATAAACTTGTCCAATACTCGGATCGATACTCCTAAACAAATATACTTTAAGTAAGTATTACCAGTCATTTGGGGGAGTTTAATCCCTAGAGCACTAAAACTATCAACTTTGCACATACATGTTGAGGCCGGATATTAGAATGAGAAATGGCTAAAGTCAACATAGAGACACATGTCTTTCTTAGCAACAAATGGTCAGACCTTCACTATTTTACGACACGGCGCGCGGGATTAGACCAGATGTGCTGTCTTTGGGGTGGAAATAAGGTATAAACAGAGATATGTAGACAAACCTCATGGTTCTTGAAGGCAAACCTCATGGTTCTTGGAGACAAACCTCGAGGTTCTTGAAGGCAAACCTCATGGTTCTTGAAGGCAAACCTCACGGTTCTTGAAGACAAACCTCATGGTTCTTGGCGACAAACCTCATGGTTCTTGGAGACAAACCTCAAGGTTCTTGAAGGCAAACCTTGTGGTTCTTGGAGACAAACCTCGAGGTTCTTGAAGGCAAACCTTATTGTTCTTGGAGACAAACCTCATGGTTCTTGGAAACAAACCTCGTGGTTCTTGGAGACAAACAGCATGGTTCTTGGAGACAAACATCATGGTTCTTGACGACAAACTTCATGGTTCTTGTAGACAAACCTCATGGTTCTTGGTGGGCGACAAACCTCACGGTTCTTGGCAACAAACCGTGTCATTCCTAACAACAAACCGCACGGTTCTTGTCAACATATATAGTCGTTTTTGGTAACAAACCTCATGGTTCATGACGTCCGACAAACCTCATGGTTCTTGGCGAGCGACAAACCTCATGGTTTTTTGCAACAAACCGTGCCATTCCTTACAACAAACCTCATGGCTCTTGGCAATAAACCTCGTGGTTCTTGGCGGGCGACAAACCTCGTGGTTCTTGGCGACAAACCTTGTCGTTCTTGGCGACATAACTGTTCTTGACAACAAACCTCAAGGTTCTTGGCGACAAGATGCGTAGGCCATCGCGACATGCCTCGCTGTCCCTCGCGATAGTCACTTATCCGTAGTGACCAACCTCTCCCTAACTACAAAACATGCAGTCCCTTGTCTCAAACATCGTTGCCCATCGAGACAAACCGTATAATCGTCGCAAAAAATACGTTGCCCTCGCGACCCACTCTATAGTCCCTCGCGACCCACCTTATAGGCCCTCGCGACCCAACCGTGCGGTCCCTTGTAACATACACAATTGTCTTTCGTGAAAACCGGCCTGTTAACCAACGCTAAACATGCAAAAAGACAATTGGATATTCGTCTGAGACTAATCCGTTAATTGGATTGCACGCTTAGATATCAATAGAGAAACGACTCCTATATGATGGAAAACACGGGCATCTTTCTAGAAAACGGAACAAATAAGTTTCCACGTCACATTTTGTCCACTATTAATACGAGACTATGCCTTGAAATAACAGCAAAGCATAGCTTGCCGATAGGAACTCAACTTAGCCGAAAGAAACGAGCAATCGTGCAACAATCCTCGTGCTTCCTCATGCTCTATCCGGGTACTATCAAATCTGCTAATTATCACACGTGCCAAGCCAGCTGGATTAGCATTTGACGTATCATCACAGGTTCCCGTTGCGATACATGTGGAATGTTTCTTGTTATGTGTATAATATGTGCACTAGCCTCTATCTGGACATCCTATGTGGTTGAAGCAGACGTTCTCTGTCAAAAGAAAGCTTTTGACTAGAACATTCATTCTGAGACCTTTAGCGTCTTTAAAAAAAAAATAGTTCTCCGTGATCTTCCCGTAAGATGATATCAGCTCTATTCCGCGTTGGTGAACACCGCTTCTTGTTCCTAATAATCGAATTCACTGCGCTCCGGGCATGCCATAGGTGCCGCCTCTCTCTTTACAAATCGGGGAAGGTGGAACATTCTGACGGCTCCTGGCTGCCTGGCTGTACACAATTTCTTGTCTGTTATCTGATGCACCTGATTGCCCTCGACTTAAACTTAGGAAACTGATTAAAGAATTATAACCAGCTATCACATATCCCGCCCCCCCCCCCCCCTTTGGACTGTACATGCCCATGCAGGTTAAAAATAGCTAGCATTTGTGATATGAAAAAAAAACCAAAAAAACAACAACACAATAGCTAACATTATTATAGAATGAAAACAATAGTCTAATCTGAACATTTCTATTTTTGAAGAACATTTGAAATCGTTTTCAGTCTCAGCAGGCTACTGCACACACTTTGCGATCATCACCCATTTGTGTGTGTACAATACGATGACGTGGTCAGGCAGTTGTCAACTTTACAATCTATTAATAGATTGCCGAGACTGTTTTCACGACGCTCATTGGTGATTTGATTTGATCCCATGTACAAGATAAAAAATCATGTTTACAGTGTCAAGCAGATAGATGTGATTGTATAGTCGCTACACATCATGTCTTCTTTTTGTTGGTTGTGATCTATTTGTTGTTTTTGTTTGATTGATCTGTTGTTTTTGTTTGATGTGATCTGTTTGTTTTTTTTGTTTGATGTGATCTATTTGTTGTTTTTGTTTGATTGATCTGTTGTTTTTGTTTGATGTGATCTGTTTGTTGTTTTTGTTTGATGTGATCTGTTTGTTGTTTTTGTTTGATGTGATCTGTTGTTTTTGTTTAATGCGATCTGTTGTTTTTGTTTGATGTGATCTGTTTGATGTGATCTGTTTTTTGTTTGTGTTTGTTGTGTGTATTCTGTCTGTTATCTTTGTTTAATGTGATCTGTTTGTTGTTTTTGTTTGATGTGATCTGTTGTTTTTGTTTGATGTGATCTGCTTCATGTGATCTGTTTGTTGTTTGTGTTTGTTGTGTGTGTTCTGTCTGTTATCTTTGTTTGATGTGATATGTTTGTTGTTTTCGTTTGATGTGATCTGTTGTTTTTGTTTGATGTGATCTGTTTGTTCCTTTTGTGTGCTATTTGTTCCTGGCGAATGCCCTGTGGCCGTAACGTGGGCTATGTTTTACTTGTGTCCGGACACGGTATTGAACTATTATGTGCACGGCATCTGTTTTATCAACTCAATGACCAACATTAACATGGTAAAAGTCTAATCAGCTCGGTCTGTGCCCAAACCTAACAGCCGAGTTTTCATCACTTGGTAATATTTTAAAAAAAATTATATCCCAATCTCTGAATCTCTGGAGGTGTCTCGCGGAACCGATGGGTACTTCGGATAGAACGATTGGATAACTCTCGTAACCCACAAAGGCCTCTTCCAAACCACTAGACACCACCTCTCACTTAACCTCTAGACACCTCTCACTTAATCTCTAGACATCACCTCTCACTTAACCTCTAGACATCACCTTTCACTTAACCTCTAGACACCTCTCACTTAACCTCTAGACACCTCTCACATAACCCCTAGACATCACCTTTCACTTAACCTCTAGATACCTCTCACATAACCCCTAGACATCACCTCTCACTTAACCTCTAGACACCTCTCACTTAACCTCTAGACACCTCTCACATAACCCCTAGACATCACCTTTCACTTAACCTCTAGACACCTCTCACTTAACCTCTAGACACCTCTCACTTAACCTCTAGACACCTCTCACTTAACCTCTAGACACCTCTCACTTAACCTCTAGACATCACCTTTCACTTACCCTCTAGACATCACCTCTCACTTAACCTCTAGACATCACCTTTCACTTACCCTCTAGACATCACCTCTCACTTAACCTCTAGACACCTATAACATAACCCTAGACACCTCTCACTTAACCTCTAGACACCTCTCACTTAACCCCTAGACACCTCTCACATAACTACTAAATATCACCTTTCACTTAACCTCTAGACATCACCTTTCACTTAAACTCTAGACATCACCTTTCACTTAACCTCTAGACACCTCTCACTTAACCTCTAGACACCTCTCACCTAACCTCTAGACACCTCTCATTTAACCTCTAGACACCTCTCACTTAACCTCTAGACACCTCTCACTTAACCTCTAGACACCTCTCACTTAACCTCTAGACACCTCTCACTTAACCTCTAGACACCTCTCACATAACTCCAAGACACCTCTCACTTAACCTCTAGACACCTCTCACATAACTCCAAGACACCTCTCACTTAACCTCTAGACACCTCTGACATAACTCCAAGACACCTCTCACTTAACCTCTAGACACCTCTCACATAACTCCAAGACACCTCTCACTTAACCTCTAGACACCTCTCATTTAACCTCTAGACACCTCTCATTTAACCTCTAGACACCTTTCACTTAACCTCTAGACATCACCTCTCACTTAACCTCTAGACACCTCTAACATAACTCCAAGACACCTCTCACTTAACCTCTAGACACCTCTCACATAACCCTAGACACATCTCACATAACCCTTGACACCTCTCACATAACCCTAGATACCTCTCACATAACCCTAGACACCTCTCACATAACCCTAAAGATCTCTCGCCGAACCCTAAAGACCTCTCGCCGAACCCCAAAGACCTCTCACTGCACCCTAAAGACCTCTCCCTGGACCCATAAAGACCTTTCCCTGGACCCCTAACGACCTTTCGCTGGACTCTAAAGACTTCTCGCTGAACCATAAAGACCTCTCACTGAACCCTAAAGACCTCTGACTGAACCCTAAAGACTTCTCGCTGAACCACAAAGACCTCTCGCTGAACCCTAAAGACCTCTGACTGAACCCTAAAGACCTCTGACTGAACCCTAAAGACCTCTGACTGAACCCTAAAGACCTCTCGCTGAACTATTAATACCTCTCGCAAGGCTTAGCGCTTCACGGAAACCCTGTTGAGAAATCCAGGATTTGAACAACTAGTAACGGTTACAATTAGTAAGTGAATCAAGATTTGCGTAGACCTATGACTAAACAAGGTGAATTGTAGCATCCATGACACATTGGTTGTAACTTTAGATTGAAATAGTTAGCTATAGTTTTCCATGATCTTAATGAGATGTGAGAACAAGAATGGTTTAGGACAGGACACGAGAAATCCGAAATATGAGATGTCATAAACTGGTTGGGTTGCCTGTGTATAAATCGATCACAGTTCTGGCATTTCTTTACCAGGATACGAATAGTGATTGATTACCTCGATCGATTTTCGGAGTTCTCAAACACGTGTTATTATTGGTTGCGCCAATAGTGTGATTGTTAACTGATTCTCTGCCAGTCATGTTGTAATTGATATGAAGACGTTTGTAGGTCGGCTCTGATCGCTTGCGTCGACCTACAGATAACACAACCAATGGCGCAGTGTGTGTGTGTACACGTACGTGATTGTGGTGTGTGTGTGTTTAAACGTGTGTTATTCTTCGTTTTGATTTGAAAGTAACATGAAATTGTGTCCTAGTACCCAAGATATATGACTAAAAAATCAATATTTTTCTCATTGGGGTGTGGAGTTGTAACCCAATCTATCTAGATGTTTACCTAACTATCAAATGAATATTCCGACAGACAATATTCGTTAGCTGTATACATAGACAGAAGTGTGTGGGATAGCGTGTGACAACGAGGAAATATTGATTACAGAATGGAGCACGAAAAATGAAGAGTAGAAAGTGTTTGGGTTGTTGGCCTTCCCTCACTACAAGCCTGGTTGTCTCTCCCTATAAGACATGTCGCCCCTCACTACAAGCCTGGTTGTCTCTCCCTATAAGACATGTCACCCCTCACTACAAGCCTGGTTGTCTCTCCCTATAAGAAATGTCTCCCTCACTACAAGCCTGGTTGTCTCTCCCTATAAGACATGTCTCCCTCACTACAAGCCTGGTTGTCTCTCCCTTTAAGATTGGGTGCCCCTCACTACAAGCCAGGTTGTCTCTCCCTGTAATACATGTCTCCCTCACTACAAGTCTGGTTGAGTCTTGCGACAAAAACGTGATACCTCTTGGTCCTTCCCGTCAAACCTAGTCATCCCTTTCTGAGAAATGCCTCATCAAGATGTTTAGGAAACTATCGAGTATGCGAAGAACTGTTTAATCACAGACAACTACAGTGTGGTGGATTGATTATTAGAGATGAACGACAGATGAAGTAGGCAAGGTTTAGGTGTAACGATAGCAAATAAAGAAGATCAGATTTGGAAAGAAGGAGGACAGAAAAGACGAAAAGGTTTAGCGAGAAAGATAACAGATGAACAAGAAAAGGTCGAGAGAGAGAAAGGACAGATTAACAAGATAGGATTTAGAGAGAAAGTGGACAAATGAAGAAGATAAGGTTTAGAGACAAAGTGGACAGATGAAGAAGATAAGGCTTAGAGACAAAGTGGACAGATGAAGAAGATGAGGCTTAGAGACAAAGTGGACAGATGAAGAAGATAAGGCTTAGAGACAAAGTGAACAGATGAAGAAGATAAGGTTAAAAGAGAAAAAGATAAGAGATAACATAACGACAATGTACAACGAGAACGATGACAGTCGAAGAAGGAAAGCACACGGACATAGATAGAGGTGCCTCAATAAAAACATGCATAAACTTTAGGAGAACTTAAAAGCCTGATGCCTGGTGTAAATGACAGTAGATACGCCTCTGTTCATTGATCGAATTCCAGATCAATGGTATTTATTTTTCCACATTTACAAGTTGAATTTATTCTGAAAAGATCGCAGTTCCATGCACAAAGAACTATTTTCTGAGATACAAGAGCCTCTATATACTCTTTGAGCTTCCCAGTATGAGACTTTGAAAGAAGTGCTTAGAAAAACATGCCCCTTAAAGACAAGACCAGGTAGACCGCGAAACTGATAGCAGGTACTATTGAGCACTGATACTTAAGTTGTGTTTGATACGTTCCATAGAGCACCTTGCTTGACCTTTCGGATGTCAGTTTCTATGGTTCATTGACATCACTAAATCAGTCTGAACTCGCCGATTAGAACCTGGACTATTTTCCCGCGCTCTCAGACATTAAGCTGTGCGGTTAAAAAGTATCATTTTTCAATCATTTCTTCATTGTTCTTATTCTTTTTCTCTTGCATTCTCTTCGTGGTTTTCTTTTTCGTATTATCATCATTACAACTATGTGTCCACTGACTTTAGCTTCCTTATCACCTTGATTCTTTGATCTTCTTTGGTTTTCCTATCTATGCTTTACCCTGCATTGAATTACCCTTCATTGTTTTACACTTAATTCTTTTTTCCATCATTGTTTTACACTTAATTCTGTTAACCTTCATTGTTTTACACTTAATTCTGTTAACCTTCATTGTTTTACACTTAATTCTGTTAACCTTCATTGTTTTACACTTAATTCATATACCCTTCATTATTTACTCTTCGTAGTTTAACCCTTAATATTATTACCCTTTTCTGGTTGACCCTTCTTTGTTCTACCCTTTTTTTGTTTAGCCTTCTTTGTTTTACCCTTCTTTGTTCTACGCGTCATTGTTTTACACGTATTTAGTTTACTCTTATTTGTCAACTATCGTACGTAGAAACATAATGTAAGCTATCATAGGGTACTCGGCTATCAGAGGGTACTCAGCTATCAGAGGATACTCAGCTATCAGAGGGTACTCAGCTATCAGAGGGTACTCAGCTATCAGAGGGTACTCAGCTATGAGATGGTACTCAGCTATCAGAGGGTACTCGGCTATCAGAGGGTACTCAGCTATCAGAGGGTACTCAGCTATCATAGGGTACTCAGCAATCAGATGGTACTCAGCTATCAGAGGGTACTCGGCTATCATAGGGTACTCGGCTATCAGAGGGTACTCAGCTATCAGAGGGTACTCGGCTATCAGAGAGTACTCAGCTATCAGAGGGTACTTAGCTATCAGAGGCTACTCGGCTATCATAGGGTACTCGGCTATCAGAGGGTACTCGGCTATCAGAGGGTACTCAGCTATCAGAGGGTACTCAGCTATCATAGGGTACTCAGCTATCAGAGGGTACTCGACTATCAGAGGGTACTCAGCTATCATAGGGTACTCAGCTTTTAGAGGGTACTCAGCTATCAGAGGGTACTCAGCTATCAGAGGGTACTCAGCTATCAGAGGGTATTCAGCTATCAGAGGGTACTCGGCTATCATAGGGTACTCAGTTATCAGAGGGTACTCGGCTATCAGGGGGTACTCAGCTATCAGAGGGTACTTAACTATCATAGGGTACTCAGCTATCAGAGGGTACTCGACTATCAGAGGGTACTCAGCTATCATAGGGTACTCAGCTTTTAGAGGGTACTCAGCTATCAGAGGGTACTCAGCTATCAGAGGGTACTCAGCTATCAGAGGGTACTCGGCTATCATAGGGTACTCAGTTATCAGAGGGTACTCGGCTATCAGGGGGTACTCAGCTATCAGAGGGTACTTAACTATCAGAGGGTACTCAGCTATCAGAGGGTACTCAGCTATCAGAGGGTACTCAGCTATCAGAGGGTATTCAGCTATCAGAGGGTACTCGGCTATCATAGGGTACTCAGTTATCAGAGGGTACTCGGCTATCAGGGGGTACTCAGCTATCAGAGGGTACTTAACTATCAGAGGGTACTCAGCTATCAGAGGGTACTCAGCTATCATCCTGTACTCAGATATCAGAGGGTACTCAGCTTTCATCGGGTGCTTAGCTATCAGAGGGTACTCAGCTATCAGAGGGTACTCGGCTATCAGGGGGTACTCAGCTATCAGAGGGTACTCTGAGTTCATAAAGAGGTTTCTCTGCTACAGGTATGTATTGGATACTAGTTCTTTGTATTTCCCGGAGCGCACTGAAATGGGTGGGCCGGCTTATTCTCCTGTCTTATGCTAAGTTTCTCAGGCTGACCATTACAGGTATGACCGTAGCAATCCACACCTCGTTGGTCAGGCTAACTCTTCATGCCTCCAGGTGCACATCGTTGACATGAGGCGTTGGTCGTTGCCAGCATGTTGCACCGATCCTTCCAAATGTAGCGAGAGCTGTGTTATGGATGCCATTTTGAAAATGTTGCTAGGTCTCCGTAACAGCGGTGGCATGATGGGGGATATTGAGAGTTTCCTCAAAAGCATTGTTAAATCTCTTGATCAGCGCAAGGTCCAACATTCTACTTCCGTCGATGCGTGGCTTGCCTTTGCTTCTGGTGTGATGGAACTTCCTTTTCTGCAATTTGATTTGACAGCGAACCAGTGACTGATCAGTGTCGCAGTCTTTCCTGTAGTAAGAGCGCGTCAGGAGCATATCGTTGAAAAGAGAACTTCTGACAATAATTAGATCCCGCTGATGCCAGTTCTGTGATCGTTGGTACCACGGCACTTTATGTTGGGGTTTAGTCTGAAAAATATGAGTTGGTCACACAAAGTTTATAGTAGACACATAAGTCTAGGAGCCGTTGGACCTTTTCAATAATTTTGCCAACTGCAAACTTTCCAAAACATGAAGACCAATAGTCATGATCAGCGCCCACTCTAGCATTGAAATCACCTAGTAGAACAAGCTATTCTTGACTTTGCATACTACTAATATGACTTCTGATAAATATTCAAATAACTCATATTTTACTTTAGGTATGAAGCACAAGGTCGGTGCTTATACGAGAAAATAACGGATCAAGGAAAGCAGGTAGAGCGATGGACCGAGCACTCTTCTGAGCTCTGCTCGTGTGACAATATAGTTACTTCCACAGCCCTTGCAGCTGTTAGAGACTACCCCAGTATGGACGAGCTGGATATCGATCGTAAGAAGATCTGAATAAAGTTATTGACAACTTGATCCCAGGCAAAGCATCAGACAGCGACAGGATCTGAAATGTGATAAAAGTGAATGCAATAACTATCGAGGTGTTTCTCTGCTCGGTGTTGTAGGCAGAGTCTTTCTACTAGGGCTACACAAATTGGTGAGCTTGTGTATCCAGAGTTACAGTGTGGATTCAGGTCTGTAAGATCAAGGATTGTCATGATCTGTTTCTCTTTAACAACCGAAATGTCCCGTAAACAGAATCAGCCCTGTCATATCGCTTTCATTGTCATGACAGGCATTTGATGTGGTTTGTAGGGACGGGTTTTTCAATCAGCACTTTCATATCGCTTTCATTGCCATGACAGGCATTTGATGTGGTTTGTAGGGATGGGCTCTTCAAAATCATCTTTAAAATAGGCAGACCAAGCAAACTGCTGCGACTAATAATATAGTTTTATGAAAACAAAAGAAACAGTCCAATTTGATGGTAGCCTTTCACAACCATTTGGTATTTGAAATTATGTTACACAGGGCTGCTTCTAGCCCCGACAATGAACGGAATCTCCTTTGCTCTGTTACTGAAAGTTGGATTTTGGTAACGCAAATGAAAGGATGTGCCTTCATACTAGGTGGGGTGGTCGGCTGTTTAACCTTGCAAGGCTCATGACTAAACCAAAGATCACAGAGATCACCACTAGGGACTTGCTAGTCGCTGATGATGCTGCAATTGCCACCCAGGTTCAACAGGAACTTCAGAGATTGATGGATCGCTTCTCCCAGGCTTGCAAAGATTTTGGTCTCACAATGTCTCAACAAAACAAATGTTCTAGGACAGGAAGTAGACGCCCCGTCAACTTTTAGCATCGATAATTATTAACTGGCATCTGTGCACCAATTCACAGACCTGGGATCCCTCATCAATGACAAGCTCTCTCTAGACCCAGAAATAGACCTCACAGACCTGGGATCCCTCATCAATGACAAGCTCTCTCTAGACCTAGAAATAGACCTCACAGACCTGGGATCCCTCATCAATGACAAGCTCTCTCTAGACCCAGAAATAGACCTCACAGACCTGGGATCCCTCATCAATGACAAGCTCTCTCTAGACCCAGAAATAAACAGTCACATTGGCAAAGCTGCTGCTACATTTGGTCGCCTCACAATGTGTGTTTGGAAATACCAGAAACTGACAATTCAAACAGCGGCCATGGTGTAAAATGCATATGTTGTAAGCACGCTTCCATATGGTAGCGAGACTTGGACAACATATGCGAAACAAAAGCACAGACGTAACACTTCCCATCTACGACATCTGCGATCCATTCTTTGACATACATGGAAGGATAAATGTAGAGGTGTACTCTCGCCAGTCTCCGAAGCATGTACAATCTCATATAGCGAAGACTACGATGGTTTGGTCAAATTCGTCGCATGGAAGACGGTCGCATTCCCAAATATATTTTCTATGAACCGTAGACGGATGGCACGACAACAGTTGGCCTACCAAAGCTGAGGTTCAAAGAAGTGTGTAAGCGTGATATGAGGGCCTTGTAGATAAGTCTGACATCCGGGGAAGACTGATGTGCAGACTGTTCCAGTTGATGTGTGCCATCAAAGGCCAGCTCGCGCTTGATGAAGAGAAGCACTTGCAACACAGAGAAGTGAAAAGACAACACCGCAAGGAGAAATAAAACAAGAAAAGCTAAGTATTTTTGTATTTACCCCTCTAAGTAGCTTCATTCTAAATTATGTCATGACTGATAAGGAATATGATTTGGACAACCATATTGCATTCATGATCGAAAAAATTTCCGGCTGACACAAAACCTTGCAAAGGTGTCTCATCTAAGGCAGATGTAGATATAATGAGGCTGGATTTAGATCAATTTCCAGGAATGCCTTATAATTGGCAGATGGAGTTTAATGTAAATAAATGTACAGTCATTCACATGGGTAGATCCAATATGAAACATAATTATTGGATGGGAGAGAATAATATTAGGAAAATAGAAAAGGAAATGGACCTAGGGGTTACAATAGATTATACAGGTAAGGTGAGTGAGCAAGTTCAGGTAGCAGTGACAAAAACAATGTTTGGTGTAATAAAAAGACATGTTAAACATAGAAGCATGGAAGTGATAATCAAACTGTGTAAAGAATTAGTTAGACCTAGATTGGAATTCTGTATACAGGTGTGGAGTCCTTATCGGAGAGGGGATATCAAAATGCTGGAAAGGATACAAAGAAGAGCGACAAAACTGATGGTGGAATTCCAGAATTAGAGTTATGAGGAAAGACTCAGAAATACCAGAATAACAGGTTTATAAGGAGATCAATGTAAAGGATAAATTAAACTATAGTAAGTTTTTCAAAGCATAGCCGGCTACAAGCAAAAAAAGGCACAGTTACAAATTAATCAAAGATATTACAAATTCTATTTTAGAAATTATATTTTTTAGTCATTGAGTGATTAATGCGTGGAATGCATTGCAACAGGAAGTAGTGGGCTCAGGGTCAGTTAATGGATTCAAGAATAGATTAGATGCACATAGTTAATTTTAGATCAGGTGAAGAAGAAGAAACTGGTTGTATACAGACTCTGTAGAGTCTTCTAAACCAGTATAAAGACCTTAAGTCAGGAAGGGAAACAAAGTGGACCCGTACCATAGGTATCGTTTTGTTCTTGTTTTGGTGCAGTCACTGGGCCATTACTTATATCTGTGTCTACCGGTCTTTAACCTTCAGTACCCATGGAGCTCAGATTTATGTATTTCTTGATATGTAAGAGAATCCTTCCCGCGCAAGTTAATGAACATTAAGATCTTCCATTTTGTGTTTCTTTTTCTTCCATTTATTTCTTCTACGCGCTCTAGTCTCTTTATATTCTCATCAATCAGGACTGCAATACAACTATCCAACTTGCTTAAAGCACTCTGAATATATTTTTGCTGCGTTAGTTTCTAGACACGTTGTGTGTGTGTTTATTTTTACGTGATACAGTTGCAAGTCTTAACACAACAGTTGGCCGCCTTATTCATGCGAATGTTTATAGATTACAATGATCGCTCTTTGTGCTTCAATGTATTGGGACAATTATCCCACAACAGTTGTCTACGCCTTTTCTATGCTTTGATATTTTTTAATTAGATGCCGTTTGCCCTTCAGTCATCACATATTCTCTGAGACCTTTCTCACGTTGTGTAAAAAGCTACGTGTATCGCTTAATGAAAGATTCCAACCGCCCCCACATCCGCCGACCCGAGCTCCACGCCAACCCCCCGGCCACTTGCCGTGAAGGAATGAATAGCGCAACTATACCGTACTAAAGTTGTTGTGAAAGGCGAAAAAAGGGCGGTATTCATGAGACTAGCAAACTCATCATGTAAGCTTGCATGAGAGCGCTACAGAAACCTGCAGTGGACAGCGTAGAGAATGGCGAGGCTGGGCCGAGAAAGAGAGGAGGAGGGAAAGGGGGGGGGGGGCTAATGCACGAAATGTATATTACACACACGAGAAGAAATATGGCGGTCCTTGGTTTGGAAGAATGTCATCACCGGAGTTAGGCCCGATGTGCAGTCAGGCAAAGTTGACAGGAAACAGGCGTGTCGATAAGCTAAGAAAATACATGTAGGGGATGAATGAGTTAGCGAGCGAGCGAGTGAGAGTGAGTGAGTGAGTGAGTGAGTTAGTGAGTGGATAGGCGACAGGGGCAATGTGAGTGACAGGGATCAATGCGCTGAGCTGTGCATGAGCTGCAGCGGTCAGCGACCCAAAGCGGACTGCTAGCGTCAGGACGAGCGACCCAGAGCTGACTGATAGCGTCAGACCGAGCGACCCAGAGCTGACTGACAGCGTCAGGACCAGCGATCCAAAAGCGGACTGCTAGCGTCAGGACGAGCGACCCAGAGCTGACTTACAGCGTCAGGACCAGCGATCCAGAGCTGGCTGTTAGCGTCAGGACGAGCGACCCAGAGCTGACTGACAGCGTCAGGACCAGCGACCAAGAGCTGACTGACAGCGTCAGGACCAGCGATCCAGAGCTGACTGCTAGCGTCAGGACGAGCGACCCAAAGCTGACTAACAGTGTCAGGACCAGCGACCCAAAGCGGACTGCTAGCGTCAGGACGAGCGACCCAGAGCTGACTGACAGCGTCAGGACCAGCGACCAAGAGCTGACTGACAGCGTCAGGACCAGCGACCCAGAGCTGACTGACAGTGTCAGGACCAGCGACCCAAAGCGGACTGCTAGCGTCAGGACGAGCGATCCAGAGCTGACTGACAGCGTCAGGACCAGCGACCCAGAGCTGACTGACAGCGTCAGAACCAGCGACCCAGAGC
The DNA here is from genome assembly GCA_036924085.1 of Ariolimax columbianus. Lineage (NCBI taxonomy): Eukaryota > Metazoa > Mollusca > Gastropoda > Stylommatophora > Arionidae > Ariolimax > Ariolimax columbianus. Next base: position 87,539,437 of record JAVGWX010000010.1, on the reverse strand, counting down.
TGACTGCTAGCGTCAGGACGAGCGACCCAAAGCTGACTAACAGTGTCAGGACCAGCGACCCAGAGCTGACTGATAGCGTCAGGACCAGCGACCCATAGCTGACTGCTAGCGTCAGGACGAGCGACCCAGAGCTGACTGGCAGCGTCAGGACCAGCGACACAGAGCTGACTGATAGCGTCAGGACCAGCGACCCAGAGCTGACTGCTAGTGTCAGGACCAGCGACCTAGAGCTGACTGCTAGCGTCAGGACGAGCGACCTAGAGCTGACTTCTAGCGTCAGGACCAGCGACCTAGAGCTGACTTCTAGCGTCAGGACTAGCGACCCAGAGCTGACTGCTAGCGTCAGGACCAGCGACCTAGAGCTGACTTCTAGCGTCAGGACCAGCGACCTAGAGCTGACTTCTAGCGTCAGGACGAGTGACCCAGAGCTGTCCAAACCCTTCCCCACCTCCACCTGGTGACCTTAGATAACAGGATACAATAGATCAGACTGGCTATGAAGAAGGGATCGAACAGGGAAGGTTAACCCGGTACCAAAGAATACCATGCTGAAATCGGATGTGTCTATCCGAAATGTGCAAATATCGAGGTTAAGCTATAAACTAGGACACAACGCACTCCGTACTTTGGACGACATCCCCTGTTACTTGTCAAATTATTTTCAGGGCTTGCGGGAGGATGAGAACGTTCAGGGCTTGGTAGCGGGAGGATGAGAACGTTCAGGGCTTGGTAGCGGGAGGATGAGAACGTTCAGGGCTTGGTAGCGGGAGGATGAGAACGTTCAGGGCTTGGTAGCGGGAGGATGAGAACGTTCAGGGCTTGGTAGCGGGAGGATGAGAACGTTCAGGGCTTGGTAGCGGGAGTATGAGAATGAACGAAAAATAAGAAGCGTGACTGATAGGAAAAATAATTCAGTTTATGAATTGGTATTGAAAATGGTTATTGTACGAGAAGTGATCATCAACTACAACGATGCACCTATAAAAACTAGAGCATTTGGCTACCAGAAATCACATACTAGATTTATAGAAAACATCACTCAATCTCTACCACTACATGTACTTTTCAATGAATCAACACCTGACACCAGATAAGAGAAAAAGATGTACCACAAATATGTTCAGCGATAATGATGATGATGGTGGTGATGATGACCATGATGGTGGTGATGATGATCATGAGGGTGGTGATGATGACCATGATGGTGGTGATGATGACCATGAGGGTGGTGATGATGACCATGATGGTGGTGATGATGACCATGATGGTGGTGATGATGACCATGATGGTGGTGATGATGACCATGATGGTGGTGATGATGACCATGATGGTGGTGATGATGACCATGATGGTGGTGATGATGACCATGATGGGTGTGATGATGACCATGATGGTGGTGATGATGCTGTTGTAATCCCTTAAGCTGTGAGCTGGTAGCTCTTGACGAAAACATACATCTTCCTAAATTGAAATTCGTATACACTCTGTTGTCTTACGCGCATCATGACATCGAAGAGGAGGGTATAGGGGCATCTTTTGAGCACTCCCGAAGAGAAACAGTCCAGCGTGTGAGAGTCATGGGATCGTTAGAGAAGGAGCATACACATACGATATGACCATTATATAATTCGTCAGTAAGTGATGCCAACTCGGAGAGGGTTCCATGAGAATAATTGATAGTAGAGAAACGGCAAAGAGCGAGTCAAGAAAGCATTTATGAGGGGGGGGGGATGCATTGGTGCACTCCAGAGCAAATATCTCACGCCAGTGGGTTCTGCAGCTGCACCTACAGGACAGCATCTGTTTCTGTGTCTCTGAGTCTGGCACCTTTCCAAGATCTATCCGATGTGGAGACCCTGCCAGAATTGATACTCCCGGCGGCGTAGCTCCGGGGATCTCTCCAACCTCGTCCAGGTAGGCTTACGTGTGAAGAAACCTTGGGAAGTGAACACGGACATAAGCAATAGATGAGCCCATACTCACCAATTAGAAGAGTCCCCATAGATGCCTGACGATGTCCGTCGCGTTACGAGTTGACGTGTAGATTAGGTAGTTTGGACCCACTAGCTCGGCGTTACACTACTGAAAAAGGCCCAAACGAACAAATCCAACTGATATATACATATTACAACAGGCCACCTTACCAAGAACTACAATTCGTAATACTAATAAGACTTCTCACAAACAAAGTTTACCGAACTCTTCATAAAAAATTTGGAAGTGTTAGTATAACTAAACTGTAAGAAATGTGTACAGTTGGGACTAGATAAAACGTATCAATATTAACAAACATACTGTCTTGATAACCCTGGAGAACAGCGTACACGAATACGGGTCCATTCACTAGTCCTGGTGACAATATAGGCACTTTAGATCAACATGTTTATTAAAATATAAATTATTCAGATTGTGTGAATTTTTTTTATTTTTTTTTGCGTTGGCCTTATTTCTCTAATCCCGAAGGCGGTGTGCGTTGCACTGTGGTTTTTATTTTGCGTCTGTCGACCCAGTGCATCCGATTTCAGCATTCACAAAGTATTCACATTCTCTTAAATGACTTCTTGTTCGTCGTTCTAAAAAAAAGCGTGTTGCTGGTCTCTGACTTTTAAATAATTAATCCAAAAAAAATTACGGTTACTGTCTGACTGCGTACGCAGAGGAAGAAGACGAAGAAATAATTAAGCGCGCAGTTTATTCCAGAAATGTTTGATCTATCTTCTTTATAGAACTAAATGTCTGTCTCGGGTTCTTCTTGTGCCCTCGCAGTTCACGTCGAAATATTGACATGTATTGCAGTGATAAAACTACTGCGTTATTGCTTTTCTCGTAACCATGCAGGTTGTCTTCACATAAGCCGGAGAAGGTCAGGCCTAAAGCTCCTTTCGTGGAGCCAGCACTCTCGGTGCATGATATACTATTCTTGTGTGCGCTTGCCTGTCTTCGTTTATTTGTAATGTTGAACCGGTGATCTAATAGTCAGTGTCCAGGGCACTGTCATGTGATCTCTTCAAATCAAGGAAAGATCCGATTCCACGACATCCATATCCATGGGTTGTACACACTATTCATCTTTCTGCTGGATTTCCATCACTATCTCTTCACGCGTTTCACTGTTCTCAAATTGGGTTTTATTTCCACTCTTTTCGGCCTTCCTAATGACCATTTATTTTGCAGAAATTCAATGTATTTTCATTCTGTTGAATTAGTTAGGGCTTCTGCTGAAGACGGATGTGTCGGACCGAATGGTACAAATATCGCAGACAAGCTGTAAACTAGTGACACAGCGCATTCCGTTTGCCGTACTACATCCTGCTACTTGCAAAGCCCTGTTCAGGACTTGGTAACGTGAGATTGTAAACGAACGCAGAAGAAGAAGAAGAAGATGAAGAAAAAGAAGAAGCAGAAGAAGGAGAAGAAGAAGAAGAATAAGGAGAAGAAGAAGAAGAAGAAGAAGAAGAAGAAAAAGAAGAAGAAGAAGAAAAAGAAGAAGAAGAAGAAGAAGAAGAAGAAGAAGAAGAAGTTTGGTCTCCTATAGTGCTTATGACAGGTTTATAATTAATTTATTTTAGCAAAATATTTTCTCACAATAATTTGATGAATATATTTTAAATTAAGATAAATGTCTTGACTAAAATATATTCAAATATAAGCACAACTTTTAAAACAAAGCATTTATTTTTTTTAAACATGAGATGTTAAACATTATATCAAAATATCAAAGATATGAGTCTTCCTTGAGAAGAATTGTGTGTTTTTGTTCGTGACATAAACTTTACCTGAAACCAGAGAAATTTCTTAATTAAAAAACGCACAATCCAGATACAGAGTTGTATACCGGTGACATAGTTCCAACAGAGCTTTTCTTGACAATAAGTTTAACTCCAAAACTCTCACAGTGGTTATGTTAAAAACTGGAAACTGTTTATGACGTTAACAGCCCGTATCTAAGCGATACTCCAGCTCAATGAGTAAGCCCCTGAATAAACAACATCTGATATCATTAATAAGTGGGCGTGGCTATAGCTAAAGAGTGCTCTAGCACGCAAATGTTTACCAACACGCCAATCATTTGCCTGCCTAACGTAAATTGACTAAAGATCATTTACAAGCCATACATATATGCCATCTTGGTTCTACATATCACAGTGAGTGTTTTTGTTCCTTTAAGAATCAACGTCTTAGATCCCCTGGTGCCTTCTGCTCCGTCCACTCAGGCGTCAAAACATGTTCGTCATGTTTTATTTCAACATTCTTAAGTAAGTAGTTGGTGGTCATTGTTCTACATTTTTGAGATCAAGATACGATGATTGCCCTTAATAATACAATGATTGAGATCAAGATACAATGACTGCCCTTAATAATACAATGATTGAGGTCAAGATACGATAGCTGTCCTTGCTAATACAATGATTGAGGTCAAGATACGATGGCTGTCCTTGTTAATACAATGATTGAGGTCAAGATACGATGGCTGTCCTTGTTAATACAATGATTGAGATCAAGATATGTTGGCTGTCCTTGTTAATACAATGATTGAGGTCAAGATACGATGGCTGTCCTTGTTAATACAATGATTGAGATCAAGATACGATGGATGTCCTTGTTAATACAATGATTGAGATCAAGATACGATGTCTATCCTTGTTAATACAATGATTGAGGTCAAGATACGTTGGCTGTCCTTGTTAATACAATGATTGAGGTCAAGATACGATGATTTCCCTTGTTAATACAACGATTGAGGTCAAGATACGCTGACTTCCATTGTTAATACAATGATTAAGATCAAGATACGATGATTGACCTTAATAAAACAATGATTGAGGTCAAGATACGCTGACTTCCATTGTTAATACGTGGATTGAGATCAAGATACGCGGACTTCCATTGTTAATACTTGGATTGAGATCAAGATACGCGGACTTCCATTGTTAATACTTGGATTGAGATCAAGATACGATGATTGCCCTTAATAAAACAATGATTGAGGTCAAGATACGCTGACTTCCATTGTTAATACATGGATTGAGATCAAGATACGATGATTGACCTTAATAAAACAATGATTGAGGTCAAGATACGCTGACTTACATTGTTAATACATGGATTGAGATCAAGATACGATGATTGCCCTTAATAAAACAATGATTGAGGTCAAGATACGCTGACTTCCATTGTTAATACATGGATTGAGATCAAGATACGCTGACTTCCATTGTTAATACATGGATTGAGATCACGATACGACGGCTGTCCTTGATAAAGCAACCTCCAAACTAAAGCTACTGACACAATATCTACTCTCGTAATGGAGGCTGTTGTCGCTTCACTCAGCTGCTCATCTTCCGTGTTTAGAGAAAAACCGAACGGGATTTCCCATCGCGCAGCACCGTTCCATCAGTATATTTTAATTTAGTGTGTTACTAATCATCAACTTCTCAACCTCATGTTCCCATTTGATCTTTCTCTACATTTCCTGTTTATGATGACTCCAATGTATTCCGCCATTCGTATCGTCAGTGCGGATTCATTATTCCCTGTGATTATATTATCTTTGTTTATATGTTCAATCTTCACCTCTGCTTATACAAGTCATGCCATTTCTCTCTTACTGCTTTCCCTTTGATATCTACAATATTCTTCTATAGTGGATGCCTCGTCGTGCGATTTACCTGTAAGAATTAGTCTCGACCAACTCACATTTGGGCTTTATAGATATAATCGCAAGTGCGTATCGGGGCCAAGGTAGTGCAGTGGTTAATGTACTGCCTTCTCATCTGATCGATCTGGGTTCTTTATTCTAGATGCAGTTCAGCTTATATTTCAGCTTGACAATGTGAGTAAGTCCAGCTCATGTGTGACGACTCACATAATCAACTGATGATAGAGAAATACAATCAGACGCTGCTACCTTTTCGCAGTTTCATATTGACTCGAGGTTTGCCAGACACCGCTTGCATCTCTGTGTAGTTTGATCGATGTGGTGTTGATACTGACGCTGGGATTGAATGTTTCTCGGGATCAGTATGTCGAGCGGTGCATGAGCTAACTGCTAGCGCCAGGGTCAGCGAACCAGAGCTGATTGCGAGCGTCGGGGCCAACGAACCAAAGCTGACAAGACCCTACTCTACCGCCAAGCAGTGATCAAGGAAAACAGGCTATACCAGGGCGAACTGGCCAAGGAAAAGGGATCGAAGAGGGAAGGCTAACCCAGTACCCAAAAATGTCTGCTAGAGTCGGATGTATCAGACAGAAATATGCACATATCGTAGTCAAACTGCAAGCCACCACACAACGCATTCCGTTCGACATACCACATCCTGCTACTTGCAAAGTCCTTTCCAGTGATCAGTAGCGGAAGAATGAGAACAACGAACAAAGATTAAGAAGAAATATTACTTTTCATCAACAGCATCATTAAGCCACCTTGTTGGTGATGATGATCATAGACCTTCCTTTTCTCTTATCACCGTTATCAGTTCTGTCGTTGATCGCCTCTAATGCCACGCCGTAAAGATGTCCAATGCTTTCCCGCTTTGTCTCCCTCTGCCCTTTTGCCTGCGATTCTTGTATGTTCCAGCCCTCCTCTTGTGGCGAGTTCTTATTTCTTAACCGACCTGTACTTCTACAGGGGTAGACGTACAATTCAATTCAATTCAATACAATTCAATGTCCCTGTGCAGGTAACAGCTCTGTGATGAGCTGGAGGTAGCCAGGAGAAGGGTTTCCTGCTTAGCGGGCTAGGCTTGAGCAGCTTAATACTTCGCTGCGTTGGGACACACGCTGACGGAGGATGGTTAATGTGTGAGTCATTCTTAATAGACTCAAACACTACAGCAAAGTAGACCAGTAGCCTGTTAGGCGCCATCTATGATGTCCTAAACAAACCACCTAACCATGGCTGGTATTATGCTATGTCACACAGTTAGTCGCCTCTTACGACATGCTCTCTGTGAGGCAGTGGTGCTATTCTTGTTCTTGTCATGCACAAAGACCCCGGCAGACCACTTGGGCATATACGAGGGGTGTTCATATAGTAATGCACTGCGTCGTTTTTCTCGAGAGCCTTTTATTCAAAAGCCATGACATTTCTACACAATATACATGGATATGTCATGTAAAGATATTTATTATTCAACATAATACCCATCAACGTGTACAGCTTTATGCCAGCGCGAAACAAGTGCATGTATTCCTAGCCGGTACCAGATTTTGTCTTGATCATGTAGCCATTTCTTGGCTGTATGAATCACGTCTTCATCGTCTTCAAACCTTGTCCCACGGAGTGCATCTTTGAGTGGACCAAACAGATGAAAATCAGAGGGTGCCAAATCGGGACTACAGGGTGGATGGGGTGTAACAGTTCCCGCCAGAGCAGAGAGTTTAGGACAGGGGTGATGTGGTTGCTTATAACAAAGGTACCTGAATGCGTGTCAAGGTCACTCACCGTCTCAACAAAGGAGGACAGGTAGGAGCTGACCACTGGCCTTCCGATTTGGGTAAGGGGAGAATGAGTGACAGACGGATTGGCAACGGAGCTTGCTGCGATAGATGAGTGACAGGTCTGCAAAGTATTTCGTTCCAATAAGACTGAATAGAGCCATGCCCTGAGATCCATTGGTCAAGCTCTGACTTTGCTTGAGTGTATATAATTCGAGACAAAGTTTAGCTCAGGAGAGGAGAGGAGAGCGAGAGAGTGAATGTAGATAGGAGTCTGGTTTAGCTCACCGACTTACATAGAGGAGCGATTGATAGACTGTCGTACGAATGGTAGTGTTAGAGCAGGATCGCTCAAATAGGTGTGTGAGTTTTGTATTAATAGATAATCTGAATGTGTGTGTAAATGACACATTGGGAACGAGGTATGTCCAGATCCCCGCCTGAGGGGATTTGAGTGAGGAAGTTTTTGATAAGGTGTGTGGAGGATGCAGTTAAAAAGATATTTGTGTGATGTGAGTAAGGCAATAGTACCGGGTTTTAGATAGTTGGGAATTCCATCAATAGCTAATGCTTAAAATTTCCGCTTTAGTTAATATTTATATTAACATATTTATAATATAGAAATACTTAGTTAAGATCATATATATTGTATTGTGTTTGTAATTTCACTACTAATTTTTCTGGTATGAGTATTAAATAATAAATATGCCATCTGCTGTGTGCTATATTATTTCCTGTGTGTGGCCATGATGATGTGGATGAGTGTGATAGTGTTTAAGTTAGAATAACGGCCAGGGCAAACAGTGGGGTCTGCCACGGGGGGAGGACAGTCCAACCCAATTTGGTGATTGCTTCCCGTGATGCCAGACTTGTGTGAGCGTTCGCATAATTGGGAAGGGGCAGCAGGTCTGCTGGATTCTTGTGCTGCCGAACTATGCAGAAACATCGATTTAGTTTTTTCAAAGTCTTAATGTAAGCTTACGAATTGATTGTCTCTCTCATTGGAAGCACGCATCACATCCACAAGAATGACACATTTAATGTCCCAAAAGACAGTGATCATGACCTTTCCAGCTGAAAGAGTTGTCTTTAATTTTTCCTTCCGTGGTGATTGTGGGTGATACCACTCCATAGACTGTCCTTTTGTCTCAGGTTCAAATTGATGTGCCCAGGTTTCGTCACCTGTAACGATATTAGCCAATAAGTTCTCTCCATCTGCATTGAAATACGCCAAAAATTCAGAAGCGATTGTTGACCTTTGCATTTATGAGACTTAGAGGAACCCATCTTGCGCAAACTTTAGTTAATCCTAGAGTTTTTATAACTGCATTTGCACTACCAATGCTAATTGACAGCTGTAAGGCCATTTGTTGATTAGTGATTCGCATACCAGTAGGAGTAATTCCCTCTCTGCATTTCAACATTTCTGCGTTGGTGGCTGTGGCAGGGCGTCCATTGCGCGGCCGATGAAATAGCTCCGTATCTACACTTCTTGATTCTTTTATTCTCTGAACCCAGCGACTAACTGTACTCCTGTCGACTACGAAACTTTCGTATACATCACATAGACACTTGTGAATGTTCACAGCCGTTTCCTTCTCTGCAACACGAAATGATATCACCACACAATCGACACATGCCATATTTGAAGTGAGCAAAATGCCATGATTTTATTTGTATTATTAGCTGAGAAAAACGATGCAGCGCATTACTTTCTGAATGCCCTCGTACATCATATAGTAAAAAACTCTTTAGCCTTTATACAGAAGAACGTTTGGGATCTGAAATAATATTTAATTTTTGTAACACTAATCATGTTTTATTTGTCCCTGCGTGTTTCTATCAAGACCGAGTTTTCGCTGTGTTCTCATACACAGTCGTCCTGAGCCATTGCTAGATAACAGGTCAGATATGTATGTTACAGAACCTCTTTGATGTCGAGCCGTCAATGAAATCCCACTTCTCTCCAACAAAAAACACAAAAACGCGAATTCTTATAAAAGGATTTACCTCTGCTAATATTATTTCACACTTTCCTGATTTCTGTCTGAGCTGACATTATATCCGGTCTGGGTCTCATAGATCGAGTGTTCCTTACCTTCGTTCACAGTTCGCAACCCTTATGTTCAGGCCTTACCTTTAGCCTGGTGTCAGCTTCTAGTGCGTGGCTCTCCTGGTACAAATACGAGATCTAATAGGATCTTACCAGTTTTTTTTTTTACCACGATCAATTAAATTCTTATAAGGAAATAAACAACTATGTTAAAGAACAACACATAAGTTCTGGTCACATCACAGAGAAAGGAGAAGTGGTCTAACATAAGTTCTGGTCACATCACAGAGAAGGGAGAAGTGGTGTAAAATAAGTTCTGGTCACATCACAGAGAAGGGAGAAGTGGTGTAAAATAAGTTCTGGTCACATCACAGAGAAGGGAGGAGTGGTCTAACATAAGTTCTGGTCACATCACAGAGAAAGGAGGCGTGGTCTAACATAAGTTCTGGTCACATCACAGAGAATGGAGAAGTGGTCTAACATAAGTTCAGGTCACATCACAGAGAAGGGAGAAGTGGTCTAACTTAAGTTCAGGTCACATCACAGAGAAGGGAGAAGTGGTCTAACATAAGTTCAGGTCACATCACAGAGAAGGGAGAAGTGGTCTAACATAAATTCAGGTCACATCACAGAGAAGGGAGAAGTGGTCTAACATAAGTTCAGGTCACATCACAGAGAAGGGAGAAGTGGTGTAAAATAAGTTCTGGTCACATCACAGAGAAGGGAGAAGTGGTGTAAAATAAGTTCTGGTCACATCACAGAGAAGGGAGAAGTGGTGTAAAATAAGTTCAGGTCACATCACAGAGAAGGGAGAAGTGGTGTAAAATAAGTTCTGGTCACATCACAGAGAAGGGAGAAGTGGTGTAAAATAAGTTCTGGTCACATCACAGAGAAGGGAGAAGTGGTGTAAAATAAGTTCTGGTCACATCACAGAGAAGGGAGAAGTGGTGTAAAATAAGTTCTGGTCACATCACAGAGAAGGGAGAAGTGGTGTAAAATAAGTTCTGGTCACATCACAGAGAAGGGAGGAGTGGTCTAACATAAGTTCTGGTCACATCACAGAGAATGGAGAAGTGGTCTAACATAAGTTCTGGTCACATCACAGAGAAAGGAGGCGTGGTCTAACATAAGTTCTGGTCACATCACAGAGAATGGAGAAGTGGTCTAACATAAGTTCAGGTCACATCACAGAGAAGGGAGAAGTGGTCTAACTTAAGTTCAGGTCACATCACAGAGAAGGGAGAAGTGGTCTAACATAAGTTCAGGTCACATCACAGAGAAGGGAGAAGTGGTCTAACATAAATTCAGGTCACATCACAGAGAAGGGAGAAGTGGTCTAACTTAAGTTCAGGTCACATCACAGAGAAGGGAGAAGTGGTCTAACTTAATGTTTTTTATCTTAAATCACCCTAATGCAGGCTTCCCTGGGTCTATTTCCACACGTAACACGTGTACACGAAAACGTGCAATCAGAACAGGTTTCATAAGTTGAATTTATCTTGCTTCTAGATGAATCCTGTACCGGCTGTGTGAAACCTTCCTAAAGCCATTCGTGGGCGGGGAAAATAAAGGTATTGATCTCACTTTAAGTACTCTACTCTTTCCGTTTCTTAGCAAGACGCCCGTTTTGATGGCTCTGATATCCAACAGTTTCTGCCTTTCAGATAAATAATTCTAGCTGGGTGGGGGAAGTGAGGTTGGTGGGAGAGTTTATTTATCCGGGGACAGTAGAAGCAGCGACATGACAAGCTGTTATTAGTTTCAGCAGCCTTTGACAGAAATCGCGTGTCGTAAAATTTAAAAAAAAAAAAAAAAATTACATCTTAATCTGTGTTTAATTTGCTAAAGGCACGCTGAAAATGTGTACTTGGGACACCGGTCCTACGTCAGACGTACACATGTTGCTAACTTGCCCAATTTCCACTCATGAAAGGAGAGGCACTCGGCCCCCACATGTATCCCTGCATCACAAGCCGTATAACAATGACGGGGGCTATGAACTGACTACTGCCTTTGTGTGGATGTATGTGCCGAACGAAACGAAGAAGCAATAAACATCCATGCTGTATCCATGTTGATACACACCCATGCTGTATCCATGTTGATACACACCCATGCTGTATCCATGTTGATACACAGCGATTGCACGACTGAGTGTTCTCGTCTTAGGTTTAGGGGTTCGATGTTGGTGTTAATTTCACGTTTATCTGTCAGCGTTATTTTCATGAAGCCGCTTCTGAACCGCAGAGCGTGATGTTGTACTCTGTTCTGCGTGTGTTAAAAGTTTTTGTTCGCAATGGCTTGGATGGTAAGTGATAGTTGATTACTGAGCGGACATATCCAAGATAACGTTGACGTAGTGATTGTTGCTATCCCCCTCCCCCTCCACCCCATCCACAGACAGAGAGGTGCTTGAAAATTATGTCTTGTGGATGCTTTTTCAAAGAGTTTGTCTGTATGAGGTTTCACAGTGAGTCTACGGCCAGGCTCGATTCCGAGGTATCTCGGGGTTTTGATTGTCTCTATGAGGTTTCACAGTGAGTCTACGGCCAGGCTCGATTCCGAGGTATCTCGGGGTTTTGGTTGTCTGTATGAGGTTTCACAGTGAGTCTACGGCCAGGCTCGACTCCGAAGGTATCTCGGGGTGTTGATTGTTTGTATGAGGTTTCACATTGAGTCTACGGCCAGGCTCAACTCCGAGGTATCTCTGGGTTTGGTCGTATATCAATTTTCTCGAGGTGATAATTTATATAGCAGTTTGTTTTACACGGTGAGGTTGCTAGTCCCATGCAGACCCTCTATAATAGCAATCTGCTGCAGACGTAGTGGTGCTGTGATTCTGTTCATTCCTATACAGCAAGAAGTCCTCTTGGACGACTTAAAGAAAGATGTGTATGTGCGTGACAACAACACCATGCTATTGCTATACAAGCGCACTGCAACTAACTGGAAACAGGCATTCATAACTTGTGGAGCCAAGTTGTCACGGAACAAAGATTCAACAAATGGAGCGACAGGAGAAATACAGCTAAGTTAAAACCAAACCCACACTAGTTGCGTATCTCACTCATGTTTGAATTACTATTTATATTTAAAAAATACTACTTTTTTGTTTTAGTGAGACCACACAAACGAACAATTTGCTTGTACTAATGCCTAGTTGCAGCTCTGTTCTCATCTGTAAGCACTTGGTTGGTCTTGGTTCATCTTTTGATTACATGTCTAGCAAACGTCTCACCTGGAGTGTCTTTATTATTGATTTAAATCACGATTATGTGGAGATAGGTTCCGTGTAACCGTTTAACCGTTGAACCGTAGGCCGTGGTAATTCTAGTTATCGTTGGGATATGTTATCCAGAAAACCATCTTGGGCACACGGACTTAAATCTGATACCGGCTCTTCGTGTTATGTGTTACGTGACAGGATCGCGTATATCACGTGCTAAAAACCGAGCCGGATGTAATGAGGTAGGGGGACGCGACATCTAACAGCACGCCCCGTAGACAGACCGATCCCGCAGATTGAATGCTCTTGCGCTGCTTTTGTGCTCAACCATGGATCAGTGCGCCCCGCAGGCGTACCTTAGAAGAGGAGATGATAGACCTGCGACATCTTGCGATATATGTTCTGGTGTGGCATAGGTCTTTGTTTACTGATGTTAATTACATTACAGCTCGTGATGTTGGTTGTTGTTCGTAGTTGTGTTGTTGGTTGTTGTTGTTGTTCTTGGAATTGCTGTTAGTGGTTGTTGTTCGTGGTTGTGTTGTTGGTTGAGGTGGTTGTTGTTGTTGTTCTTGGAATTGCTGTTAGTGGTTGTTGTTCGTGGTTGTGTTGTTGGTTGATGTGGTTGTTGGCTGTCGTTCTTGCTGTTGTTGTTAGTTGTGGTTGTTGGCTGTTGTTGTTCGTGGTTGTAATGTTGGTGGTTGTTGCTGTTGGTTGTTGCTTTTGTTCATGATTGTGTTGTTGATTGTTGTTGTTCAGGGCTGTGTTGGTGTTTGTTGTTGTTGGTTGTTGTTTTTGGTTGTTGTCGTTGGTTGTTGTTGTTAGTTGTTGTTTTTGTTCGTGATTGTGTTGTTGCTGATGGTTGTTGTTGGTGATTTTTGTTGGTTGTTGGTGTTGTTGTTCGGGACTGTGTTGTTTGTGGTTGGTGTAATTGGTTGTTGTTGTTACTGGTTATTGGTTGTTGTTTGTGGTTGTGTTGTTGGTAGCTGTTCTTGCTATTGCTGTTGGTTGTTGTTGGTTATTGTTATTGTTCGTGATTGTGTTGTTGCTGGTGGTTATTGTTGGTGATTGTTGTTGGTTGGTGTTCGTGGTTGTGCTATTAGTTGTTGTTGTTTTTGCTTCCGTTGGTAGTTCTTGTTCTTGCTATTGTTGTTTGTTGTTGTTAATGTTCATAGTTGTGTTGTTGGTGATTGTTGCTGTTGGTTGTTGTTATTGGTTGTTGTTGGTTATTATTGCTGTTGATTGCTAATGGTTATTATTCTTGCTGGTTGTTGTTGATGTTGTTATTGGTTGTTTTTTCTGCTGTAGTTGATGTTTTTGTTGTTGGTGGCTGTTGGTTGTTATGTTTGACAGTTGATGTAATCGTTGTGTTGTTCGTGTTGTTGTTGGTTGGCATTGGTGTTGCTGCTGCTGTTGATTGTCGTTGATGCTGTTCGTTGTTGTTGTTGTTGTTGAATGTCCTTGTTGGTGTGTTATTGTTGGTTGTTGGGGTTGCTGTTGTAGCTGGTTGTTGTTGTTGATGGTTGTTGGTTGTTGCTGTTGCTGGATGTTGTTTGATTTTGTTGTTATCAAATCAGTGATTTTCCTTTACGGATAACGGTTACAATCGACTCTGAAGCCACTGCTTGGTGTGCCTGACCCGGTCGTTAACAGTCTGTCGCAGAACAACGCCATTTTGAAACTTCTTACTCCACTCATTTACTTGCTGGAGTGAAAGACGTGCATCACCGTACTGGACCTTCATTCACCGATTACATTCTATAGGTTTCACCACTTTGCTGGTAAAACAAAACGGATATCAGAACGCTGCTTATTTTTTGGTGCGTGTCAATAATGCGCCGGCCATCTTTGAACTGCAATTGTGACGTCATATTGTTCGTGCATCGTGATGGCACGTGCAGGACACTCTTGACATTCTTAGCAGTCGTATTAACAAGTTACAATACAAAGGCATGGTTTATCTAATTTCTATCCCACTTTTAAGGTTTTCATTTGAAGCCCCACTGTTTGAATATAAGATATATATATGAGGGCCATTCAAATCAACTTGGGACTTTTTATCCTAGTTCTACCTGAATGGGTTATAGCGTACTGGAATTACTATCATTAGTTTGGGGCACTTGTGACCGCTTACTGCTATGTGGTCCTCTTGCTATGGGTCACTCACGTGACAGATAAATACAAATAGTGGACAATTCTGCTAGTGCTTTCATGGTACAGCGTGTTGTTTGGAAGTTTATTGTGAAAGAAGGCGAGAAACCTGCCGAAATTTACAGAAGACTGCAATCACAATGCGGTGATAAGAAGCGCAGAAAGATATTTGCATGGTGTAAACGTTTTAGAAGAGGCCGTCGGTGATAATCCAAACGGTGGTGATTCTAAACCCACCCCAATCATTCCTGTGAAAGTCGACGCATAACCTGTCTCGAAATTACACAAGCGGCAAATCTTTCTCTGGGTACGAGGACCACTATTATTCATGAACATTTGCATTTTCGGAAAGTTGGTGTACGTTGAGTGTTAAAACTGATAACGAGATGAAACAGGCTGTCATGGATTGGCTCATACTAACAGATCCTTCTACACTGAAGCTTTTCAAGCATTACTTAAACTTAAGAATAAGTACATAAACGTTGCAGGAGATTACATCGAAAAACAAACGGTAGTTTGACTGCTTGAAAACAAAAATGTTTTCCTTCCAAAGAAAATTCCCGGTTCGACTTGAATGTCCCTCGTTTATATATGTTGATAAATAATGGACAATATAAGTATAATAACATACAGCTTACAAGTTCGTATCTAATTTAGTTTTGTTTTAATAAGCATATGTGATCTATTTACTGACTTGCCGTGTCTCTGTTTTGTATTTAGAGATAATTGAACAGATTTATAATAACGATATAGCACCCTCAATCTGGGACTCTTCCCGTGCCTTTTGGTGCAGTATCAGAGCGCGTACACGGTTTTCACGTTTAATAAAAGGTGGAATATTTGAATGTCTTGAATCACCTTTTCTACACAGCGTCATGACTTAGTCTAGAACTCTTAAAATATATCAAAGACACATTTTTGCGAAATAAAGCCGAATAAACTTAATTGCATGTTATTGACTCGCTGTGGCGGAAACATAATCAGGCTGTAGATAATTTTCCCAAAGACGCTTTTAGACGAGAATTGTTTTTATTGTTTTATTCGAAGAAAGAGTGACTTTAAAAAAAAAAATTGGGAAAATAACGAACAATGGCATTGATGTATCAACACCTAGTTTATGGAAAACTATAAAGTGTAACGGCTTCATCTTTCGAAAGTATTCGAGCGGAAGAAATACCATGTGTATGAAAGCCATATCTAGAAGCTATGTGAAGGAAGGATTTACGTGACGTAAGAGAAATATGTAGGGCAAGTTATGATATTGTGTATGTGGGTGAAACATGGATCAATGCTCGCTACACCAGTTAAAAGGAATGGCAGTCAGTTGATGGAACGATAAATGGATTTGTACCAAGTAGCAAAGGGCATCGATTGATAATATTCTTTTTTTTTTTGCTTAGATGTTTGCCTCACTAGTTTCTACTGGCGGAGGCGCGCCATTTTCCACCCCAGACCGTAGTCCATTGGGCGATATCAGGACGCTTAAACCAGTGCTTGGATGCATGTGTGCATCTGTATGTACCTATGCTAGGTTTGTGCGCCCTCAGAAGCTAGCCCAACCAACGTGCAATGGAAGGGCCTCACCATGAGGGCGCGTGTGAAAGTTGTGCAAGAGTGTGACTGTGGGACAGAGTCAAATGAAACAGAGTGGGGTAAGAGAAGAGAGAGAAGGGGAAAAGTTGCCCCCAGGGTGAGTCCCTTGGCCTTCCCGATGGCTGTCGATTGATAATAGCCCATGCAGGTAGCAGGCATAATAGCCTGGTGAAGAATACTGGACTCGATGAACCGCCATATATTTAGAGAGTTGATCAAGAAAACCGTTCATCGTGTCCCATAATGGACAATGCATCAAAACACAACGTAGTGGCACAAGAAGAACAAGTCTCGAGATCATCAAATAAAAAAGATGCAATTAGGATCTGGCTGACAGGGAAACACCTTCCGTTTAACGAAACGCGCCTTAACCCAGAGTTGCTGCCCCTTGTACAGCAGACACACACACACAAGACAGACATTTCATATTGACAAGTTAATAGAGGAGCATTAGACTGTCACCTACCACGCACACTTACATCCAATAAAACGTGTTTGAGCAAAAGTTAAAAGTACAGGTGGCAGCTACATACGATGTCCAAGAACTTACCCATGGTACACATTAACAAAAACTAGACTAAGATTACTGAGCAAAACGTGAGGACCATATCTGAAAAGAGGAACAGAATTACTGGCGAAAGCGTGGTTCACGTTTTGCTCAGCGGAGAGCAGTTGTCAACATCTTAGACTCGTCTGACTCTGAATGAGGTGAGAAATAGACTCTATCTATGCCCATTTCAACAAACAATGGTATTTGTTATTTCTTAAATACACCTACAAGATAGAATCATTGTATATTACAACTGTAGAAATCTTCTCGACTGACAATTCAAAATAAGTTTATGGCTCTACAAAACTCTGCTTTCTGTGCAATTACAGTAAATTATATTTTCCAAAAACAATAATATGTTTAATAATGAAAATACAAAGGAATTTGCCGCTTTAAGAAAACGACTGTGCCTGCATATTTGCAAACTATAAAATCACAATGGTGTGGAAGAAATAAGAACAGATGCTAAAATTCGTGGTGATCAGTGTAAATGTTTTCTTGAGATAGTAGATGAAGTTTGAAGGCACATGTTTCGGAACGGACTATAGTTCTTATTGTTATGCTTATTGATTAGGATATTTCCCAAATAGAGCGCAGTATCTTTCTTCGTTAACTTTAAATAGAAAAACGTGTACGTTACTTGCAAGCTAATGAGACAAGTCATACTGCAATTATATCAGATATGAACATCCTGCTATCTTCGGGTCATTATACGCTGATTCAGTTCAGTTTGGGAGATGCACGTTAGCGACCGCTGTATTAGGTCATGTCTGATCTTGGGCCAACTGAATCAGTTAGTCACATCTGTGCCAGTATTGAACAGATGTGATCGAATCTAACTTGTCTAGTGTGTGCCAGTATTGAACAGATGTGATCGAATCTAACTTGTCTAGTGTGTGCCAGTATTGAACAGATGTG
The DNA here is from genome assembly GCA_036924085.1 of Ariolimax columbianus. Taxonomy (NCBI): domain Eukaryota; kingdom Metazoa; phylum Mollusca; class Gastropoda; order Stylommatophora; family Arionidae; genus Ariolimax; species Ariolimax columbianus. The sequence goes on along the minus strand of JAVGWX010000010.1, from coordinate 87,521,509 downwards.
ATCGAATCTAACTTGTCTAATCTGTGCCAGTATTGAACAGATCTGATCGAATCTAACTTGTCTAGTTTGTGCCAGCATTGAATAGATGTGATCGAACCTAACTTGTCTAATCTGTTCCAGTATTGAACATATTTGATCGAATCTAACTTGTCTAGTGTGTGCCAGTATTGAATATATGTGATCGAATCTAACTTGTCTAATGTGTGCCAATATTGAACAGACGTGATCGAATCTAACTTGTCTCAGTCCAGAGCGTGCTAATTCGATGGGTCAGAGCCAGGTGCAATATATTGACGAAGGCCTCCACTCACATCCATGTTGTGTGGCACAGCAGCCTGATCATCGAGGTGGTGATAGTCACTGTTATCCTAGCATATGGTGAGCCCACAGGTAAGCACATCATTGCACTTCAACCAGGAAAGGCAAGTACCACCTTTTCAAGCACGCCCTGGGATATAATCAAAACTACACCAGCCATCCACAAGAGAAGATTGGTCAGGAATAAAGATCTCATCACGAGTCACTTCAGAGAACAACAATAATCCGTGTTGCAACAAATAGATATCAACGCTTACTCGAGAGACGCATGGGAAATGAGACATCCTAAATGCTCCTTAAAGAACCGCTGATCAAGCACGTTTCTACAACAAGACATGTGACCTTGACACCGGTCTACGTAACTTAAATTTCTTGACCATGGTTCACAGACAAGACCCGTTTTTAGCCTAATTGTTTTCAATCAACAAGTAACATTCTGTCACGTTTCGAACTTTGGTCCAGATGCATTCCGTGTGGTGTCCCCTTAATCTGTACTCAGTTATATCCCTAATCATTAGCAGCTGATCGCGTTCGTTGTGGTCAGTATTTGAGCACAAATAAACATACATAGTCAGAATAAACATATATTTGAGTCCCGTACTATAATTGTTTGACGTGCGTATATTGTTTTGTTAAAGAGATCATATAATTGTTTGACGTGCGTATATTTTTGTTAAAGAGATCAAACATTGTGACCTTGGAATGACATCATCACCATCATCATCATGAAGCGTGTCCTTTGTCGAACTTCGATCGAGCTCTTCACAGCCAACCGAAATGAATCTCGGTCTGCAGTCAATCTTCCCGACTGCTCCATGCTCATGTTCAGAGTATCCTTGATATCTCGTATCCACCTTCGTCTTGGTCGACCCCAGCGTTACCTACCAGGTACCATGCCTTTCATGGCCGTTCTTTCCAGTCCGTCGTGATGTTTGACGTGCAATTGAATTGCACCACCAGAAGTAGAATCCAACATAAAAGTAAAACAACTTAATTCCTTACATGAACTACTCTCTGCAGACGATCAAAGCCTAGAATGGAAGAAGAAGATAAACTGTCAACCCACCTGGTGCAGTCTGTTAAAGATGAAATATTAGCACATCAAAGACAGATACTATGATCATCAGCAGACCACTAGGTCTATTTAACCTTACTTACTTAGTCGCTCCTCTTCTACCGTGAGGTGTAGAGGTTCTACTTAACTTACATGTCAATAATATCAAACTTAAATAGCCCCATGAGTTCAGAGACCTGGGAATTAATATTTACAGTAGATTGAAGACTCGATAGAGAAATTGAAGCTAAACATCAAAGACATCAATTGTCAGTCTTGTTTGAACGTCCAAACTTCAGCAAGGAAATAAAGCAACAACTGATTAACAATATTATTATAACAACTCTGTGCTGTCAATGTTAAAACATGGTCCTTTTCCAAGCCATAAGAGAGGAACATGATAAGGTGAAATTAAATTTCTAGAAAAAATCAATTGTGTCACCGGGAACTGCAGTGAGAAATTATTATATAAGAAATATGATAAGAGAATACAATACAGAATTGTACAATTTTCTCAGGAGAAAATAGCCTCATCAACAACCACTGCACGCTTGCAGCACAAAGAGATCTGGTTTCAAGGCACGAGGAAGGTCCAGTGGTAGAGGGATAGATGACATAAGAGAAACTATCCAAATGAACGGACTTAATTTTACCGACACAACACACTCAGCTCAAGAAAGAGAACGTTAGCTCCCCATGACGCTTAGCGGCCCAAGTGCATGGACAAGTTAACCAATTTTCTTTCGCAGCTAACTTTTCCAAAACTGTCTTAAATTATTTTGTTTCTTTCCTTTACATGAGATGCTTATCCATTCTTGTATTTGTATGCACGTTTGCTTTTTCCAAAACTGTCTTACATTATTTTGTTTCTTTCCTTTACGTGAGATGCTTCTGCATTCTTTTATTTGTATGCACGTTTGAAAGACATCAACTCTCTGTCAACAGTTTGTTCATCGTTCATCTTTCTATGCCATTTGGTAATGACCAATCTACATTCAACTTTATTGCTGAAGAATTTATTTGGTTGTTAATATGTGTGTGTTTATGCCTAGAAGAACAATGTTATTCATTACAATGTCTTCCTGGTCTGTTTCACACAAAGTTCGTTATTGTATGTTCAAACTGGAACTTGATCTATTTTAGTTTCGTCAATCGGATATACATGTCAACAACCTCCAGTATGAGAATGGAGACGGAAGCAGCGAAACTTCCAGACAAAGAATCGAATCCTTCGAGTCAAAATGTTACAGAAAGATCATCAGAATACCCTGGACAGAGAAAAGGACAAATGAAGACATTCGGAAAGAGTTGAGCATAGAGGAGAACTGGTTTATCAATTACATTTTGGCTAGAAAATGCAAATACTTTGGTCACATCAAGAGACATAACGGTCTCGAGAGAATAGTAATGGAAGGTATGGTGCCAGGCAAAAGAGGAAAGGGTAGACCAAGAAGACGATGGCACAAAGATATCCAGGAATGCCTGGGTATGACTGTGGAGGAGGTTGGAGTTTTGGCAAGGGAACGAGTTTCTTTCAGACAGACTGTGATGGAAGCGATGTTCTATAAAGATGATGATCATCTGTTTTTATACGTAAAGCGGATTTCTTGTATATCGTGGTAATTATCACATATATCATTTCTCTGTAGTAATGTTTACCCAAATTCTTGATCTATGTTCTTTACTCGATTCATAATTTCTTGCAATGATTGTCCGCTTTCAACGAAAAGAACTGAATGTCCCTTTATTAATATATTATTTGACAGTTCACCCTTGATCCTTCCTGATATTTCCTTATACGGTGTTGTTCACCTCATTCTCGTGAGTTACCTCTGTCCAGCGACAATAAGTAATCGAGGCAACCGATATGACGCAGGATGTAGATTTTTAGTCAGGTGTTACCCTCGAATCATTTCATGTGAACAGGTAGCACACACGACTTTTTTCATGTGAACAGGTAGCACACACGACTTTTTTCATTTGAACAGGTAGCACACAAGACTTTTTTCATGTAAACAGGTAGCACACACGACTTTTGTCATATGAACAGGTAGCACACACGACTTTTTTCATGTGAACAGGTAGCACGCACGACTTTTTTCATGTGAACAGGTAGCACACACGACTTTTTTCATGTGAACAGGTAGCACACACGACTTTTTTCATGTGAACAGGTAGCACACACGACTTTTTTCATGTGAACAGGTAGCACACACGACTTTTTTCATGTGAACAGGTAGCACACACGACTTATTTCATGTGAACAGGTAGCACACACGACTTTTTTCATGTGAACAGGTAGCACACACGACTTATTTCATGTGAACAGGTAGCACACACGACTTTTTTCATGTGAACAGGTAGCACAGCGGGGGTGTAACTACTGATACAGTTATTCATGTTAATCTATTCAAGCAATGACTCATCACGTATTATCGGAACGCCTCTAGATAAATAGAGTGGCATGAAGGCAATAGTGAGGTCCACAGTGAAAATGAATATATGTGTATACGTGTGTGTATGTATATATGATATGTGTATATGTGATATGTTTATATATATATATATGTCAAGTCAAGTTATACCGTAACCAGTGAGGTCGTTGGGGCAGACATGAAGTCACCGCCATCCCTCTCTGTCAGTGGTCGCTGTCTGTGCCTCTTCTGGTCAGAGATTGATCCATTCTTTTATGTTCTGCTCCCATCATCTCTTTTTGGGACGGCCTCTTTGTCGTCCGCCTTGCACCTTTCCGTATACGATCGCATTTGTACCACAAAAAAACAAAAAAACAAAACAAAAAACAAATTTTAAGGACAAGGATTTGGCAACCGCCTATCACTGACAGGACTGATCAACGAGAAGATCAAAAAATGACACTGAAACACTAGGTTAGGTACACACAGATCCACACAAGCCTCCAAGCACTGGTTTATGCGTCCTGATATCGCCAAATGGACTACGGTCTGGGGTGGAATGGGCGTGCCTCCATCAGTAGAAACTAGTGAGGCAAAATCTAAGCAACAATTACAAAAAGACCATTTGATCTCATTATGTTGCCGAACCAAGCGAGTTTCCGCTTTTTTGACAGTTGCCAAGAGGGCTTCAATGTAAATGTAAAATATAAAAAAATTATAAGCACCGTATCCTTTGCTGAACGTCGCTTTTACATCAGTTTTGGCTGTTATAAGTTCCTTTTCATGCGTGTACTACGGTAGGTTGTCATTACTTTCCGTACGTGGAGAAGCAATCGTACCAAAGAAAGAATCCCGTCTCTATAAAACTGGACACGTTGGGATTAGTATTCAGGGAGTTAGGATTGTGAAACTGACTCTTGACCCTGGACCACGCTGCCTCCATGCACGTACAAATAATGTGTACGTTCGTAAACACACACACTATATAGATAGATCGTCTCTGACGAAGAGTGTATGGTCGTATCCTGGGCTTAGTTTTCTTTTTCTTGCTCCGGTGCTGTAACTGAGCCAAAGCTTTAGATGTTTTTTATGGACATCCGCTTTTGCATTGTGGTTGTTATTAATCTTAATAGTAGTAGTTGTAGTAATAGTTTTTATAATATCATTGGTGGTAGTAGTAGTAGTAGTAGTAGCAGCAGCAGTGGTAGTAGTAGTAGTAGTAGTAGTAGTAGTAGTAGTAGTAGTAGTAGTAGTAGTAGTAGTAGTAATAATAGTAGTAATAGAAGTAGTAGTCATGGTCAGACAAAATATACTGATCAGAAATGTTAGTCAGGGTAGACAAAATATACTGACGAAGACCCTCACCTCCGCTTCCCCGAAGCCCTCCCTGAAAACGGGCTGCTTTCATGGCAGTCTGGTTAACGAGATGTGGATCAACGTGATCTCGTGGTGGTGAGCGATACGCAGATAAAGTCAAGCATAGCACAACCACCTGGAGGACCGCAGTCCACCTTCATCAGCACGTTCGGAATGTGATGAAAACTTCGACAACCGGCCACTTAACTTCCTTATCAGGGCGCAGAAGAGTAACCTTACAACAACAACAACTATGCTCCTGTGCACAACTATAATCTCGCTGCGCCTCCAACAAACGTTTCCTGCGAACGTCTGCTCAACACTGCCGGTAACATATTTTCAGATAACAGATGTTATCTGTCGGCAGATAATGTTATGAGGGTTGTACTTGTGTAAGTGAGAGTATGTTCCCTTGCAACAATGACTTTTGAAATTAATTTATTTAAAAATGTATTTATTGTTTATTGATTAGAAAACTATTTAATGTTACAAACTAATCACTGAACAATGAATAAAATTTAAAATAAATTAATTTCAAAAGTCATTGTTGCAAGGTAACATACCTCCACTTACACAAGTACAGCTCTCACAACATTATCTGACGACAGATAACATATGTTATCTGAAAATATGTTGCCGGTAGTGTTGAACAGACGTTCAATGGGCAAATATTTAGAAAACTATTTACTGTTACAAACTAAATATTTGCCCTATTTGTGTAATCATTTAACACTTTGAAACATCGTATGTTTTTGTTTATTTCTTTACAATTAATAATCTTGTCGGAAAATGCACTAAACACAGCTTTTTAAAGTCATGTCAAACTATTCGTTACAATATTTGAATTCGACCATTGATTTAAACCCCTCGATCCAAATTCAGCCGTTTAGTTAAAGGCATCGATTCGTTTTCGGCCATTGAGTTAAATGCCTCTATTCGTATTCGGCTGTTTAGTTAAACGCCTCGATTCAGATTTGCCGTTGAGTTAAACGCCTGGATTCTTCTTCTTCTTCTTCGTTCGTTCTCAATCTCCCACTACCAAACCCTGAAAGGGCTTAAGTAGCAGAATGTAGTCCAGAGAACGGAATGCGTTGTGTCGTAGTTTACAGCTTGGCTGCGATATTTGCACCTTTCGGTCAAACACATCCGACTTCAGCAATCATTTTTTGAGTACCGGGTTAGCATTTCCTCTTCGATCCCTTCTCCTTAGCCAGTCTGCCCTGCTGCAGCCTGTTATCCAGGATCACCACGTGGAGGTGTAGAAGGGTCTTGGCAGCTATGGTTCGTTGGCCCTGACGCTAGCAGTCAGCTATGGGTCGCTGGCCCTGACGCTAGCAGTCAGCTGTGGGTCGTTGGCCCTGACGCTAGCAGTCAGCTATGGGTCGTTGGCCCTGACGCTAGCAGTCAGCTATGGGTCGCTGGCCCTGACGCTAGCAGTCAGCTATGGGTCGCTGGCCCTGACGCTAGCAGTCAGCTATGGGTCGCTGGCCCTGACGCTAGCAGTCAGCTATGGGTCGCTGGCCGCTGCAGCATCGTGATCCCTAACGCCTGGATTCGTTTTCGATCGCTGAGTTAAGCGCCTCTAAAAGCATTTGATGAGATTCCCTAGCACGCCCTGAGACTGCCTGGAAAGATAGAACACCCAATCACCCTTGAGACTGCCTGGAAAGATAGAACACCCAATCACCCTTGAGACTGCCTGGAAAGATAGAACACCCAATCACCCTTGAGACTGCCTGGAAAGATAGAACACCCAATCACCCTTGAGACTGCCTGGAAAGATAGAACACCCAATCACCCTTGAGACTGCCTGGAAAGATAGAACACCCAATCACCCTTGAGACTGCCTGGAAAGGTAGAACACCCAATCACCCTTGATCTGCTCTATGCATAGTTTTCATAAGACCGGCAAAGACTACACTGTGACAGGAAACCGTACATCAGAAAAGTTCAAGATCACCAGAGACGTAAGACAGTGAACAGGGATGCTGTAATCAAAGCCTGTAAATAGAAGACAAGAAAGGACTCGGTTGGGTACTAGAAGATGGGACCAGTCTATTTGTATGAGCTGGGCCTTGGCGAGGACATAGCCCTGATAACTAATTCCGAAGCACATCTCCAGACCAACCCTACCATCTGAAAAGATACGCTGGGGAAGAGAAGGAAGCCCATTAGCAGCTAAGAAAACCAAATGATGGAGGTCTCGATAGAAGAGAAGAGGCGTTACTCTTCTCTGGATGAACAGTCTCTGTAACAGGTCAAGCAGTTCCAATATCTTAAGCTGTAATAAACCAGAAGGGAGGTATCACAGAAGAGTTTGCAGCAGCTGACTAAATCTTTCCATGCCCTAAAAAAATAATTCGTCAGCAAAAGAGCAATAAGTCCGACAACTAAGATCGATGTATATCACTCCATCTAAGTACCAGATTTGACATATCGACGTGAATCCCGAACAACGACCAAAATCCAGGAAAGCCAGTTCCAAGCGTCGAAAACGAGAAAGGTGTTACAGGTAACCTTGACAGACAAGGTCTGCAATCATACAACACGACAAGATCTAGAAGCCCAGTTCTTGAAAGGCTCAACTTCCGGGGTTTGGCCATGTCTGAAAAATGAAAGAAAGATTAGCTACCAAAGCAATCAAGTCAAGCAATGCGTCAAGGATCCATAACCCACGACAACCCAACGTCTTCTGACATGACAACGTAAGCCGGACTATAACAGACATGGAGCTAGACTGAAACTCGGCCAAGATGAAGATATGTATGGTGCCCTTTCTAGCCAATCTCTACGCCTCGTGGTAGAAGAAAAGCGACTAAGTAGTAAATAAGTTATAGTTGCAATAGTATTGTCACTTGTCCAATCGTACATAGCCGTTTTTTTTTGTTGTGTTTTTGTTGTTGCTGCGGAAAGGTTGATACACTGCAGCGTTCGTGTACTTGACTCTCCTTAGTGCCACGTGACCCACGGACGATTCAACACTCACACAAATCGAAAGAACAAGAACGGATTTTACGTTTCATTACATTTTTATTCTCGACTTGACAGCATTAAAACTTGACACATGACTTGACAACATTAAAACCGGACACATGACTTGACAAAAACGACAATGAAAAACAGCTGCAGATCGTCACGAGTCACGGGCAGCAACTTCTGAAAGTTGTTTGTGATGGTCATCTTAAGCTGCAGAAGTTGTCGTTCTGAGAGGAGGGCGTCCACACGTGTTCTTGATTTGACTGGAAAAATAAGAAACATAAAAAGTAATGAAGATATGAGACACCTGCTCACTTTAATGAAGACATATTTACACCTGATGTGTCTGTGTCGTTGTGTATAACAAAGGCTGTGCTGTTGTAAGATTGTTCAAGACCGTCTTCTTGAAAATGCTTAGAATTGAGGTCATTATGTGCGTCTGATATTTCTTTTCGCTACAAAGTAAATAGCTTGTCCTTTGCAGAACATCGCTTCTTACAGCCGCTGACCTGTTTAGCTATTATAAGTTTTCTTGGCAAGTTTGCAGTATGGAAGAAGGCAATTATTTTCTGTACATGGAGGACCGAAAAAAAACTCATGTCTGCCAAACTGGATACAACCCTGATTCGAACCGGGTGAGTTGGGATTGTGAAACGGACGTTCCACTCCTAGACAACTCAGCCTTCTTTTTTTTTTTTTTTTGCTAGAAGACAAGCATATTGACCAGAATTTCAATTGGTCCCATTATAGGAGTCTTGTATTCGAATTTCTTCTTCTTCTAATTTCAATTGGTCCCATTATAGGAGTCCTGTATTCAAATTTCTTCTTCTTCTAATTTCAATTGGTCCCATTATAGGAGTCTTGTATTCGAATTTCTTCTTCTTCTAATTTCAATTGGTCCCATTATAGGAGTCTTGTATTCGAATTTCTTCTTCTTCTAATTTCAATTGGTCCCATTGTAGGAGTCTTGTATTCGAATTTCTTCTTCTGCTTCTTTGCATTCGGTTTCGTATGCTCGTTTTATGCCACCAGCTGGACTGCATCCATGAAGGGACACGTCAATCGCAGGTCCTCAATGGTTCCCCACAGTTTGTCTTGTATGTTTCTCTCCTTAGGCCAGGTTTTCTCCTTGGGCCAGGTCTTCTCACGGGAGTTTTATTGCAGTGGACATGTTTGCAAGATGTGTTCTGGAGTCTGGAGTCCTCTCTGACATGTGCATTGTGCAGTCTGTGCTGCTTTCATTTTATGCATGTGTGCATTTAGTCTGCAATGACCTGTTCTGAGGCGAAAAGTTGTGGTATACTGTTTCCTATTAAGTCTATTGATTGGGTCCTGTGGGTATTTACTGTTTGTTCTCTCTGTCCACTGTTGTTTATATTTTTTTTGGCTCGTTAGAAATAACATAACGTTGTAAGACTCTCATTGATGTCACCTGTTTTTTTTAGCAGAAAATGAACTTTCTTTCCGTGGACATGATGAATCTAGGGCGTCTTCGAATAAAGGAAACTATGTTGGGTTACTCAAACTGTTAACTAGCATTGACAAGGAATTTGATGCACATCTGAAAAATGTCCTGTTTTCTCTGGGTTGTCCAGTGATATTCAACATGGTTTAATACAGTGAGCTTCACAAATGATGATATTAGAAATAAAAAGGGAAATACCCCATTTTTTTCAGCTATACTGGGCGAAACAACTAATGTAACAAATAAATGCCAAGTATTTACACTGCTACATTGTGTTAACAAAGAAGGGGACGTGCATGACAGGTTTCTTGGTTTTAATGGCTTTAGCGAAGACCGCACAGCAAATGCTTCAGTCCAACATGTCTTCGCCATTTTGCATGAAAATGAGTGTGAGGAAAAGTTGGTAGCACGGACGTTTGATGGAGCTGCAACAGGGGCAGGGAAGCATAACGGGTTCCAAGCTCAGGTCAAAGCCAAGTACACAGTCAAGAGTTGTGTGTCCACAGTTACGCCCATAGAATGAATCTGGTATTACAGAACAGTGTGAATGACATAAAACAATGCACAATATTGTTCTCAACATTATCTGGGCTTGCTTCAAATTTGTCCCAGTCCTCTAAACGAACATTTGATCTTTATCAAGAAGTCAGAAAAAGGTTTCCAAAAGTAGCACCAACACGGTGGAACTGTGACAGTAGATTGGTCTCTACAGTGTGGGAGTACAAGGAAGATATTTTCGGTTTTTTTAATTCAATAATTGAACACGGAGATCACTGGGACATGGAGACCTATAATGGTGCAATGGGCCTCAACACGAATTTGACTTTAACTCTCTGCTTCATCTGTTCACTTCTGTTCTCCCACAAGCGGATTTAATATGAGAGGTGTTGCATGCGAAGATTTCTGACATTGGATACTGCATGAAACGAATTAATGACTTTTATCGGTGTCTAGATGGCACGAGAAATAATTTTGATATTTTTTGGTTGCAACTTGCAAATTGCAATGAATATGAACATCGCAGTAAAAGACTAAGAACTAGTGATGTCTCAGATGATCATAAAGGTTCAGATAGGAGACTGTACAACCAGGTTATTGATACGGTCAAAGCTAAAATGAAGCAACGGCTTTCAGATGTTGGACATTTTCAATTCACGGCCCTTGTAGACTCCGCAGAATTGTCTGAGTTTGTTTCGAAAATTTCCAGAACAACATTTTGCCTCCTTGAAAACATCATACTTACTTACTTACTTAGTCGCTCCTCTTCTACAGTGAGGTGTAGAGGTTTGCCAGAGAGAACGCCCCACTGCTGTATCCGCCGTCTTTTTCCTGGCTTCTTTCCAATCTAGCCCTCTATCACTTAGGGACTGTCGTATGTTGTCTTCCCAACGTACTTTCGGACGTCCTGGGGGTCTGCGTCCTTGACTTTTTATTCCATGACCATGACCAGTTTGGTATCCGATCTTGTTCCATTCTACAGACATGGCCAATCCACTGTAGTTGGGACTGCTCCACTCGTGTCTGCAGGGGCTGAACTTCAAGATTGCTACATATTGTCTTGTTACGGATCTTGTCCCTTTTCGTCACTTGAAAACATCATATGGACAGTATTTCACATTTCCACGACTACGAAGTGAACTTTCGGCAATGTATACAAACCAAGAACTTTGCCATAAAAGTGTTTATGATTTTTTGAATAATTTTGTACGACAGAAATTGGTGACAAAGTTCTTCAAGTGCATAAGCTTGCTAATCTAATGGTGACCATTCCAGCTACAAGTGGTGACCATTCCAGCTACAAGTGGTGACCATTCCAGCTACAAGTGGTGACCATTCCAGTTACAAGTGGTGACCATTCCAGCTACAAGTGGTGACCATTCCAGCTACAAGTGGTGACCATTACAACTACAAGTGGTGACCATTTCAGCTACAAGTAGTGACCATTCCAGCTACAAGTGGTGACCATTCCAGCTACAAGTGCCTCTAGTGAACGGTCATTTTTGGGTTTAAAAAGAATCAAAGCCTACTTACGCAATTCTCAGAGTGAAAATAGACTACCTGCCATATCACTGATATCTTTTGAAAAGACACTGATTTCAAAATTGAAAACAAAACCTTCGTTCTGTGACGATGTAATTGATTTATTTGCCCCGTCATCCCGACGTAAAGAACTTACATACAAGAAGTAGGATGTGGCTAACATTTTTAGTTCTAGACTTTGTTGTACAAGTTGCTCAATCGGGTTTAGCTTTCTAAAACTGGACTACATTCGTTATGAAACTCAACTGCTAAAATTAAAACCCCCGAACGTTGTGTATGTAAAAGAAACAGAGAACACGCGCTATAAAGTCCATCAGTTTAAATGCCTGCTATGCTACTGCTAGCTCTGATAACAGCACATGAGATTATTTTATACTTGACGCGTTAGCTCAAAGGAACAAGTTGTGTTTCTCAAGTCTATATTGAGGTAAATGTTATTCATTATTATAATTACTTTTGTTAAAACAATTATTATTTTGGATTATGAGATAAATATTGTTGATAAATGTGTAACATTTGTCAATAGAATATGTGTTAGATATTATAAGTAACAAGAAACAACCGTACGGTAAAACCGATATTTAGGTGTTGTGTTCCCTAAGATTGCTTAGTTTTGAGAAGGTCACCTCTCTAAGTTGTCCCTTTTCTGTTCTTTCTCTCTTGTCCCTTCTCTGTTCTCTCTCTCAGTTGTCCCTTTTCTGCTCTATTTTGTCCCTTCTCTGTTCTCTCGCTTAGTTGTCCCTTTTCTGCTCACTTTTGGTTGTCTTCCATGAGGTTTTTTTATGTTGCCCTACGGGTACCACCACGGAGTGGCTGCTGTGCTCTAGCGTTCATTTTATCTTCGGAATACACGACCATCTCATCGGTGTTTGGAGTAGTTGGCGTGCTGTAAGACATCCTTGAAGCTAGACAATGTCCGGATGTTACTGTTGTGTAGACCCATCTAGCGCTGTTGCCTAAGTGATCGGCCCACAAGACGGCCCTCAAGCGTGGCATGTGCTGTCCTTAGCTGTTTCTCCGTGGCTTTTGTCAGACTTTATGCATATCACGAACAAAAAACATCAACAAACCAAAAATACTGACCAGTCACATTGGTGTGCACATTGGTTGTCATTCATTGTCTCGTCCATGGGGTCGACCATATTGAACACGTCATCACATTGCTTGGTACATTCGTCCACGGTGATCGATGTGTCGGCTGCGATGATGGCATGGACCTCGTGGGAGACCATGTTAGCTACATGAACGAGACAAACATGAAAGTTTTTAATGAGGTTTTTTTTTTCTTGCGTTCGCCTTATTTCTCTAATCCCCAAGGCGGTGTTCGTTGCACTGTGGTTTTTAATTTGGGCCTATCGGCCCAGTGCATCCTTCAGCATGCATTTTATGTAAGGGTCTGCTTCCTCCTGCATTTTCTAAGGGTTTGCTTTCCCGGGGTAACGGCCGGTGCTGTGATGGAGATCGAACCCAGCACTTTCCGGTTGTGAGCCGTGCCACTTAACCACTAGGCCACGCCGTCCCCTATGAGGTTATTTAAGTTCTCTTATTCTCTTATAAATGACTGCATTAACACCAACATACAGACATAAATGACTGCATTAACACCAACATACAGACATAAATGACTGCATTAACACCAACACACAAACATAAATGACTGCATTAAATCCAAAATACAAACATAAATGACTGCATTAACGCCCACATACAAACATAAAGAAGTGCATTAATACCCACATACAAACATACATACATACATACCTACATACATTAACACCCATACACATTCATAAATGGATACATACATACATACATACATACACACATTATTACATACATACATACATACATACATACATACATACATACATACATACATACATACATACATACATACATACATACATACATACATACATACATACACACATACATATATACATACATACATTTCATATAAATATATATATGCACACCCACACACAGGCATTCACACAAACATCGAGTAATAACGAAATACGAAACGACCAGCAACGTATCTCAGCCAACAAGAACTCCACTTACGCTGGGCATAGGCCACGACAAGGATGGAGGCAAATAGAAGGATGGCAGTCTTCATGTTCTTGGTGGAGCTGGTGATGACAAAGTAGAGGAAGCTTGCAGGACGAGTCACTTGAACAATACTACAGCTTCTGTGTCTCCTAATTATATACCCTGTCCCCGGTATGTATTCTCAAGGCCACACAATTGACCTAAAACTTTAACAAAGAATAAAAACGTTTAAGAGAAATGCAAATTAAGTAAATTTTGGTAATGACGTAATAATATTGACTAAGTTGACATGCACATGATTGTATCATAGAATATATCTAGAGCAAAGTTTTGAATCGTGTTTGAATTACATGTTTTTATCTTTGAGTACGATTTTGGAGAAAACAGCCGCATGTTTGTTGCTTATACCTGCCAGATTTTGTTTATGTCCTTACTTAACGAAGAACAAGTCATGACCAGAATATGTTCCATCAGTAACTAGCATGTGTCTCTTCGATTTTATTTATTTTTCTTCTGTTGTTTTTCCTAATTTGTTGTTTCGTTTCGTTTGTTGTAATTACCAAACACATCCCTACGTTAACGAAGAAATGTGTGCAGGAAAAAATCACTCCCAATTTGTAATAACAGTATACTAATTATCTGTCTTAGCTTTGCTCATCATCCTTATGGGCGCTTCCTAGCGCCTGAGCAGTTTCCAGAGTGATTCCTTGTTTAAACTGTCAAATGTCTTCTCATAAACCAGGAATCCAATGTAAAGTGGTGCATTCCATTCTACATTATGTTCAACAATTATCATCACTGTAGCTATCTGCTCTAAATATTATCTATTTTACCTCAAGCCCTTTTGTTCGTCCCTCAAGCCCTCTTGTTTGTACCTCAAGTCCTCTTGTTTGTACCTCAAGCCCTCTTGTTTGTACCTCAAGCCCTCTTGTTTGTCTCTCAAGCCCTCTTGTTTGTACCTCAAGCACTCTTGTTCGTCCCTCAAGCCCTCTTGTTTGTACCTCAAGTCCTCTTCTTTGTCCCTCAAGCTCTCTTGTTCATCCCTGAAGCCCTCTTGTTCGTCCTTCAAGCTCTCGTGTTCGTCCCTCAAGCTCTCTTATTCGTCCATCAAGCAATCTTGTTTGTAGCTCAAGTCCTATTGTTCGTCCCTGAAGCCCTCTTGTTCGTCCCTCAAGACCTCTTGTTTGTACCTCAAGCCCTATTGTTCGTCCCTCAAGCCCTTTTGTTCGTACCTCAAGCTCTTTTGTTCATCCCTCAAGCTCTCTTGTTCGTCCCTCAAGCCGTCTTGTTCGTCCCTCAAGCCCTCTTGTTCGTTCCTCAAGCCCTCTTGTTCGTCCCTGAAGCCCTCTTGTTTGTCCCTCATGCCCTCTTGATTATACCTGAACTGTTTGTCTAAAACCTCCAACGATCTATCTAATACGATCCTATTCAATACGTTCCTGGACATCGATAATAACATTATGCGCCTACACTGTTGTAGATCCCCGTCATCGGTGACTTGACTAACATAGTCTCCCAGCCAGATGATGGTCTGAACTTGGCTCTTCTATCTCATAACCAGATGATGGTCTGAACTTGGCTCTTCTGTCTCACAACCAGATGATGGTCTGAACTTGGCTCTTCTGTCTCCCAGCCAGATGATGGTCTGAACTTGGCTCTTCTATCTCATAACCAGATGATGGTCTGAACTTGGCTCTTTTGTCTCACAACCAGATGATGGTCTGAACTTGGCTCTTCTGTCTCCCAGCCAGATGATGTTCTGAACTTGGCTCTTCTGTTTCACAACCAGATGATGGTCTGAACTTGGCTCTTCTGTCTCACAACCAGATGATGGTCTGAACTTGGCTCTTCTCTCTCACAGCCAGATGACGGTCTTCTTCTTCTTCTTCTGCGTACGCAGTCAGGCAGTAACCATTATTTTTTCGAAAAAAGCGGCGGTCATCCTGAGGCTCTCGCCACTGCCATAGAGCTTGTCTTGCAGTTCCACTGGTAATGGCCACATCTGCTCTCTCTGATCCTCGTATGTCGGGCAGTTCTGCAGCAGATGTTCAGCGGTCATTTTACCAGTACCGCACGGGCATTCGTCGGTACACCCTATCTTCAATTTGTTGAATAGGTGGTACCTCAGTCTGTTGTGGCCAGTGCGAAGTCTGAAGACAACGACCTGCTCTCTTCGGTTCAACTGGTAATAGGCATCGTTTTTGGTGTAACCAGTATGTTCGGTTTCCCATTTGGTCATGTATCTGGCTTTGATAAGCCGTTTTGACTCTTCGTACGTCATACTGGTATATGTTTGTGGTAGCCTTGCACCTTCTTTTGCCAGTCTGTCTGCCTCCTCGTTGCCTTGGATGTTGCAGTGTGATGGGACCCACTGTACCACTACCCTTTTTGGTGCGGACTGCTGGCACAGTTTGCAGAGTGCTGCTCTTAAGTCATTAAGCTCAGTGTTTTTCTGGCTTTTTAGCGCTGTGACTACGGCGAGAGCATCTGTCAGCAGGACTATATGGCTCTCATTTTCACTGTGTGTTACCATTTCTTCCACTGCCGCCCTCAGTGCCTCTGCCTCCGCTCTGAAATTGCTTGTGTACTTACCAGTAGCGAATGACAGTGTTATTTTTCTGCCATTTGGTAGGTTCAGGAATGCTCCTGCCCCTCCGTTCTGTGTAGTGTTTGTTACAGAACCGTCGGTGTATGCATGGGTCCAGTCCATGCTTGGGTAGCTTTTCGTTATGAAGCTTAGGGTAGTATCTCTCCTTTCTTTTTCAGTCTGGCAGTTTTTGTTTGCAATACCTGGTATATTTTCTACCACCTCTGGAACTATATCCTGCCTCCAGGTAGGTTTTCGTACAGTAGTGATGGGTTTTGGTGTTGTTAGTGCGTTTATGGGATCTTCGTGCATCTTTGCTTTGGCTATTTCTGCAAAGTTTCTCCGCTTTAGTTTCCCATTTCCCAAATTGTTTAGTCTCTGGTGCATTGGATGGTCAGTCAGTCTTCGGAGTTTCTCTGACTGCAGCTGGGCTCTGCAGTCTCTTCTATCGGTCATGGATTGCAGTTTTGTAATCTTTTCAAGTTCTACAATTGGCGTTGACTTCATGCCACCTGTTATAATTCTCATGGCTTGGTTTTGAAGTTTGTTAACTTTATCGAAGTTCGCCTTCGCTGCTGTTGTCCATGCCGCAATGCCCTACTCGAGAACTGGTCTCACTCTTCCAGTGCACAGTTTCTTTAGTATGCCTTCGTCTGCTCCCCAGCTTGTGCCAGCAAGTTTCCTCATGATTGCCATTCTTTCTCTGGCTTTCATTCGGTTTCTCTCAATCTGACTTTTCCATGTCATGCGCCGATCGATCAAATGTGACTCCCAGATAGGTTGGGTTGTCGTTTGGCTGCAGGAATTTGCCATTTAGACTTAATTTGATACTTTGGGGTTTTAATGAAAGCGAGAATATTGTGCATGTGGTTTTCTCCTCGTTTATTTTGACCAGCCATGAGTTCGCCCACTCTTCCAGCGATGTTAGGGCCGTCTGCATCCGATTTCTTGCTATGGTGAGATTCTTTTCAGAGGTCCACATAGCCAGATCGTCTGCAAACATTGAGCTATGGACTCTTTTTGGTATATTCTCTGTAATATCGTTTATATATACCAGGAAGAGTGTGGGTGACAATACTCCCCCTTGGGGTACTCCCTGCTCGAGTGTCACCTTTTTGCTCATCTGCCCTTGTACTTGGACTCTGGCCGTTCTTTGTTTGAGGTAGTGGTTGATCCACTTGTACATCTTCCCACAGACATCACTTCTTCTTAGCTTGACTCTAAGTCCATTTTTCCAGACTTTGTCAAATACCTTTTCCAGATCCACCCAAACAGCTACTGTGTGTTTCTGTGCCTGGTAGGCATCTTCTATCTCCTGGGCTATGAGGATGACCTGGTCCTCAGTGGATCTGTGCTGTCTAAAGCCGGCTTGCTGTGGAATTAGTATTCGTTTTTCTTCCAGATGCCACATCAGTCTGGTGTTTATCATCCGTTCCATCAGCTTGCCGACACAGCTCAGTAGGCTTATGGGCCTGTATCCATTTGGATCTGTTTTGTCCTTTCCTGTTTTTGGTACTGGTACCAGTATTGCATCTTTCCATGCCTGTGGTACAATTCCCTTTTTCCAGCTTTGGTTCAGGACTGATAGTAATTTCCTCTTCGCTGTTTGGCCCAGCCCCATCAGCATTTCGTTTGTGATCCCGTCTTTTCCGGGAGATTTCCTTTTCTTTAGTGTTCTCATAGCCTCTTCCATTTCGCGCATTGTTAGTTTGGCCATCATGTGCTCTTCAGGAGCCGTATTCATGTTTTCGTGTCCCTTTAGCTCTTCGCTAATGTATGTATGCTTATCTGCAGGGACCTCGATGTGGTTTGCTCTGGCATAGTGATCGACAAAGGCGTTAGCGGCTTTCTTACCTGTGATCAAGTTCTCGCCTTGCTTGATAGTAATTTGTTTATTTGACGGGGTTTCGTCGTTCATGGCTCTGACTAGCTTCCATAGCTTGTTTCCGTCTTTGTCCAGGTTTAGACTTTCCGTTTTATTTTTCCAGCTTTCTCTTGCTGTTTGCCTGAGAGTGTGTTTGTACTTCGCCGCGGCGGCTTTGAGGGCGATGTTTGCCTCCATGGATTTTTCTCGCTCTGCCATGTTCCTAGCATTTGTTACTGCATCTTCCACTTTCTGCAACTAATCATTCCAGTAGGGCTTATAGTTTTTCCTAGCTCCTCTTGGGATGTTTTCAGTGGCGGCTTGCATTATTGCCTTGCTTAGGCTCTCTACCATGGGCTTCATTTTTGAGTGTCGTGTGTTGATAGTTTCACACAGCCCATCTGTCAGGATTGCAAATCTGTCCCAGTCGGCTCGTTTGTAATTCCAACGTGGGAGCGGTTTTGTTTCCTGTGGGCCTACTTCCATGTCAATGGTTAGTCTGATCGGCCTGTGGTCGCTACCTGCCAGTTGGTTTAGCACCTGGCGGTCTATTTTATGGTGTATGTCCTGTGTGGAGAAGGCCAAATCTGGAGTCGAGGTGGTATGCCATGTTCTTGAATAGAAGCTAGGGCTATCCTCCGGCCTATTGATTAGGGAGAGATTTGCATCTATCTCCCAATCTTCCACTTCGTCACCTCTGCTGTCTGTGTCAGAGTATCCCCATCTCTCCGAGTGGCTGTTGAAATCTCCAACTACTATGCAGTTGGAGTCTCTGACCTCCATACTCGAGAGCGATAGGTCTCTATTTGGTGGTCCGTACAGATTGAAAATGCGGAGCTTCGTCTCTTGGGCCATTATGTCAACTCCTACAATTTCTACTTGTCCGGTGTGATTGACAGATACCGCGCTACTCGGTATGCAGTTTCTGGTCAGTATCAGGACCCCTCCTTTGTGGCCTTCTCTATCTAGACGGAAGGTCTGGTATCCTCTGATTGAGAATTTATGGTTATTGTTGAGGTGCGTTTCCTGGATACATGCCACGTCAATCTTACCTTCATGCAGGTGGTGTGTTAGGGAAAGTTTTTTTGTTAATGACTCCCTCCGCATTCCACTGTAGTATTTTGAGGGTCTTGAGGTTTTGGCCAATAGAAGTTGCCCCATAGCCATGTGCCTTGACTCCACGACACATGGGTGGGTGACCACCAGTAGTCAAGGGTGGGCCCCTTCGAGGCGTGAGGCCCGGCACTATCGCTGTGTGCGGGACTCCGCAGGATGAGCGCCATGCGTTTTTCTGATAGGTTGTACTGCCATCATACTGCGATTTACGTTGCACTGTTTTGTTAGGCTTGCGACCCCGTGCATCCGATTTCAACAGGCGTTTCTGTAGGGATGCCCTCTTTAGCCTTTGGCTGTCCCCAGCCTATCTGCAAGGCAGCAGTTGTTTATGATCAGAGTTGTCTCTCTTATGGAAGTTGTCTTACTAGACTATCGAGTCTTCACTACTCGTGTCTTTAGGGTGCAATGATGATATGTGAGATGATATATGAGATGGACTGGTTTACCCGGAAGAGAGGCAGTCCAGTGTGTCTGTATCCCAGGATCGTCACGTCCTGCCAGAAACGTAGCATTTGCATGTGAGTGGGGTATCTCTTTTTCCTTTTATTTTCTTGGCTTCTATGCAGGGATGGTACGCCTAGCATTCCCCGCCACCTGGGGTGTTGACACAGTGGGGCAGGTGTGCAATGTCCGCTGGTCTGCATCTCTTCTGCGTCCAGCATGATAGTTATATGGCTGGTAACGTACAGAGGTAGATATCGTAGCCGGAGTGCATTTAGCCAGAGGACAAGCCTGGTAATGTCACAGAGATGTTGTTCGCCTGGTGTGCGGACAACTCTCATGGTCAGTGGTTGAGTCTTGACAGTTCACAGTGAGGTGGCTGCTCTACTGTTTTCGACACCCCGACCAGGTACTAAGTCTTTGGTTGGTGGTTTCGCACCCAATCGCCGTATAAGGTGAGTATCAAGCAGTTGTCCGCCCGCTTTGATTGGCGGACGGCAAGGACCTCTTACTGTGGCTCTACCTGATAGGGCTGGGGCGCATGCCCCAGGTCCCGAGCATGTAGGAGCCTCCCATTGCAGTGGTGCTGAGATTTTGGGCGGGATTGCGGCTTACAAGGGTTCGGTCGTAATCCCCCACATGGTAGCCTCGCGCCCTTGGCTTATCAGCCTGGTACATGAACCAAAGTGTCTGCGGCTCCTCTCGATTTGAGCTGGTTTTCCGTAGCAACGCCCTGTCATTTGTAGGGTAAAACTGACCTGTCTTCAGATGATCTATTTCTAGCACCCGTTCACTATTTGGTCAGACGAATTTATTGAGGGCTTTTGTTTGTCAATGACCAGGTATTTGAAATCTGCGGTTTCTGCGGAGTTAAACACGATTTCCGTAGCGTTCTTTCATTTGAGTGTTTGAGAGCTGACTTGTCATCCGTGAGTCTAATACCAGCGTACGTTCATTATTAGACCCAAACGGCAGTGCTCTCGATTTGTCAGTTGTTCTACAGTATTGGCGTGTTCAGTCAAATTAAGCCGCAGGTTCCACACCTGGTGGTGCCCTTCCGTCAATTCCCTTAGCGAGACAATCAAGTTTCTTAGGGGGTAGCCCCAGATTTTCGAGGGTCTAATTCCAGCACATGTTCTCTATTAGACCCCACGAAGGTGTACTTTTTGATAGTCATTCGGCAGTATTGGCGTGTTAAGTTAATTTAAGCCTCAGGCTCCACTCCTGATAGTGCTCTTCCGTCAATTCCTTTTTCAGAACACTGGATGCAGACCAAACCGGGCCACAGGGGGCATAGCCCCAGATTTCTGAGGGTCTAAATCCAGCACCAGTTCCATATTAGACCCCAGAAGAGTGGTCTCGGCATGTCAATCATTTCAGTGTTGGCCGTGTTGAGTCAAATTAAGCCGCAGGCTCCACTCCTGGTGGTGCCCTTCCGTCAATTCCTTTAAGTTTTAGCTTTGCAACCATACTTCCCCCGGAACCCAAACACTTTGGTTTCCCGGAAGCTGCCCGCAGAGTCATCGAAGCAACTCCTGTGGATTGCTAGTCGGCATCGTTTATGGTCAGAACTACGACGGTATCTGATCGTCTTCGCGCCTCTGACTTTCGTTCTTGATTAATGAAAACATTCTTGACAAATGCTTTCGCAGTAGCTCGTCTTGCGGCGATCCAAGAATTTCACCTCTAACGCCGCAATACGAATGCCCCCGTTTGTCCCTGTTAATCATTACCTCCAGTTCCGAAAACCAACAAAATAGAACCGAGGTCCTATTCCATTATTCCATGCACCATTATTCAGGCAGCCGAGGCCTGCTTTGAACACTCTAATTTTTTCAAAGTAAACGCGCCGGCCACCCAGGACGCTCAGCGAAGAGCACCCGTGGGAGAGAGCCGGCAGACGGTAGGGCAGGAGACAACGGGCAGTGAACCGGCGCGAGCCGGACCGCCCGCCTGCGCCTGAGATCCAACTACGAGCTTTTTAACTGCAACAACTTTAATATACGCTATTGGAGCTGGAATTACCGCGGCTGCTGGCACCAGACTTGCCCTCCAATAGATCCTCGTTAAAGGGTTTAAAGTGTACGCATTCCAATTACGGGGGCTCGAAAGAGTCCCGTATTGTTATTTTTCGTCACTACCTCCCCGTGCCGGGAGTGGGTAAGTTGCGCGCCTGCTGCCTTCCTTGGATGTGGTAGCCGTTTCTCATGCTCCCTCTCCGGAATCGAACCCTGATTCCCCGTTACCCGTTACAAACATGGTAGGCATGTCACGTACCATCGACATTTGATAGGGCAGACATTTGAAAGATGCGTCGCCGGCACATGAGGCCATGCGATCAGCACAAAGTTATCCAGAGTCACCAGTGGGGACGCCGCAACCCCGCGAGGGGAAACGACGATTGGTTCTGAACTAATAAAAGCACTCTTTCCGCGAGGGTCGGAGCTTGGTAAGCATGTATTAGCTCTAGAATTGCCACAGTTATCCAAGTAGGATCGTGTCATCTAAGGAACCTCGACTGATTTAATGAGCCATTCGCGGTTTCACCGTGAGACAGTGTGAACTTAAACATGCATGGCTTAATCTTTGAGACAAGCATATGACTACTGGCAGGATCAACCAGATATCTGTCGGAGACGTACGTACAGCACACACCGGTCGGCGGAGGAAGGGTGTGTAAAAAGCCTCGCTGGGACGACGGCCGCAGGGACCGACTGACGGGACGGACGGACGGTTTGTTCCACCCGTCCCTCACTCCGTCGACCTAGGACCGCCTGACAGGGGCCTCCCACACGCACCAGACGACCGACCGACCGGGCTCGCTCGAGGAGGGATGGCAGCGCTCTGTGCAGAACGGATCCCAACGACCTCGGCGATGAATTTCACTGGGACTAGAGACAATTTGGCCTGCCGGCCTGCCCTTCTCCGTAGGAGAACGCAGGGCCTCGAGGCAACGATTCCTGCTTTCCATTTGCCGGTCACAAGCTCTTTGCGAGAGTCGGACCACCAGCGAGACGTACTGTCGAGCTCTGCTATAAGCCTTAGATAAATCACCACGGACGGACCACGTTTCCTGGTACGGACCAGACCAGCGCACCTCGGTGGAGGAGCCGCTGCAACAAACCGCACCTAATTCGCTCTACGGGGAAAGGCAGGCGAGCGTTTTCCGCAAGCCCGCGCTATCGCTCCGCCTGGCGGGACTGAGATCGCTTTACGAACACTGGTTGAAATTGAGTCGCTGCGGCGAGACAACTACCCCAGATAGATGACGGTCTGAACTTGTCTTTTCTGTCTCACAGCCAGATGATGGTCTGAACTTGGCTCTTCTGTCTCATAGACAGATGATGGTCTGAACTTGGCTCTTCTCTCTCACAGCCAGATGATGGTCTGAACTTAGCTCTTCTGTCTCACAACCAGATTATGTTCTTGACTTGGCTCTTTTGTCTCACAAACACAACATGATGGTCTGAACTTGGCTCTTTTGTCTCAAAACCATAACATCATGATGGTCTGAACTTGTCTCTTCTGTCTCACAGCCAGATGATGGTCTGAACATGGCTCTTCTCTCTCACAACCAGATGATGGTCTGGACTTGGCTCTCCTCTCTTACAACGAGGTGATGGTCTTGACTTGGCTCTCCTCTCTCACAACCAGGTGATGGTCTTGACTTGGCTCTCCTCTCTCCCAACCAGAGCCGAACGCAATATAAAACAATAATAATCCCTGAATGATCACTGGAATTAGGTCTGAGGGCACACAGAGAAAAGATCGATTATGAGAATAAAAGCACTTACTTACTATCAAACCACATTGGAAGACACGATATTATAGGTGCTAAAGTCTATTAAAAGTCTTGGTAGTAATATAGAAAAGGTCGGAGGTATTGATTTAGATATCAAAATAATAATACAATATTGGTTTAAGGAATATGTAGACATTGAACGAAATTAATCAATCGATCAAAGCCCGTCGCTACTCGAGGTACAAAGATCATTGACAACATTCCGCGGGGTACACGGTCTAGGGCTCATCTGTCTGCCTATCTCCAGGTATAATCATTACATTTTAGTTCCTTATCATATGCTCTTCTCCCCGTATTTTTGGGTCTACCTCTCTCTCTCCCTCTCTCTCTCTCTCTCTCTCTCTCTCTCTCTCTCTCTCTCTCCCTCACTTCTAATGCGGATTCCACATAAGAGCTTGTCCAGCTGTTGGACTGCATATGTCCTATCCAGCTCCATTTTGTTCGCTGAATTTGTTGTTCCAGTGGATGTTGTTGGCTCCTCTCCCATAGGTCGTCATTCCTCACAATGTCCTGCCACTTTATGCCCATTATCCTTTATCTGTTAACTAAGGATTGACATCTTTGTTGCATGACCAGGGTCCATACTACAACACATACTTGACACTGGCGTTGAATATTAAAGCTTTGGTACAGAAATTAAGCTCACCACAAATGCAGATCTTCAACTCAAATGTCAAGTCCGCCCTACTGTATGGCTCTCTAACGTAGGGAACTAAGAAAAGTACCACTAAAAGTATTCAAGCCTTCATCAATGGATACTTGCTCTGAATGGATGGAATAAAATGGTATGATAAAGTCACAAAGCACCTGCAGGAAAGAACCGAAAAGATGTCAGTGGGACTAGACGTTGAGAAAAGCCGTTGGCGATATATAGGTCAGACATTACGTCAAATAGCGGATAGTATTACAAGACAGTCT
>JAVGWX010000010.1:87237106-87492106 GCA_036924085.1 Ariolimax columbianus | reverse complement strand
CCTCATTTGTAACTCGATCTTTGTACGTGACGTTTAAAAGTCTTCGGAAACATCTCATCTCCAAGGCCTGTATCTTTCGCTGAAGGTCAGCTGTAACTGTTCATGTCTCACAAAAATATAGGAGTATTGACAGGACCAGTGTGCGCATTAATTTGATTTTCGTGCATAGTGCTAACCGTTTATCTTGTCAGATTTTGTTCAGCCGTGCAAGCGCCGCTATTGTCTGTGCTATTCTAGCCAACACCTCACATTTTGATCCTTCATCCCTGACAATCGACCCCAGATATTTTAAACGGTCAACCACTTCGAGTTCCTGACCATTAGCTTTTATCCTGCTGTTGTAGCCATTGGTGTTGTTGGTCATTAATTTTGTCTTTCCAGCGTTTATCTTCATACCATAGTCAAGAGCTGTTTCATCGAGCCTTCTGACTCATTCCTGGAGTTCTGCTTCGGAACCCGCCAACCTGTTGATATCTTTTTTTTTAGGCAAAGGCCGCCCTTCATCGTAGACGATGATGGCATAATTTATTTTGCTAGCGCTATTTTTAGTAAGGATTAACTGCACTACTTTTTATCCTCACTCTCTCGTCTCGAGCCGCCCGACCCCAGTGGCAAGTCAAGGACAAGACGACTAGGGGACGACTACGAGATGCAAGAGACTCCGCTTCAAGCACTCGTGAAAACGACAACGGAGTCCGGAGACGAACCCACACTATCTGATCACAAGGCCGGAGCTTAACCACTTCGCCACGGAATCTCCCTGTCTATGTCACCTGCTGTTTAACCGTGCATATAGTGTCTTTCATCAAAGGCTTGCGATTAT
The DNA here is from genome assembly GCA_036924085.1 of Ariolimax columbianus. Lineage (NCBI taxonomy): Eukaryota > Metazoa > Mollusca > Gastropoda > Stylommatophora > Arionidae > Ariolimax > Ariolimax columbianus. Next base: position 87,491,283 of record JAVGWX010000010.1, on the reverse strand, counting down.
AATTATATAAAAAGATATGCACGGTCGTAAGAGAATGTGAATACTTGCATTCAGGTAATTCAGGGGACACAACTGGAAAATATCATAATGTAACAAGTTCGACTGGTTATTGATCCAACGGCCTATTAGTTCCAGCCCTTTGGCCCTAACAAGTTCGACTCGATGGAAAATATATATTAACATTTTGTTAAATAAAATGGATCTGAGAACGAATTTTAGATTCTAATAACAACAGAGAAGTTGACTGTTATATAAACATTTGAACAATGTAACTACATTAAACAAAATTATTTTAAAAGTGTCTGCGCACTTGGCGCAGGATAAACGACTTAAGCTCCCCACGACGCTCAACGGCACAAGTGGAAAAAAAATAACTAACATTATAAACTAGTTGTAGCAGCATCGGAGTGACTTGCTAGTTTAATTTAATGGTATGTGGTTAGAAATTCCATGTCTGCAAAAATAAGTGCCAAGTCCAGCGCCAGGGTCATGTGAACATTTAAGCAAGACTTAAAGACTGTCAGGCTCACTTTTTTCCCGTACGCATGTGGATACAAGAAGAGCCACTGTCAACTGCTGCCAGATAAATATAGTCATGAGGAAAGAGCTCAGATCGAGAAGCTTAGAATAATAACAATCACAAACAAAACGTTACTACCCCAGTGAACTGATAATACCACACCAACATGTTTAACTCCACGAGGGCTGATAACACACCAACATGTCTACCTCCACGAGGGCTGATAACACACCAACATGAGTATCACTATAGGGAAGGGGGAGGACATATATCACACTTTCATGAGTACCACTATAGGGGGAGGGAGAGGACTGATAACACACTAACATGAGTACCACTATAAGGGGGGGGGGAGGACTGATAACACACTAACATGAGTACCACTATAGGGGGGAGGGAGGACTGATAACACATCAACATGAGTACCACTATAGGGGGGGGGGGAGAACTGATAACACCCCAACATGAGTAATACTATAGGGGGGGGGTAGGACTGATAACACACCAACATGAGTACCACTATAGGGGGGGGGGAGAACTGATAACACACCAACATGAGTAATACTATAGGGGGGGGGGGGGAGGACTGATAACACACCAACATGAGTACCACTATAGGGGGGGGGGACTGATAATACACTAACATGAGTACCACTATAGGGGAGGGGGAGAACTGATAAAACACCAACATGAGTACCACTATAGGGGGGGGGGGGAGAGAACTGATAACACACTAACATGAGTACCACTATAGGGGGGGGGGACTGATTACACACTAACATGAGTACCACTATAGGGGGGGGCGGGGAACTGATAACACACCAACATGAATACCACTATAGGGGGGAGGACTGATAACACACTAACATGAGCACCATTATAGGGGGGGGGGAGGACTGATAACACACCAACATGAGTAATACTATAGGGGGGGGGGATGACTGATAACACACCAACATGAGTACCACTATAGGGGGGGGGACTGATAATACACTAACATGAGTACCACTATAGGGGAGGGGGAGAACTGATAACACACTAACATGAGTACCACTATAGGGGGGGGGGGACTGATAACACACTAACATGAGAACCACTATTAGGGGGGGGGGACTGATAACACACTAACATGAGTACCACTATAGGGGGGGGGACTGATAACACACTAACATGAGTACCACTATAGGGGGGGGGAGGACTGATAACACACTAACATGAGTACAACTATAGGGGGGGGGAGGACTGATGACACACCAACATGAGTACCACTATAGGTGGGGGGGGGGGAAGACTGATAACGCACTAACATGAGTACCACTATAGGGGGGGGGGGAGGACTGATAATACACTAACATGAGTACCACCATGTTGGCAGCTTGTGTGAGAACACAAAAAATGTTTACTCGTGTCGAGAACTTGATATGGCAATGTTCTCGTTAGAGGTCTCGAAAATTTTTCTTTGAACGTTTTGAGATGACATCATATATCTAAAGAAAGCAGTAACTGTAATAGACAAATTGGTAATCCGCAGACTAAAAGATCCTGACATTCAATGTGGATCTTACAAGTAAAGTCGACTAAACCAAAGACGCAAGAGTGCGTACACAGACAGATCTACCAAGAACCATCAGTATTGATTTCGTACTATTTGTCGCAAGAGCCTGGGCACTTATGAGTCTGCCCAGTATTTAACGATGCCGATTGTGTATAACAAATAACTTTATTTGAGTTGATCATATCGTAAGTGATTGTGTTCTGTGCGAAGTGCTGCTCACTTCTGTTGACTTTGATTGAAACATTAGGATCAGTATGTGCACACTTCTGGTGTCTGTGATCGGAACATTAGGATCAGTACGTGTACACTTCTGGTGTCTGTGATCGAAACATTAGGATCAGTACGTGTACACTTCTGGTGTCTGTGATCGATCTCTTACGGACACGATTTATTCACATCTGTTGTTTTTGATCGAAGTCTTGTGATCACATTTTGTTCACTTCTGAGCACTTACTCAGTTTGAAAAACTAAAGAGGCCACCTGATCATCCTCTACACCAGAAGTTCCAAGAGAGAACAAAAAACGGAAAAGCCCCAACCATCTGGCCAGAGAAATCCACAGAAAACACACAGACCTTCTCGAAGCTGAAACCAAAAAGTGCAAAGCACTCATTCAAGAACCTTGGACACGGAGCCAGTAGCGATTCAAAATAATCTTGGAGGTTCCAGGGTTAACGAAGAAAAATGAGCAGTCGGCAACAAAACAAAAATTCTACGTTCTGCAGGAACTCAAGAGACAGTACATTAGCAACTCTTGGACACGCGTTCCGGTATCTGTCAATCACACCGGACAAGCAGAAATTGTAGGAGTTGACATAATGGCTCAAGAGACGAAGCTCCACATTTTCAATCTGTACGGACCACCAAATAGAGACCTATCGCTCTCGAGTATGGAGGTCAGAGACTCCAACTGCATAGTAGTTGGAGATTTCAACAGCCACTCGGAGAGATGGGGATACTCTGACACAGACAGCAGAGGTGACGAAGTGGAAGATTGGGAGATAGATGCAAATCTCTCCCTAATCAATAGGCCGGAGGATAGCCCTAGCTTCTATTCAAGAACATGGCATACCACCTCGACTCCAGATTTGGCCTTCTCCACACAGGACATACACCATAAAATAGACCGCCAGGTGCTAAACCAACTGGCAGGTAGCGACCACAGGCCGATCAGGCTAACCATTGACATGGAAGTAGGCCCACAGGAAACAAAACCGCTCCTACGTTGGAATTACAAACGAGCCGACTGGGACAGATTTGCAATCCTGACAGATGGGCTGTGTGAAACCATCAACACACGAAACACCAAAATGAAGCCCATGGTAGAGAGCCTAAGCAAAACAACAATAATGCAAGCCGCCGCTGAAACCATCCCAAGAGGAGCTAGGAAAAACTATAAGCCCTACTGGAATGATGAGTTACAGAAAGTGGAAGATGCAGTAACAAATGCTAGAAACATGGCAGAGCGAGAAAAATCCATGGAGGCAAACATCGCCCTCAAAGCCGCCGCGGCGAAGTACAAACACACTCTCAAACAAACAGCAAGAGAAAGCTGGAAAAATAAAACGGAAAGTCTAAACCTGGACAAAGACGGGAACAAGCTATGGAAGCTAGTCAGAGCCATGAACGACGAAACCCCGTCAAATAAACAAATTACTATCAAGCAGGGCGAGAACTTGATCACAGGTAAGAAAGCCGCAAACGCCTTTGTCGATCACTATGCCAGAGCAAACCACATCGAGGTCCCTGCAGATAAGCATACAGACATTATCGAAGAGCTAAAGGGACACGAAAACATGAATACGGCTCCTGAAGAGCACATGATGGCCAAACTAACAATGCGCGAAATGGAAGAGGCTATGAGAACACTAAAGAAAAGGAAATCTCCCGGAAAAGACGGGATCACAAACGAAATGCTGATGGGGCTGGGCCAAACAGCGAAGAAGAAACTGCTATCGGTCCTGAACCAAAGCTGGAAAAGGGGAATTGTACCACAGGCATGGAAAGATGCAATACTGGTACCAGTACCAAAAACAGGAAAGGACAAAACAGATCCAAATGGATACAGGCCCATAAGCCTACTGAGCTGTGTCGGCTAGCTGATGGAACGGATGATAAACACCAGACTGATGTGGCATCTGGAAGAAAAACGAATACTAATTCCACAGCAAGCCGGCTTTAGACAGCACAGATCCAATGAGGACCAGGTCATCCTCATAGCCCAGGAGATAGAAGATGCCTACCAGGCACAGAAACACACAGTAGCTGTTTGGGTGGATCTGGAACAGGCATTTGACAAAGTCTGGAAAAATGGACTTAGAGTCAAGCTAAGAAGAAGTGATATCTGTGGGAAGATGTACAAGTGGATCAACCACTACCTCAAACAAAGAACGGCCAGAGTCCAAGTACAAGGGCAGATGAGCAAAAAGGTGACACTCGAGCAGGGAGTACCCCAAGGGGGAGTATTGTCACCCACACTCTTCCTGGTATATATAAACGATTATACAGAGAATATACCAAGAAGAGTCCATAGCTCAATGTTTGCAGACGATCGGGCTATGTGGACCTCTGAAACGAATCTCACCATAGCAAGAAATCGGATGCAGACGGCCCTAACATCGCTGGAAGAGTGGGCGAACTCATGGCTGGTCAAAATAAACGAGGAGAAAACCACATGCACAATATTCTCGCTTTCATTAAAACCCCAAAGTACCAAATTAAGTCTAAAGGGCAAAATCCTGCAGCCAAACAACAACCCAACCTATCTGGGAGTCACATTTGATCGGCGCATGACATGGAAAAGTCAGATTGAGAGAAACCGAATGAAAGCCAGAGAAAGAATGGCAATCATGAGGAAACTTGCTGGCACAAGCTGGGGAGCAGACGAAGGCATACTAAAGAAACTGTATACTGGAAGAGTGAGACCAGTTCTCGAGTATGGCATTGCGGCATGGACAACAGCAGCGAAGGCGAACTTCGATAAAGTTAACAAACTTCAAAACCAAGCCATGAGAATTATAACAGGTGGCATGAAGTCAACGCCAATTGTAGAACTTGAAAAGATTACAAAACTGCAATCCATGACCGATATAAGAGACTGCAGAGCCCAGCTGCAGTCAGAGAAACTCCGAAGACTGATCGACCATCCAATGCACCAGAGACTAAACAATTTGGGAAATGGGAAACTAAAGCGGAGAAACTTTGCAGAAATAGCCAAAGCAAAGATGCACGAAGATCCCATAAACGCACTAACAACACCAAAACCCATCACTACTGTACGAAAACCTACCTGGAGGCAGGATATATTTCCAGAGGTGGTAGAAAATATACCAGGTATTGCAAACAAAAACTGCCAGACTGAAAAAGAAAGGAGAGATACTACCCTAAGCTTCATAACGAAAAGCTACCCAAGCATAGACTGGACCCATGCATACACCGACGGTTCTGTAACAAACACTACACAGAACGGAGGGGCAGGAGCATTCCTGAACCTACCAAATTGCAGACAAATAACACTGTCATTCGCTACTGGTATGTACACAAGCAATTTCAGAGCGGAGGCAGAGGCGCTGAGGGCGGCAATGGAAGAAATGGTGACACACAGTGAAAATGAGAGCCATATAGTCCTGCTGACAGATGCTCTCGCCGTAGTCACAGCGCTAAAAAGCCAGAAAAACACTGAGCTTAATGACTTAAGAGCAGCACTCTGAAAACTGTGCCAGCAGTCCGCACCAAAAAGGGTAGTGGTACAGTGGGTTCCGTCACACTGCAACATCCAAGGCAACGAGGAGGCAGGCAGACTGGCAAAAGAAGGTGCAAGACTACCACAAACAGATACCAGTATGACGTACGAAGAGTCAAAACGATTTATCAAAGCCAGATACATGACCAAATGGGAAACCGAACATACTAGTTACACCAAAAACGATGCCTATTACCAGTTGAACCGAAGAGAGCAGGTCGTTGTCTTCAGACTTCGCACTGGCCACAACAGACTGAGGTACCACCTATTCAACAAATTGAAGATAGGGTGTACCGACGAATGCCCGTGCGGTACTGGTAAAATGACCGCTGAACATCTGCTGCAGAACTGCCCGACATACGAGGATCAGAGAGAGCAGATGTGGCCATTACCAGTGGAACTGCAAGACAAGCTCTATGGCAGTGGCGAGAGCCTCAGGATGACCGCCGCTTTTTTCGAAAAAATAATGGTTACTGTCTGACTGCGTACGCAGAAGAAGAAGGACACGCGTTCTACAGGAGCTCAAGAGACAGTACCCTAGCAACTCTTGTACACACGTTCTACAGGAGCTCAAGAGACAGTACCCTAGCAACTCTTGGACACGCGTTCTACAGGAGCTCAAGAGACAGTACCCTAGCAACTCTTGGACACGCGTTCTACAGGAGCTCAAGAGACAGTACCATAGCAACTCTTGTACACACGTTCTACAGGAGCTCAAGAGACAGTAACCTAGCAACTCTTGTACACAGATGGATCGGCCTCTGTGAGCGATAAAAGAAGAGGCAGTGGAATCTACATCTCGCACACTCTAATGGCGACACAGACAATCACTCCATACAAACAGGTGAAAGATTCTTATCAGCCAAAGCATAACTACAAAGAAAGCGGCCATTCTAACAAACTCCAGGAGTGTACTGCAGGCCACCTTAAGCCCAAAACAAGATAGACTCTCACATGAAATAAAATACAACATTGGATTGCTGTAAAAAAAACAACAGCTTTAGTCCTACGGTGGATTCCGGGCCACTGTGGGATCCCTGGAAACGAGAACTCAAATAAGCTCGGAAAAGCCGAAAGTGGCGGCACGCAGATTTCCCATCCACAGAGCTATAAAGAAGCAAAGACACTCATCAAACGATCCACGAGGGCATAATGGAGAGACCAGCACAAAGAATACAAGCCAGAGAATGACAGTATAGACAAACTTGGCAGGAATAGGCAGACAAAGATCTTCAGACTCAGAACGGGACATTGTATACTCAAGGTCCACCTCTACAGAATGGGTCTCAGAGACACTGCCATGTGCGATTGTAGAGCACTCCAAAGTAAACACCAGAACATATTCTGCAGGACTGCCCGATCTATGCAGATCAAAGAGAGAGTGTCTGGCCTGGGGAGGGGAAGGGGGGGGGTGTTGGTGTGGCGGCGACCATCCTCGAAAAGCTGTGGGGGACCGGCGAAGACATAAAATGCAGTCTCCTTCGTGAACCTCACCGGACTAGTAGCATAGCATCAGTTGATCCAAGAAGAAGAAGTTAACTTCTGTTGCATGTGATACACGAGAGAGAATGTGAGTTGGCTAGGTTATGAGTTTGTATCTGAAAGGGGTAAGTTAAATAAAAACATACTAAGGAGCACAATATTGCGTCAGACATTTGCTCTAACATAAAACTACTCTTTGTTTGCAAACAGCACATAATGAGGGTCAAAGCGCTTGCTTCTCTCGTCAAGTGTGCGGAGCTCCGTTCTTCAGTGTTAAAATAAACGAATCTACCTAGCTGCAAATACGTACATGGCAGTAAGAAAGAGAACTGGTCACCTCAGCTAAATAAACAAATCTCAGACATAAGCCAATAAAAACTCCAAGAATGCATCCCTAACGGTAGTGTCTGCAATGGATTCACTTACAAAAAAATGTCGATAAGTGTCGCTGTTGTTCTTACGGGTTTATCCTTCTCTTGGTAAAGGTACACTCCTTTCAAATTCAAACACTAGGTCTTATTCAGTTATATTGCATCCAAGACTGAACTCTCGTGCAGCGCTGAAAACAAACTCCAGTCCGAGCAATCCGTTCTGCTAGTATCGGGACACAGTTATACAAAGTATCGCACCAATAGTGTAGTCGAATAGAACAGACACCGACTGTAACTCCACAAACAAGAGACGTGTTCCGCTCATGCTGTTTTCATCTTGAACAAAGTTTACCAAACATCTTCTCCCGTTAAAGGCATTTTTTGTACTAGAGGTATGTAACATGCAAATACAGCGGTGCCAATTACAACAGTTCTGTAACATACAAGGACTTCAAAAGACCCACTCTCAGGTTACCTGTTTTCGACTATCATTCCTTGAAGATTCAATTTATCTTGATCTCCAATTAGATTGCCATATGCCTTGGTGGCTGATGGCGATGGCCATAATATATAGTACTTAGTAGTTAGTACTGAGTGAATATCATATAGTTATTTGAGATTCATTTTCAGATATTGTGCAAAAATATCGCACAATCACGATATAACAATAGTCTGAATAAAATTTAGTAAAAACAACATTTGGGGTTTCCAAATTTTTTAAATTGTTCCATTTAAATAGAAAACCATTGATTTACTTTGAAGATCTGAAGCTTACACTAGTCTACATTCTTCGAGTGATGACTCGTTTAAGTTAGTCAACTTCTTATCTTAATAACAAGTATTTCACTCATTAATAGTCAAGAAAATTAGTAAACTCTTATTTTAAGTTAAATAGATAGGCTACTATTAATATTGTCACTCAGTGTAACTGTGACTGACTGATACTGATGATATAATAAATAATAATCCATTTTAGCTGTGAGCTGAGTGATAGTTCTTGAAGTTGATAGCACAATCGGACAATGCCTTCCAGACAAAAGCACATGTCCTCCTCAATTGTTGAATGTTGTGGTGATATGTGTGTTGTATATACCCTAAGGCACAGAAATAGAATTGGGAGATGCTCTACTGCTCCCTCATAGTCATGACAAAATCTGTACAATAATTTGATTGATGTTATTTTTAGTTGGTTTATTCTAATCAGACAGATGTTTGTTGAGAGGGGCATGATCTACTCTCAGCTTAAAGATCAAATCCTGGTCTCTTCGTTTCAAATTCATGGCTGGGTCCTGTGGACCTGGTTTTGCTTGGTGTTTGAAATATGTTTGGCTTGTCTGGGATGTTGCCCACAGATTTAGTCATTCCTGTCTATAGTTGTTTCTCAGGATCTGCTCACAGGTCTGTAGTGGGATACTAGATAGTGGCTGTGTTAACGTTACTCCACTTCAAACCAGCTCATCAGCCTTCTAAGTCATAGTCAGGTATCCATCGGAACACCGCCATTAACGCTCTACACAAGGTGTACAGCTGGTTAATTAATTTATAGATATTGTCAACATCTGGTCACTGACTGAAATCAGCAGTTAAAAATATTTGGTTTTTTAGAGTTTATTTACAATCATTTAAACTTAATTAATGCACATATACTGTACTATAGAGAGTACAGCTAATGAGGAAATCCACTGGGGGCTGGTGTGGATCTACTGCCTTGGTCATTCTGGAGTTCAGAGCAACAGACTTCCTGTCTTCACACTTAGGCACCAATTATGGGTACACTAGATATGGATAGGATTGATATTTTGAAGTATATCAATTACCACCTGTAAGATGGCGACACTGCATTAAATAAATCAGCAATTCACAGACTGCAGATCTTTGAAATCGAACAAAGTTTGAGCAGACTGGGGTGCAAGAGAGGATGAAATAGAAGTGTATACAACCAACGATCTGCAGGAACCATCAGTGTCCACACCCTTCGCCATTTACGGAGAGATATACTAGCAGCTATGCCTGGAGTGCAGTGAAGTCGATTCTTCAGAACAGGCAGAGCACTAGATTGTCTTGTACATGTAGTGTGGATATGATTGTCTTCGCAGTTGTAAGGGAGATCGCAAGGCCACGTAGTAGTGAAGTGATGTGATTGTTTTTGTCATAGAAGACAGAACATTGAATCAAGTTGTTGTGGAGGGATATGATTGTAGTCTTTGTTCAATGTAATTGTATGGAGACTTGTGTAACCTGACTTCCTCAATATTATACACAGCACAGACATATCTTTTTGAAACTAAAAGAATGTGAAATATTGAGATTTATAATAAAATAAGTTCAAATATTTTTAAAACATTTATTTATTTGAATTTATAAAACACAATGGGGTGGAAGACTGTCTGGTCAGGTAAAATATACTGGCCAAGACCCTCACCGTGGTTTCCTTGTAGCCCTCCCTAGAAACAGGCTGTTTTCATGGCAGCCAGGCTAACAAGGTTGTGGATCTACACACAGATAAAGCTAAGCATAGCACAACTGCCTGGAGGACCCTGGTCCACCTTCATCAGCACGCTCAGGATATGAGGAAAGCTACTGCAACCCATCACTTAATGTCCTTTTCAGGGCACACAAAAGAGTAGACTACTCATTGTGGGCATTCGAAACAACATAAAACATAAAAGCATCAAAGAACTCAATCAGCGATAATAAAATCATGTAGATAATTTAGTAATGTCAAGATCACAAAAGCAGACCAAAAAGTACATTCAGACAAATAGACTTTTGTCAGGGGCAAAGAACACTAATACAAATTGCAAATAAACCATAACCATCAATACACATATAAATAATCAATTTTATTTCTGTTGATCTTTGTCCCTAATGAAGAGATTTGGTGTTGTGACATATAGTTTGTCTGCGTTTTACTTGTTCAGTTACTAAGCTTGACATTTTTATGTTATCCCCTTTCTATTTTCAGTTTCACTACAGGTCTGTTTATTTTTTCTTCTTTAATCAACTTGCTTTTATTAAATGGGTTTGTCTACTACATGACTAGTACATATGTTCTATGTTCAATGGTGATTATTTTGTGTTAACTTTGCTTTTTATGCTTTAGCACAGATTACCAGGTCTTGGTTTAGTTACGATGACAGGCAAGTCTAATTCTCCAGCTTTGAAAAGACCAAAGCCTGCAGTAGGTACTATCAGGCAAGGAGGTTTTGGCATCACAAACTCTAAATCGAAAAGGCCTCCAAATGTGTCAGTAACACCTGATACATTTGAGCGATCACAGTCAAGAATCAAGAAAACTGCGATAAGAAGACGGCAGTCATTGTATGATGGTGATGGTACTACACAGTTCCTTGGGAATGACACACAACTTTCTCAAGGTTCGTTTTTACTTTTCTCATCTCCTTTAATTTTATTAGACTTCTATTTATGACTGCATTTCTCTCAGTTCTTAGCTCTCTTTCTCCTGTTCCTTTTTTGTTTCAACAGATGTTCAGCTATATGTTCCTGATACACATTTTGCATACACTACATTCGTCTTTTGTCTTACATTCTTTGTATTGGACAGCCATGTGTAACAACAAACACAGGATTGTCAAAGAAAACAGCAAAAACTAATACATTCGCAAAGTTAGGCAAGAAAATAGAGATGGATATGAGACACACTCAGGAGATCTGCTTATCTAACCAACAATGCACTGGATTTGATCCCTCATGGAAAGAAGATTTGGGGCGACAAAGAATGTTTGACAAAGTTAAAGCAACTGAAATCAAGATGGTAAAGCTGATGATGATGATCCAGTATAGAATCCGATGGTGAGTGGCGGTCTATGGTCACTATGACACAGGATAGGAACTGAAGGTGAGTTGCGGTCCTTGGTTCACATCACCCAGGATAGGAACCAATGGTGAGTGGCACTCTATGGTTCCTATTAAATTAACTGGGAAAAGTGAAGCTAATTCCTTCCATGTGATCAGATTGCTTATTCTTACAACAAGTTATTGATGGGTTATTGTTCAGTTTTGATGGTTGTCGATTTGCTCCCCAAATAGCGTTATGCTCTCACAGCGTAGTATTTTTTTAGTTTTTCAGTCAAGTAAAAATGTGGGTATGATCGTTGTTTGAATAAAATACATTCTTCGTTCAGTGTAAAGTATAGGTTAGATCAGGATTTAAAAAAAAATTAAAAGTGAAATGTCTGCCAACTTGTTCAAGTTAATGTCTGAATTCTATACATTTTTTTTGTAATTATAGCTACATTCAAATGATAAATTGATAGCCGGTATGTCAAGTTTATTAATAAATATAGTCTGGAAAAGTGATTAGGTTTTTATTTAGAAGTAGAACCTTCTTAAACACAAAGTAAGTTAAGGCTTCTTAAGTTGAAATGCTTTTTACTTTTCCATTACAACAGAAACATCACATTTTACTTTTTTTTTTCTCTCTCTCTGTTTTACCTGTGGCATTTATTCTAAAACTGAAGTGTTGTAGTTTACGATGAGGCTTTGATATCTCGACCTTTCGGCCCGTCACCTCCATCAGCTGTTGGGACTGGGTTTACTGTTCCTCTCTGATCCCTATTTTCTTAGCCAGACTACATGAGTGCAACCTGTTTCCATGGCTGTCAGTTGGAGGTGAAATAAGGTCTTGGTCTGGTCCTGATACAGGCAGCCGGCTATGAGTTACTGGCTACTGTCACAGCTCATTCACTGCTGAAGTTTATACAAGAGACAACATTGCAGATATAGACAATTTGTTAAAGCGAACGAAAGAAAAAGAAGATGATAAACTGCTGTGTCGTTGGCTCCAAACCCGAAATGATTTTAACTCAATTCTGAGTAGTAAAGTTGTAAGATGTCTCTGTGGTTACTTAGAATGTACAAATTTATAGTTAAATGACAGAGCTCATAATGATTATCTCTTATTGTGAGATAGTGTAAGGTGAATCTAAATGTTATAAGACTAACTTATTGTAGAGGGGATATAAATATGCTGGAAAGGATACCCAAATAAAAGCGACAAAGCTGATAGTGGGATCCAGAAATATAGTTATGAGGAAAGACTATAAAAAAAACAAACCGGCCTACAGTGTCTGGAAAAGAGAAGAAATCCAGGTGACAGTGCAGGTTTATAAGATAATCAAAGGAACGGATAAATTAGACTATAACAAGTTTTTCAAAATACAACCACCTACAAGAACAAGAAGGCATATCTACAAATTAACTCAAGAAAAGTCCAGATTAGATATTAGGAAATATTGTTTTAGTCAGAGATTGGTGAATGCTTGGAATGCATTGCCACAGGAAGTAGTGGAGGCAGGGACAATTAATGCATTTAAGAATAGATTGGATGCGCATAGTTTTTAGAGCAAGGAAATATAAATGAAACTGGTTGTTTAGACTCTGCATAGCTTTCTAAACCAGTATAAAAAGATTATGTTAAGTGCTGAAATCATGAATGCTTTTGGAATGACTACTGTTATTCTCTATATAATTTAGCACAGATTACCAGGTCTTGATTTAGTTATGATGACAGGCAAGTCTAATTGACACAGCAGGGTTGGGGACAGTGATTAGTGCACTGGCTTCCCAGTCAGACGAATCAGGGTTCAATCCCCAGTTGGTGCGGTATTTTTTTCCTGATCACAAACAGGCCGCTCTGGTCGACCCAGCCACAGAAATTAGATACCTAAAATCTTGGAAAATAATATGGGCCTAACACCGTATTTCCTATGCGCTGCATTGTGTGACGGGATCTTTACTCACTGTTATTCTGTTTATACTTTAGCACAGATTACCAGGTCTTGGTTTAGTTATGATGACAGGCAAGTCTAATTGTCACAGCAGGGTTGTGTGTTTTAGCCATTTCTTTTAAACTCTTGCATGGACAAAACGTCAGAAGCCAGTCTAATTTCAAAACCAGGAAACTAAGGAAACTAAGATCCAAACTTCAAATCTGAATTTCTTTATGTAGATGACCAAATCAAAATGTTCCTCTGTGTGTACTCTGAGGTTACTTGCTTGAGAGGAATGACTAGGATGACTGCACCACCAGGCATGTCATAAAAGCCGACACAAGTAGATTGAATGAGGCTAGCAGCCTCCTCATGTTAAGTAAATTACTACAGAAACTACCACTGCAAGAGTACACAAATTGCTTTGGCGCAGGATTCAGGCATGGTGTCTTCTGTAGTTGTGCATTCGGCTTCCAGCTCCCCCTTTCTTCGTGCGGAGTAAGATATAGATGAATGAAAGTCTAATATGTAAGAATGAAAACATGTAAAATCACACGAATGTGCCTGGAGTAACTTGTGAAACATAACTTATGAAGTTCAGACCAATCATGGAAACTGTGATAATCAACAGAACATCAGGCCCACTTAAAACACGAAGTGAACATCAAGTTTTAACCAGACCACAGAATTCTAGTGCCTGGCAAGCATTTCTACTGGAAATAGAGAGATTAAAACTTGATGTCCGCAAATCTCTTCAATGAGTTGCCATCTGCCACCACTACTTAAATGTCATAACACCAGTTTGAGTACGAAACAACTGATAAATAATATCTATTTAAAAAACAATTATGTCACCAGCATTAGATATGTCGCATAACCAGAGAGGACAATCAAATAGTATGGACTGAAATGTTGGACAAAAAGTTATGACCAGGAGAGATGAATGAGATGCGTTGACATCATAGAAATTGAAAGTTTTGGTTATTGCTCACATGAGAATGGAACTCGATCAAGGCGAACCTGTAGCAGCAGTTGGATATTTGACTCCAGAATCTTGTAGACCTATCCTAGTGCCATCTGTCCATCTCTATATCATTCTTAATGTTTTATATATTAGCTATGTGCTACTGACACTTAGTGAATGTTTGATTGTTTATACTTGTATTGGACCAGATGATGCTGATGGCGAGCTTGATCACACACCTGTCACACTGAGTCAGATCAGTGCCATTGACCCTTCAGTGAATGACACGTTGACATCAACTTTCACAAAGAAGAAGAAGAAGAAGTCTTCAGGGTTTGATGCTACGCTGGAAATTGCTGTACAGTGTGCAAGAGGGCAGCCCGATGGGGCTGAAAGGTACAAGTTGTTAAAGTTAAAATCATCGATTTATCTGAATATTACCTTATTCGGTAAAACAGAAACATTCATATATTTTTAAACTTGTGCAATGCTTCTCACGTTCAACTACTCTGTTAGCATGTTAACAGTGGCTCGTCTTAAAACCTGAAGAAGGTTGACTTGGATCCTCATTGCTGTAGTGCAATGCAAGAACATTTATGTTTCATCTAGTATTTCTAGTTACAAAAAATATGTTCAGAAGCCAAGTCGTCTGATTTTAGCTGTAATGTTTAATGCTTAAAACTGCTGGCATACAGCTTACATGATGGTTCCTGTTAAGTGAAGGGTGTCATTTAGGGCTCTAATTAACTCTTAAAGGCCATAAGAACACTGTCAGAGTTCTTTCTGGCTTCCGTTTGATGCCAGAAAGACGCTCATATCGTTAACAGCCCATTGAACGAAATTTGTTAAGTTCTTTCAGTGTTTCTAAATTTCAATTGACATTACATTGTGTGGACATTCAAAGTTGGAAAACATTTGTCATCTTTCAAGTCAGTTTATCACAAAAATGTTTAGGTTGTTTTTATATGTAGAAAAGGCTAGGTAGTTGTGTACTCTGGATGAATTTAGTGACGAGGATTAACATTTTTCTGATGTTGAATCGGAGTTTCGTAGAATATATTATTATTCAACCTACTCAGTCTATTGAATCTGATGCTAAAGATGAGGAGGCATTGTCACAGCCAGGACCTAGTGCTGCTAAAAGACAAAAATGTTTGACTGCACCATCAACAGAAAAACGAAGATGCAATATTTCTAAAGCAAATTCTAGAGAACATGATAATGAATGTGTTTCAGTACCAAATTCCATCACCACTACCTGACTGACTGAGACCCAGAACTCATTCAGATTGCTGCCAAAATGGCGTCAACTATGTGGAGTGAATGGAGACTGCAACTCACTGACACATCAACTCCATTTGGCTGCTACATACAATTATTTTCTTGTAGATACTATTAATATGTGGATTACTGTTATTTTGAAGTACTCTAGACCAATCTACATTGCGTTTCAGTGATTTTCATGGATTAGTGACATTTTTGTGTGAAAAATAGTTTTTATTTTTTTTAAATGACAATATAATTATTAACAAATACTTGTAATATTTTATTAAATTCTACAAGACCTTCATTTTCCTACTGCACATTCATTTTAATTTAATTTGATACACAACATGTTTGTCTTCTTTGCGAAATAATTAAGAAAAGTCAAGTTTTATTAAGAGACTGCTTTTATTGAAAAATAATTCTGGCAAAACAAGTCACAAAATGATGGTCTTTAAAAGTTAATGTTGCTTGCGTTTCATTATAAAAGTTGAATTTGTTCATAACAGTACGAGAAATAATGTGACAGTGGTTTCCTCTCGTCCATTTTAGGTGTGCTACGGCAGCCGTGACACTAAGGCACTTATATCATACTCACTGTAATATCAACTTTTGAAGTGTTTTATACTTGTAGCTCACAACACTGGCCTACTTAACCTCCCAGTGATAGCCACCTGTTTTAGCCCAGCGATAGCCACCTGTTTTATTAGTCTGCAACTGCCTGTGAAGTATCTGCCTTCTATGTTTAGAAACCTTTCTTCCATCTGTTTGAGAAGGAAATGCTCCTACTGACAGTTCATGCCCAAAGACAACTGTAAAGGACTAGCAGTACTTGTACCAAAATGTGAGAACACCCCGGAGCATGGGAGAAGCATCATAACACTTCTGTGATGTTCAGGCTGAAAAAGTTTCTTGGTCAAGGGGGAATAACCAAACTGTCCAATAACATCTGCAACAAGGGATACATACTAAATAATCTACAAAAAAATAGATAATTGTTGAACACAGTTTAAGGATACTAATGAGTCAACTGACAACAATTATGTAAGAATGATTATTTTGACAGTATTTTAATAGGGACAAGTGACAAAAAAAATATCCACACCAAGTAGTTGATGAAGTGTAGATAGAGCAAGAGAACAAATCAATTCATCAGCCTAAATAGAACAATGCAAGTCTCTAATAATGAACATTCTCCAGAATGCATCAAGTAGATAGTACCACAATTACATTTGTTTATCAATTTAAATAGCTGGGCACTCTATAAAAGATAGGACATGCCACTCTATACTACACAAACAACCATTTTTGTAGACAGCGATAATGATTTCTATGTGTGCAAGTCTTTGTCATTGGATGTTGGAAAGAAAGAGAAATTCTTTCTTCTTCCTCATTTCTCCTGGCGGTAAGGTTGCGATAAACTACGTCTTTTGACCTGAAACATCTGGTTTCTTTTGAGTACCAGGTCTCTCCTCCCACTGCTATCCAATCTTCTTAGACTATGCTTGTGCAGCCTGTTACCGCAACACAGTTGGGGGCAGAATAGGGTCTTGGTCAGTTGTTGTTCTCCGACCCTGATACAAGCAGCGAGCTATGTCAGCTCATCACTGTGCTGCATTGTTGGCCCCTCAGAAAGATGAATAATTAAGGTTAAGTAAAGTCATTTAGGTTGTTCTAATTAGTTTAATCATGCACAATCAGTAACGACTAAAAATGTCACACATTGCATCAGAGATGTGTTGAGATGAATGTTACGGCAAAATAAAAGTAACAAGCACAGTTGTTGCTTATGTGCCAGAATCTAACAAAGGGCACTTCTCATTTACAGGTTAGACTTATATTTGAATAATTATAGCCAATCTGTGTTCGTTATGATTTGTTCGCTGTTTTTATTTCTAATTTTGTGTGTGTGTTTTAGATGAATTTTTGTGTGTGTGGGTGTGTCTCTATTCTGATTCTGTATCTTTCCCATACTTGGTGAATGTTATTATACATGAATTATGGATAGTTATAAACATTATCGAGGTTCAGTTAATAGTGGTCAATACACAAAGGAAGCTTAATGGACAGTATAAAAGAATCAATCCTTGTTTTTGAGTGTGTTTGGAACAGAGGAGAGTTGGAGGACACTGTCAATATTGTTGGATTAAATGGGTTAAAGGATATATTTGACAGCTTCGTGTTACAGAAGAGAGTTGGCATCAGATCAACGGCACTAGTGACAAGTGGTCACGGAGAACAAAGACTGCTTATACTCATCAACATGACACATACAGAAGAAGAATATAGCTTCAATGGTTCACTGTATATATGCGAGAAAAAATAAGACTTTATTTTAAATGCAATAGATGGCTAACTATATTAAGAGACAGCTCCATTGGTTCACTCTAGAAAGTTTACTATTTATTGGCTCACACGAGCTGCGCAGATTCTCAGCTGTAAACCATTTATATATGCAGGCAATTTGTTCAATAATTTTTTAGATAAGCCAAAGAAACTAGAAGCATTTGAATACAGTTAACCTGTTTGAGATTGGTGTACAACTTAGTTAATACTGTCTGGGGTCTAGAGGCAAGGTTCTCGTCTCTCAAAGGATTAAACAGAAATGGTGGGCGATCGAATCCACAAAGTTTCAAGTGATCCCTGGTCTCAAGGGGGATGGGACCAGAGTACCTGCATCCTGAGTTACCTCCAGTCATCTTGACTTGTCTTGCTGCTGGGCCAAGGTAGTTCTGGACCAGAAAGTGAGGTAGATGCCCAGTGCAGTTGGAATAATTATCTCCTTTTTAAGACCAAAGTAAAACTTATTGAATTTATACCCATGCTTACTTTTGTAGATCATTCACAAGAAGAAAATTGTCAAAGATTTCCTTGGGTGATGGTGAAGGTGGCAACAATGACATAAGCATGGAAGGAATCGAGGAAGGACAATTTGAAAATGAGGAAATGGAGTCACCGTCACCTCGAAAGAAAACAAAAACTCCAGTCAAAGAAGCTAGGACCATGGCGAAGAAAGAAGGAAAAATCAGCCTGAAGGTAATTTTTGTGTAATTTCCACTTCTGTTGCATTTTATTTTAGAGTAACCCTGGAAAGGTTTTTTGGGTAGTTTTGGTCGAAGTACCTGTCCAGCCAAATTCTAGTTTTGATGTGTATCAACTCACTGTCACATTGTGTAACTACTTCAATTACTTGACTTTGTGTGCAGAGTTATCTGCATTTAAACTGAATAACAGTGGTAAAACGGAGCATGTGTTTATCAGCCAATTTGGCAAATCTACTGGAACATAAGTGCCATCATGTCATCTAATTGGACTATCCTTGGAGCGATAACAATGAACCTATTTATGGGATGAAAATTTAAAAATCAATCTGAAACAAATATCTTTTCTATTTGTAGAGTATAACAGCAAGGTTTTTTTAAACTCACTTCAATGTCCGCATACCAGCTTGGCTTAATCGACCTGTACTTCTACAGAGGCAGATGCCCCTGTGCATGTCCTAGTTCTGGCATGAGCTGGATGTAGCCAGGAGGAGGATTTCCTGCTAACCGGGCTAGGCTCGAGCAGCTTGATACTCCGATGAGTTGGCACACATGCTGTGAATGGTGGCTAAACGATGTGCAAGTCCATCTTAATATACTCAAACCCTAGAGCAAAGTATACCCGCAGTCTGTTAGGCGCCATTTATGCTGCTCTTAACAAACTACCAAACCAGGACCGGTGTTCTGCCATGTCACACAGTTAGTCGCCTCTAATGACATGCTCCCTGTGGGGCAGTGGTGTATTCTTGCCCTTGCCATATACAAAGACCCAGGCAGACCACTAGGTTGTCTAATTCTAGTAAAGGAAATGTGTTAACCCTACCAGACAGCTGTCCCCATTTTTCGGAAATTTCCTTAACTGCCGCTAAACCGCTGGACCTAATTTTCGGTAATTTGGATAGAACGTCATAAAATGCCTCCGAATCTAAAAATAACCAACCAATCGTGGTCAATCCTTGTGATTAGTCATTGCAAATGGCTGCCCCCATGTTTGAATTGATTTTGTGGGGTTTAACATGAACAAATTCAGAAAATTGACAAAGTAAAAGAACGGCTGATGAACCAAGCACTTCAACAGGAAAGCAAAGTACGTCTAGGCTTATGACAGTCCAACAGGTGATCAATAATTTGGTTGATTCGGACTCTGTTCAAGTGAAACAGTGAGAGCTCGAGTGATGAGATGAAGGCTTTTCTTGGACTGAGGATCTATATGGAATAATCATGTATAAAGCCCAGCTATCAGGATTATTGGACAAATGAGGGCTCTTTGTTGTGTTTACTTCGAAATGTTTTATGACTCGAGACAGATTCTTTGCCTTTTGCTGGGTGGATTGGCACACAAAGGTGGAATATTGACACTAGATGAAAGGTAAACCTATTTTCTACAATGTCTCCAAGTTACATTTATTCTAACCAATTGTTTGCATGTAACTAACATTTTTCTATGTCGTGTTGGTTTTTTTCTCTTTAATGCTCAGGAGCCCAGGTATAGGGGACAGTTGGGTTCAGGGCCTTAGGTCTGGTAGGGTTAATATCTTCTAATCCATGTTTCTAAAATCTTTGTTTCATTTTGCCAATATGTCATTGGGAGCACAGCACTAATTGTGAACTTGGTCAATATATACAATTATCCCGGTCAAGCTTTTGTCTTTTAATGTTATTATGACCGTAACCATTAATGTTTAGTACCTGCATTATATGTCTTTAATGTTTAGTTTCATGATTAAGACTGATTCATTCTAACGGTGGCACTTCTTTAATTTCTGTCCCCCCTCCCTCAAATTAGATGTCTTTTAAACAAGCAGCCAAAAAGTTGAAATCACTTAAAAGTGTTGGGGATACTGAAAAAACAAAGAAGAAAGTCAACAAAAACTTTGAAGCTTTACCAGATGAAACAACAGGTAAGGACATTGTTTATCATTTTATTATCAATAATGTATAAATATGGTAATTTTTGTTCCTATGAGATTGCTGACCCCATGTACAGTCCTCCTTAGCTATCTCTTGCAAGTTGATTGGCAGGGATATTAGTCCTATTCTGTGCTCCACAATATTGGGTCCAGTATTCAAGCATTCAGAGTCTGAATATGATATCATGAATGCTCGTGTTTTAGTTGATTGGTTTGGAGAAATCTAATGTTATGTTACAATAATCTTCAGTAGTTTAGATGACACAAATGTTTGATGTTTTGAAATCTCTAAATGGACTACAACAGATAAAGGGGATGTATAGTATGAATGGATATTCAGATAAGGATTGACCGCAGCCTTTTTGGGGGGTGCAGGTTCAATTAAAAATGATTAAAAGGCTGCAGATACATATGGGTTTATTGTATACATAATAAAACACACTTACAGAGCATGTTCAAATGAAACTGGACCTAACTGCACCAAGTGAACATACGCACGATGCGTATAACATCACTTCTGATGTAAATAGCACATACCAACCGACAAGTTTGCAATATTTCACTATCCTCCGACTCATAGTTTTCTCAGCAGACCGTTGAAAACATGGTGTGATGCAGAATCTGTCCAGAGTTGATCAGCGAGCGGTGATTCGGTTTCTAGCAGCTAAAGAATGTTGACCAGTTGATGTTCATTGCAGAATGTATGGTAACAAAAGTGTGTAGAAGACAACAGTGAAGAGCTGGACAACCATGCTTAAAGAAGGACATGAGTTAACGAAAGATCTTCTGAGACCAATTCAGGCGCATATTGTTGCGCCAGAAGATGCCATTGTCAAAATTGATTCAGCAATTTGGGTGTACCATCGTCGGAGCTTACGTTCGCGACACAAAAGTCACCATATGTTGCCTGCATTCTGCGATGAATGTCAACTGGTCAACATCCTTCAGCTGTTAAAAACCGAATCACCGCTCGCTGATCACCTCTGGACGAATTCCGTATCACATCCGCCATGTTTTAAACAGCCTGCTGGGGAAACTATGAGCCGGAGGATAATGAAATTTTGCAATCTTGACAGTTGGTATGTGCTGTTTACATCATAAGTAACGTCATCGTGTGTATGTTTAATTTGTGCAGATAGGTCCGGTTTAATTTGAACATGCCTCGTAGTTTGACAGCTCGAATGATAACAATTATTTGTTTGATAACCTGTTTAGGAGACCGTTACGGTTTGATCTCACAGAAAATAATCTATGTTTACCTAGTAAACAAAATAGTATATGTATAGACTATAAATTGTGTTCTAGTAGATTCAGAAGAGTAATAACATTTGTTTAAATAAACTTATTTTGTTTTGCAGACCAAAAGAAGGATGATGGTGTCAGTCACTTATTTGTTAAAAAATGTTTCCATTTAAATAGTGCCCAAGACATCCAACCAGACCTGGAAGGAAAAGAAACAACAGAGAAAGATGCTGAGAAACAACTTTGATCTTATCGCTAGTGCCAAGAAATCCTGGGAAGAGCTACGAAGGTGTCTTGTTCAGTTCTTGCTAATTTGCCTACTGTGTTGTGATGCTAATGCATACACTTTACTCATTACAATCCAAATTGTCTGGAAGTGCAGTATGGAAAAACAGAAGTTACAGTCGGAATTGTGCATTCCTATGTTGCAAGCTGTCACATAGCAATGCAGTTTCAATTCTTAGAATGACAATTACTTCCAGTGCATGCAAAATCTTCCTGAATTTAATGTTGTGTTGCAACTTTTCAAGAGATTGAATTTGGACCTCACTATCATGTCCCTGGATTATATATGGCTACGCACAATACAAGTCTGATATTATGTCCCTTGATTAGACATGGCTACTCACAATACAAGTCTGATATCATGTCCCTGGATTAGACGTGGTCACAATACAAGTCTGATATCATGTCCCTGGATTAGACATGGCTATTCACAATACAAGTCTGATATCATGTCCCTGGATTAGACATGGCTACTCACAATACAAGTCTGATAGCATGTCCCTGGATTAGACATGGCTACTCACAATGCAAGTCTGATATCATGTCCCTGGATTAGACATGGCTACTCACAATGCAAGTCTGATATTATGTCCCTTGATTAGACATGGCTACTCACAATGCAAGTCTGATATTATGTCCCTGGATTAGACATGGCTACTCACAATGCAAGTCTGATATTATGTCCCTTGATTAGACATGGCTACTCACAATACAAGTCTGATATTATGTCCCTGGATTAGACATGGCTACTCACAATGCAAGTCTGATATTATGTCCCTTGATTAGACATGGCTACTCACAATACAAGTCTGATAGGGTTCTGGATTAGACATGGCTACTCACAATACAAGTCTGATATCATGTCCCTGGATTAGACATGGATACTCACAATACAAGTCTGATATGGTTCTGGATTAGACATGGCTACTCACAATACAAGTCTGATATCATGTCCCTGGATTAGACATGGATACTCACAATACAAGTCTGATATGGTTCTGGATTAGACATGGCTACTCACAATACAAGTCTGATATCATGTCCCTGGATTAGACATGGCTACTCACAATACACGTCTGATATCATGTCCCTGGATTAGACATGGCTACTCACAATACAAGTCTGATATCATGTCCCTGGATTAGACATGGATACTCACAATACAAGTCTGATATGGTTCTGGATTAGACATGGCTACTCACAATACAAGTCTGATATCATGTCCCTGGATTAGACATGGCTACTCACAATACACGTCTGATATCATGTCCCTGGATTAGACATGGCTACTCACAATACAAGTCTGATATCATGTCCCTGGATTAGACATGGCTACTCACAATACAAGTCTGACATCATGTCCCTTGATTAGACATGGCTACTCACAATACACGTCTGATATCATGTCCCTTGATTAGACATGGCTACTCACAATACACGTCTGATATCATGTCCCTGGATTAGACATGGCTACTCACAATACAAGTCTGATATCATGTCCCTTGATTAGACATGGCTACTCACAATACACGTCTGATATCATGTCCCTTGATTAGACATGGCTACTCACAATACAAGTCTGATATCATGTCCCTTGATTAGACATGGCTACTCACAATACACGTCTGATATCATGTCCCTTGATTAGACATGGCTACTCACAATACACGTCTGATATCATGTCCCTTGATTAGACATGGCTACTCACAATACAAGTCTTGATAAAGACTGACAGTGAGGCAGACAACAGTAAAAGTAGAAGTTTGCAGGGAGATAACATTCTAATTTGATCACATGCATTATATCAATTTTGATACAGAGTTGCTGCTCTTCTCTTGGGTAAATTAAATTGGACTGTAAAGGGTTCAGCTAAAGTCTTGAAATTGGTTAACTGTATTTTACTTTCCCATCCATTTATGGTATTGTTTTTTCTAAGTGATATGCTTTATATATGTTGCTGCTGTTAATATTGTTTGCCAGTCAAAAAATATTCATTTATAAAACATACATCCATTATGTTACAGAGCAGACCTACCTGCAGCAAAGAAGAAGAAGATCTGTGATGACCTCATGAAGATGGCAGTGGGGAAAGTGAAGGAGGTATGTCTCAAACTAGAAATTGTTTGATCATAGACAAATTTATGTTAGAAAATCATTTGGAGATAGCCAAGTTGATCTTACATTCCATTTATTGTCTGGGCTTTTAAAACTCAAAATAAAATCCTCAACTGTTACAATTTGCTAAATTTATTTATATGGTCATTCCAGCAATGATTTATGAATGCCAAGTTTGGAACTTGTGAAAAACAGCTGCAGAGAAGTTCTGAGTCACTCAGAAAGGAATGGAACGATGTGTGCTTAAAATTTTGATACGGGTAGAGATGTGAAACAAAGAAATTTGATATCAAACTTTATTTCGGGATGTCGTGAAAGCAGCGATATCACACAAACATTGCCATAATAAAGGAGCACAGAGGAGAATAGTAAACTTAACTCATGTAAAAAAAAAACGTTAACATCAATAGACATATAACATTAACCTTAGGCACGCTACATAATTTATGAAAACAATTTGACCTAATTAATTTTCTTAATTAGTCGCTGTGGTAGTCGTCTTTCAAAATTTGTAACTTTTATGTTTGTTTGTCAATAAATATGACTTTCTGGCGTGTAGATACACAATAGCATAACGAACATGTGGGTGTTATTGTTTTTGTTGTATGTTTGTTAGTTTTTGAAATTTAAAAAGATGAAGTTGAAAATTTATGAAAATCTCGGGAAAAAATTTGGACTCGACCACTAGGCCTAGTCGCTTCGATAGAAAACCATGGAAACCACAACAACGTATCGATACTGTGTTTACAATATCGCCACAACTGTTAGTTTCAATTCAAACGTAGTTCTTTCATTTAAACAAACAAAATAAACAGATCTACGCGATAAAAATCTTTCTCAACAACCTACTTCCCCTTTCGCAAAAAGTCGGCTTGCTCCAAACGGCGTATACAAAATTTAAACTGTTCAAAAGCCATTTGTAATCGCACATATGATACTTTAACCGGCAAAATATCGTGTATATATGGAGGACGTACTCAGCAGTAAAAAATGGCTGTCAGGAGTGACTCCGTTCAACAAAAAAAAATTTTTTTCCGCACACCGTTTTTGCAGGCCTAGCTGGTTAGAAGGGATCGGACATTGGAGTGTTAAAGGTTAATTGATTTTACTGTATCTACTCGTGTTCTTTCTGTATCATTATTGTGGAATGTGTTCAGCTGCTGTGTGCTGAAACTGGGTTGTTATATATTGATGAATATATAGTAAATTTTAACAGTGGTACATTGCTCAGTGCTAGAAGGTTTTACAGTTCTCCAAAGAGACAATAATTAAAAAAAGATTAGCTGAAAAGACACCATCTACTGAAAGTAACATTAAATGCCTGGCAGGTTTTTATGTAACACAAACACTTCCCCATCACCAGTTTTTGGTATTAAACATTACTGTGATCCTGTTCACAGCACACTCAAAAACAAGGATTTTTATTCTGTTTTATATGTTTCGTAAGCTTTATTTGTGTATTGTCCATCTGAAACAGAACTTCCCTAATGTTTATAGCTATCCATGATTCATCTGAAGTTTAATAACAAGGACCAAGTATGGTTTAGAATGAGAACAGAATCATGCACAAAAACTACTTACGATCAAAACACTGTAACCCTCTTCATAATAAGATTCAAGCAATTATCTGAACAAAGAAGTCATTTAACGTTTTTATACTGGTTTAGAAGACTGCAGAATCTGTGTACAACCAGTTTTATTTAGTTTTCCTTGCTCTGAAAACTCTGCGCATCCAACCTATTTTTTAATGCATTAATTGTCCCAGCTTCCAATACTTCCTGTGGCAATGTATTCTAAACATATGGTGTATGGCACTAAAGCTTATGACTCAAAACTGCAAAACATGATGAAATCAAGCAAACCTGCAACAGCTGGAATGTCATGTTATGTTCAAACAAAAGAAACAGATCCTACTAAGGTCCTTGGTGTTAACTACTACTTCTTTGATCTACTGATATGTTTCTAGCCTGGTGAGATTCACGAAGTAGATGTTTCGAGCCTTTCTCCCCCCATGGGGCAGTCCTGCGGGATATATTCTGGTGTTTGCTTGTGTGCTCCACAATGGTGCATAGTGGTGTCTCTAAGACCAGTTCTGTGGGGGTGGGCCTTGAGTCTGCAATGTCCCGCCCGAATTTGATGGTCTTTGTCTGCCCAAATTTTGATATGCTGTAATTTTCTGGCTTGTATACTTTGTGCTGATCTCTCCAAGTGTCTTGACTTCTGTATAGCTCTGTGAATGAGGAGTCTGCGTTCCCCACTTTTGTCAGCTCATCTGTCTTCTTGTTTCCAAGGATCCCACATGGGCAGTAATCCACTGCAGGACTAGATCTTCTTTTTTGGTACAATAACCAGATGTTATATTTTATTTCATGTGAGAGTCTATCTTGTTTGTGGCTTGGAGTATGCTTCTCGCTAGAATGACCATTTTCCTTGTAGTTGTGTTTTGACTGATGAGAATCTGAGTTGTTGGATGTTATTAACAATGTAAGACCCTATCATAGTGTAACGGAAGGACACAGTCAAGCATTGAACAAGGTCTACCTTGTAAAGACGATATTACTCCCAAAGAAAAAGACTACAAAAATGGTGTTTAATGGATAGTTTCCTTTGTCTCAACAGCTGTCAGTGGTCCATGACTCAGCTAGAGTCATCCAGTGCCTTGTTCAGTATGGCAGTGAACAGCAGCGGGAAATCATCTTTGAGGAAGTTAAAAGTATGTTGCAAACTAGTGTCATTTTGTTTAGCATTTACACTTGTCTGGACTATATTTTGTTTAGATTATATACTTGACTGGACTGTATTTGATTTAGATTATATAATTGACTGGGCAATATTTAGTTAAATTATATACTTGACTTGATACTGCGTGGGTTAAGTAACACAGCCGAAGCTGCTGGGTTCGCTTCCCATCACAGCACCGGCTGTTACCCTGGAGAAGCAAACCTTTAGAAAATATAGGAGAATGCAGATCCTTACATAAAAGGCATGCCAAAGTCGGATGCACTGGGACAACATGCGCAAAATAAAAACAGTGCAACACACCGCCTTGGGGAATAGAGAAATAATGTGAACGGAACAAAAAATATACATTTGACTGGATTATGTTTTGTTTAATCCATACACTTAACTGGATTATGTTTTGTTTAGATTATATTCTTGATTAGATTACATTTATGTTAGGCCTGCCTTTATCTGGACTATTTTTTGTTTTATGTCACAGACACTTCAGTGTAGTTGTGAGAAAGTTGGTCTCTCTTAATATTTTAAGGACACTAGATGTTATTGTGAGCAAAGTTAATGCTGCAAGAGGGCCACAAGTTAAAATACATATATTGAATTTCTTTACTCTTCAGGCGAGTTGTGTGAACTTTGCAAAGTAAAATATGGCAAATATGTTGTCCGGAAGTTAATTCGTTATGGGTAAGCATACCTGTTTATTTGCTCTTGTTTTACTCAAATGTGGATGCTAGGCCATATACATGAGCATATTTGTATCTATTTTATAGATCAAAGTTATCCTTCATTATTGTCATTGTTTTTATCTTCTGATGAGCATCATTATTGGTCGTTCTAATGTCAATAGTTCTTTTTCTGATCTATATCAATGACTTGGCTGACCATATCAAAGTCGAAAAAGCTTTAAATGCTGATGACCTGGCTATATGGCTAAGCATTGGAGACTTGAGGAGACTGCATGACTACTGCCAAACATGGAGACCTGAGGAGACTACTGCATGACTACTGTTAAACATGGAGACTTGAGGAGATTGCATGACTTCTGCCAAACATGGAGACCTAAGTAGACTACTGCCAAACATGGAGACCTGAGGAGACTACTGCCAAACATGGAGACCTGAGGAGACTACATGACTACTGCCAAACATGGAGACCTGAGGAGACTACATGACTACTGCCAAACATAAAGACCTGAGGAGACTGCATGACTACTGCCAAACATGGAGACCTGAGGAAAGTGCATGACTACTGCCAAACATGGAGACCTGAGGAGACTACATGACTACTGCCAAACATAAAGACCTGAGGAGACTGCATGACTACTGCCAAACATGGAGACCTGAGGAAAGTGCATGACTACTGCCAAACATGGAGACCTGAGGAAAGTGCATGACTACTGCCAAACATGGAGACCTGAGGAAAGTGCATGACTACTGCCAAACATGGAGACCCGAGGAGACTGCTGCATGACTACTGCCAAACATGGAGACTTGAGGAGACTACTGCCAAACATGGAGACCTGAGGAGACTACATGACTACTGCCAAACATGGAGACCTGAGGAGACTGCTGCATGACTACTGCCAAACATGGATACCTGAGGAGACTACTGCCAAACATGGAGACCTGAGGAGACTACATGACTACTGCCAAACATGGAGACCTGAGGAGACTACTGCCAAACATGGAGACTTGAGGAGACTACTGCCAAACATGGAGACCTGAGGAGACTGCATGACTACTGCCAAACATGGAAACTAAAAATCAACCGTGAAAAGACTGTGTATATTGTCTTCACAAGGAGCCACATACACCCCACGTATCTTGGATATATAAAGTAGTTTTCAATGTTTATGAGTGAAGTTGCATAATGAAACAGGATCATTCCAACAGATGGGGACGACATGGGCTAGTGGTTAAGTGACATGGCTCACAATCTGAAGGTGGCTGGGTTTGATCCCCACCACAGCATCAGCGATTACCTCGGGGAAGCAACCCTTAGAAAATGCAGGAGGAAGCAGACCCTTACATAAAATGCATGCCAAAGTCACTGGGTCGACAGGCGCAAAATAAAAACATAGTGCAACACATTCCTCCTTGGGGAATAGAAAAAATGAGAAGAATGCAAAACAAACAAAAAATCCCCAAACAGACCCTGTATTGAAAATTGGCAGACACAAAGCTAAATGAAGCAACAAAAGTCATGTTAGTGAAATCAAAGACAAATACCATCTCCCAGAAAGAACAGATTTACTGAGAGTAATAAAAGATACATCCGCAAGCATTCCTTAAAACACCAGAACTTCTGACAAAATTAACCTAATTGCCAGATGACAAAATTACGTCTATTTCCTGTATCTGCATAATTTTTCAGCATACCATGCCCCAAAGTTGTTTATTTTTTAGAACCTCTAATTTGTTTTTTTAATTTTGTGTGTGTGTGTGTGTGTCTAAAGACATATATTAGTAACGAACTTGTTGGTGTTATTGTGTGTATGTTAGTTTCTGAGATACAAGAAACATAAAGACTCACATGGTAGTGGTGTCCCTTTGTTACGGGAAAGAAAAGCAATTTGCTGAAAAGCATACTAATCCTATTGATGTTTACCGTAATGGCTATACTTGTCACTTCGACTATAAACATAATTATTGTATCTACATAAACAAACTAAATAGATCTGCCTTTGAACAATTTTTTTTACAGTATCTCCCCCATTCTCAATAATTGGTGAATCTTCAAATCCAGGTGAAAAACAGAAGAAATCCTTTCCAAAATCTAAAACAAATTTTACAATAGCCATTTTCTTTGTTTAAACGTACATGACGGAAGTTGGAACTAGCTATAATCAAAAGAGCAGTATGTTCAGCTGTTACTATAGCATTAACCCTGTAGCTATTATACGATAAAGCAACGACCCTAGAGCTGGCGGCGTGCAACCCCAGTGGAAAGGGACCAAGTCGTCGTAATCTCACGCCATAGGAATGGTAAAGATGAAACAACCAAATATTCAGATAGTACTCTCATAACTTAACTTAACGTCTTTATACTGGTTTAGAAGACTCTGCAGAGTCTGTATACAACCAGTTCCATTTACATCACCTAGCTCTAGAAGCTGTACGCATCCAATCTATTCTTAAATGCATTAACCGTCCCGGCCTCTACCACCTCATTTGGCAATGCATTCCAAGCATTCACAACTCTCTGGCTAAAAAAATTACTTCCTAATATCTAATCTGGACCTCTCCTTAGTCAACTTGTAGCTGTGCCCTCTTGTTCTTGTTGGTGGTTGTATTTTTAAAAAACTTGTTATAGTCTAATTTATCCATTCCTCTGATCATCTTATACACCTGTATTAAGTCACCACAAATTCTTCTCTCTTCCAGACACTGTAAGCCGGTTTAAAAAAATCTTTCCTCATAACTGTAATTCTCAGCTTTGTCGCTCTTTTCTGTATTCTTTCCATCATGTTTATATCCCCTCTCTGATAAGGACTCCACACCTGTACACAGTACTCCAATCTAGGTCTAACTAATGCTTTATACAGTTTGACTATCACTTCCTTGCTCCTATGTTTAATATTTCTTTTTATCATCCCTAACATTGCATTTGCCTTTTTTACTGCTACCTGAACTTGCTCCCTCACCTTACATGTATGATCTATTATAACCCCTCATGCAAGCAGCTCAAAGAACTATTGATGCCTATCGCTATGAATGGATACATCTATATACTGATGGATCTGTATTTAAAGCCACCATCAAAGCTGGCTATGGCATTAATATAAAACATCCGGACAGATCCTCTGATGAACTGTCTGATGCTTGCGGGGAGGTTTGCTCCAACTATGAAGCTAAAATCACTGCACTTGAAGCCACTTTGTACCATCTGAGGACCGTTTTGACAAGACAGACAGACTAGCAAAAGAGGGATCAAGACAAGAACAGCCACACACAGCAACAACTTTAGAAACAGCTCATTAGATCAGCAAACAAAGAAACTTGGCTGAACCACGGGAAACACGGGAAGGGAGGTCTACAGACATATGGCAAGCCCCAGTCCAAATAACAGTGTAAATCAACTCACAAGGAACGACCAGAGTACCATTTTTCTACTGAATCAAACTTCCACTTAACAAGCACCTGAACAGAACCCAACACACCCCACTAAACAAGCACCTGAACAGAACCCAACACATCCCACTAAACAAGCACCTGAACAGAACCCAACACATCCCACTTAACAAGCACCTGAACAGAATCCAACCACAGCAAACTCCTGAGTGCCAGCTGTGTACACGCCCATATGAAACCGTTGGTCATCATCTCTTTGAGTGCTCAGTGCTTAATGATTTTAGGAAAATGCTTCTTCCTCTGAGGCCAGATAAATGGAACACTTTGTAGGCACTAGACAACTGATAAACGAGTGCAGATACCATTACAGGGCAAGAATCCGGATACTGCTGGATCTGCAACACCGTCAGTGGTAAGCCTAGGCAGTATATCCTAGGCTTGTCTCTGTTCTCTTCTTTATGTTGGTGTAGATACCACTTTTTTCTTTTAAACCTTAAAGATACAAAACTTCTCTAAAGTATATATCTGTTGTACCGGTCTGCATATATCTGTGGTACAGTTATATATATATAATGCGGTGTAGTTATGTATATATCTGGTACAGCTCTGCATATATCTGTGGCACAGTAGTAGATAGTTTCACTTTATTTGAAGTAGTGCTTCTATTTGGGCATGACAGCTGTGATGTATTTACATATATTTTTTATAATCACTCAGGTCATAGAACTCTGGTGTTAATGAAATCTCTAGATGTACAATCTTGATGTCTTGTCTTATCAATCAAAACTTGTCCAGTTCGCAGTGGACCATAGAACTTCAATAATTGCATGCTGTCAAACAAATGTTGGCCTGCCAGTATCTATTGAAGTTCCTTTGGCTAAAGTTTCTACAGGATGGGTGTAACCAGCCCCATGCCCAACCCTCCTAAGTCACCTCTTATGACATATCTGGCAGGTTACAGTGTTTTTATTCCTTGCTCTCCTTTCGGGCTTGGGTAATACTCAGATTACTCATACTATATTATAGATAAGACTTCTGGTTAAGTGGTGAGCCTTGTAACATTGGTAAAGGTTGAGGGCACGGTTCGTCAGACACTAACTTAAGTAGGTGAAGTGGTGAGCCTTGTAACATTGGGAAAGGTTGAGGGCACAGTTCGTCAGGCACTCGCTTAAGATGAAGTGGTGAACCTTGCAACAATAGGAAAGGTTAGGGTGGCAGGGGAAGACAAGATTTGGGGCAACATGAGAAGAAAACTGTCTAGGAAAAATACAAAACAACAGGTTGCTGATATGCTCAAAGGGTAGATGGTTGTGAAGGAACTTGGGAGGTCAACGTCACTTGGTATGTTGGCAGTCCTTCTTTTTTGTATGGCATTATAAAAAAACTGGCAAAGATGGCGCCTTAACTGGCTGCGAGTCTTCATTTCTCTACTGTTTTGGATCATTATGGATGCCGCCAGACCTCGGATTTGCCTGGAATTCACACTAGTTGACGACTTATACTTGTGTTCACGGAAACGTGGTGTTGTTTTCCATCTGTACTTATTTCATTCCTCTTTTGTGATTTCTTCCATCCGTTTATCCTGGTCTGGACGCCGGCTGAATGGCACTACGCTTTTACCTGTGTCGTATTTCACTGGTTAGTTCTGCCGGTTCACGTTCACGAATTTGGCGTGTGGGAATTTTAGATGCTACTATGATGAGCTGAATACAGCTGGGGAGAGATGCCAGAGTTACTCACACGCTGAGTGTTGTCCATACGACCTCTTGTGGTTATCGAAAAGGCACGACAAACTGCGTTAGATGCCATCCCACCTTTCTACCCTGCGGGTTACATGTTTACGGAAAGGCTTCGGTGGTAACCCTGAGGCAAAATCTGCATCCTATGCTATCTCCAGTCGTCTCAATGAATGTCTTGCCACTGGCAAAACGTAACTTAGGCTCTGTGAGTGAGATTGATAAAGGCGCAATTTTTTCCTCACTTTAATCCAAATCACCGCGCAAGTCACCCATTTCAGCGGACACAGCAACAGATACGACTGTCCACACGGCTGAACAAAGAGAGTGGTCTTCATCACTTGTGATGGACAACTGTCTTTTTTGTATAAGAATGGTGGCAAGTCAAGAATTTATATCCTTCCTTCCTTCTATCCAGGTCAAAAGAGTTGAAAGGTCAGATATTCAAGTGTTTTCATGGACAAGTGCGCAAGCTTATCAGACATAAGGTATTTTAAACTCTAATTTATCTTCATTGATTAGTTAGGGTCAAATCTTGTGTTTTTTTTTTGCGTTCGCCTTATTTATCTATCCCCAAGGCGTGTGTGCGTTACACTGTGGTTTTTATTTTGCGCCTGTCGGCCCAGTGCATCCGACTTCAGCATGCATTTTATGTAAGGGCCTGCTTCCTCCTGCATTTTCTAAGGGTTTGCTTCGCCTGGGTAACGGCCGGTGCTGTGATGGGGATTGAACCCAGCACCTTCTGGTTGTGAGCCGTGCCACTTAACCACTAGGCCACGCCGTCCCCTCAAATCTTGTGTTTGAAATCTCAGATTTGTTGATAAGCTAGAGGGCTGAAACTTTGAGGACAGGTACAAACCTGATAATACATTTTCATGTTATTTTGGGGACACTTTGTAATCAATAAAGCAAGGTAATTTTTGTACGGATCGAAACGTTTTTCTGTCTGTTTCAGTAGTCAAAACTACACTACATACTTCTTTTGTGAATCTTAATTTTTTAATTGGCATAGTGATCTAAGGGTGTGACCCTTACCTGGGGTATTAGAGGTCTGTGGTTCTGTATTTTTTTCATCATAAAATAATTTATACTTCACATTTTCGTAAGACAAAAGAAAATTAAATTCAAATATTTAAAAAAATAACTAAAATACTTTTATTACAAAATGCGCTAAAAAAAATATACAATAATTAAAAATCAGTTCTAATAATTTAGATTTACTTTTATGTCTTGCGCCAATTACTCATTATGTTTCATCACAAATATGAAATTCTTGTATGTCAGGACAGTGCCCAATATTTTTGAAGTGTGGTTTTCCATTGAGATATATGTCGTAAAACATATGAAATTGCAACTATACTATTCCACATTCAATAACATCACAGTACTTAGTAACACTGTACAGCAGTGTTTCTCAACCACCGGTCCACAGAAATGTCCTGCCAGTTCGTGAAAAAGTTATTGCACATTAACTGAAGAGCTCACCTTCAGGTGAACTAAGTTCCATATAAATTGTTGGTCATATATTCAACTACCAATTTGGTGTGAGAAGACTTTTTCAATCGGCCAGTAATCAAAACCGAATGTATGTCAATGCAGTGCTTTGTCTCTCAGGAACAACGCTGTAGCCACGGCTATCAAATATTCTAGTAAAGAATCAGTAACAGATTTCTCACAAACTTTACTTGAATGAAATATTCAAATTAACATACTTCGGCCACATCAAATGCCAAAATGTCTTAGAAAGAACGATACTGGAGGATATGGTACCTTGAAAAAAAGGCAGACCAAGGAGAAGATGGACATGGAACATTACAGAGGCTCTGGGATTTGACAGTGGGAGAGTTGACCAGGGATCTTACAGATCGGCCGTCATGAGATTGACGTTCTGCAAAGACATGTTACAGGATGATGATTTCTTTCTCAAAAGTTCAAGGCGTTCTATTATTTGCATTTTATTTACTGTTCAGTTTCTGGTTATTTTAAATAACTATGATTTTGATTCTTAAAGCATTAGATTTAAAAAAGAATACAAAAATTACTATGTAAAAAGGTTTTTATTTAAAATCTTGGCCTGCAAAAATGTTGGGAAATACTGATGTACAGCACTAGTCAGGCTCCCCAGGGGTCTATGGTCAATACTAGTCAGGTTCTATGAGGGTCTATGTTCAATACTAGTCAGGTTCTATGAGGGTCTATGTTCAATACTAGTCAGAGTCTATGTTCAATACTAGTCAGGTTCTATGAGGGTCTATGTTCAATACTAGTCAAGAGTCTATGTTCAATACTAGTCAGGTTCTATGAGGGTCTATGTTCAATACTAGTCAGGTTCTATGACGGTCTATGGTCAATACTAGTCAGGTTCTGTGAGGGTCTATGGTCAATATTGGTCCAGTTTCCTAGGGGTATCTATGTTCAATATTGGCCAGGTTCCCTGGCCGTCTATGTGTAATGTTTATAATCAGGTCCAGTGCATGTCTCATCACCACCATAAGAGAACTTATCAAAAACCTTGTGATTGAATGCTTACCTGTTTATTGATCAATCTAGTTTCTGTTTGTTTTGAACTATTTCTGTGCAGATCATTTTATCTTCTCTAAGGCTTCTATCTAGTCACACTAAATAACATGAATAATCACATTTCTACATTTCTTTGAACCTGATTGTTCTCAACTTTGAATTTGTTTAATAAATGCAGTAATTTCCGGTTCATCAATGTAAATATGTCTATCTACCATTTAGGAGGCATCTGATATCATTGAATATGCCTTTAATGACTTTGCCACTGCACCGCAGCGACTCACCATCTTGGAGGAGTTTTATGGGCCCACATTCTCATTATTTAAGGTAAGATTGTCCAGCAGGTTAAATCATTTTGTCGGATCCAGATGCTGCAGTGGTCAGCGACCCATAGCTGACTGCTAGCGTTAGGGCCAGCGAACCATAGCTGTCAAGACCCTTCTACACCTCCACGTGGTGATCCTGGATAACAGGCGGCAGCGGGGCAGACTGGCTACAGAGAAGGGATCGAAGAGGGAAGGCTAACCTGGTACTCAATAAATGCTTGCTGAAGTCAGATGTGTTGGACCGAAAGGTGCAAATATCGCAGCCAAGCTGTAAACTACGACACAACACATTCCGTTCTCTGGACTGCATTCTGCTACTTAAGCCCTTTCAGGGTTTGGTAGCGGGGAGATTGAGAACGAACGAAGAAGAAGAAATCATTTTGTGATTGTTGTAGGATTGTGTCTCAGGATGTAGCTGACGGCAGGATCATCAGCTGACATAGAACTTGTCCTGTGATATTTACACCTTTTGGTCTGACTTCAGCAGACATTTTTTAGTGCAGAGTTAGCCTTCCCTCTTTGATCCCTTTGACTTATTCAGTCGGCAACATGTTATTCAGGATCACACGTGGAGTTGTAAAAGGGTCTTAGCAGATTTAGTTTGGTGACCCTGACCCTAGCAATCAGCTATGCGTCGCTGACTGCTGCTGATCATCTTGAAGAGGTCAAAACACTTTACCGTGGTTTGATGAGAAGTCCTGGTTTTCAGGCAAGGTTCCGCTAGGCACATCCCTGCCTACTTCCTTCCCTAGTATACTATCTCTACCAGGCTCACAGTATACACCATCATTAAATTAAAATCCCGCTGAGGATCTAACGAAGTAAAAAAAAAAGAGACCTCTTTTTCTTCAAAAGTTTCATCAATAAACAAGGAACCAATCACGCAAAAGAAAAGACAATCAGAGGACTGGAAAGTTTATTTTGTTTTTAAAATATTTGTATTTTACATATTCTTTCTCTCATCCAGCTTCTACAGCTAGTGTAGTTGTAGGGCACTTGTTATTCAAGGCAAAGGTACAGGGTTCAAATACTGCTACCAACATGTTGGTTGACCCAGTTGTATAGGGGTTTAATTTGTAAATGGGTACCTGACCTACGGTTCAGGATAGAAAGAAGCAAGACAGGGAATTGATTTGTAAATGGGTACCTGACCTACGGTTCAGGATAGACAGAAGCAAGAAAGGAAATTGACCACATCTCACACAAGCTTTTGCTTGGTACAATGAAGGCTCTTACACTTCACCCCTGATGGCAGTTTCTGCTATAGGACCCATTTTTTTTCTTCATGATTCATATACTGCCTGTGATAAGCATGCTGTTTTATAGATTGTGTTGTTTATAGACATATGAACAGTCTTTATTATTTTCTTGTTTCTCAGGATCGTGTTCACCAGTCTCTGGACCAAATAATGGCAGATCAGCCTGAGAAGAGAGATATGGTTATCAGAAGCATGCGAGAAGCATTGACCCCACTTATTGATAAGTCAGTTTTTGCTTCTTCCTATGTTAACAATATTGTTGCTAATAATACTCCCACTTGAGTTGGGTACTCTTGGCGACTTTCTTTGGTGATGGGTTGCGGTGGCTCTCCTCACGTGCTGAGGCATGCTTGAAGTGCTGTAGGGCAGTGTAAGGCTGCTCAGTAAGCTCACCACTAAGAGGATCACAGAACCGATCCGCGCCTCAGCCAGATTGCCATGAAACAGCCTGTTTTCAAAGAAAAGTGCTGGGGAGGATGTCTTTCCTGATCGGAACTTAGTCTCCTGTCCTCTATAGAAGGAATACCACCTATCGTCAAGTGGGCTAGAGACTTGTTATAGAAGGGATACCACCTATCGTCAAGTGGGCTAGAGACTTGTTATAGAAGGGATACCAATCGTCAAGTGGGTTAGAGACTTGTTATAGAAGGAATACCACCTATCGTCAAGTGGGCTAGAGACTTGTTATAGGAGGGATACCAATCGTCAAGTGGGTTAGAGACTTGTTATAGAAGGAATACCACCTATCGTCAAGTGGGCTAGAGACTTGTTATAGAAGGAATACCACCTATCGTCAAGTGGGCTAGAGACTTGTTATAGAAGGGATACCAATCGTCAAGTGGGTTAGAGACTTGTTATAGAAGGAATACCACCTATCGTCAAGTGGGCTAGAGACTTGTTATAGAAGGGATACCAATCGTCAAGTGGGTTAGAGACTTGTTATAGAAGGAATACCACCTATAATCAAGTGACCTAGAGACTTGCTATAGAAGGGATATCGCCAATTGTCAAGTGGACAAGGAACATATATTATGTTTTATATATTAAATAAAAGATGCTTGTCGGTACCTTGACTATGAAGAAGTATGAGGAGAAAGTTGAAATTTGGCACATATGTAGCTCATTCAATTTGTACTGGACTTGAGAAGTATGAATTTCCCTCGTCGACGGATTTACCCAGTATAGTGCATTGGGCAATACACCTTATTGACTGGATCTGCTACTCTAACAGTTTGTCAGAACAATGGAGAAATCAGAGGCCAGAACTGGGATACAACTCTTGATGTTGCAGAGAGAAACACCTACAGAAATACACAGGGAGATGGAACCAGTGTTTGAGGAATTCTGTCCTTTGTTTGCTTCTGTAAAAAACTGGTGTAGGCAGTTTAAGTGTGGCCATTCCCATGTTGCTGATCTTCGAAGATCAGGAAGACCATCCTCAGAGTGCAGCGATGAAAATGCTGCAAGAGTGAAGAAAATCATTGAGCAGGATAGGGAAATGACAATTGCAGAGATATCTAGGTCAGTAAAACTAAATGAAAGTACAGTTTTTAGAATTTTACACATCAGACAACATGAGAAAAGTGTGTGCCCGCTGGGTCCCGCGTCTGCCGACATGTGAACAGAAACAAATGAGGGTTGATTGCTGTGGCCAGTTGCTCAAAATGTGTCAGTCGAAAAACATGTAGCCGATCATGGTAACAGTAGATGAGACTTGGGTTCACCATTTTGACCAAGAATCCAAAATTTCCAGCATGCAATAGAAAACCCCAGGTTCACCAAGACATGTCAAGCCAAGAGCACAGAAAAGTGATGCTGACTGTTTGTTTTGGATGTTAAAGATCTCATATTGAAAGATTATCTGCCTCATGGTAACACGGTTAATGGGTAAAATTATGCAGATCGCCTTACCAAACTAAGAAAGACTGACCAGAAAACGAGGGATAGCGTGTGATAGATTAGTGAGATGGCAGAGAAATGATAGATTGGAATATCTTTACAAAAGTAGCTGTTGTGAGAAGACTTCTCCATTCATTAACCCTACCAAACCTAAGGCCCTTAACCTAACTGTCCCCTATACCTGGGCTCCTGAGCATTAAAGAGAAAAAAACCAACACGACATAGAAAAATGTTAGTTACATGCAAACAAGTGGTTAGAATAAGATGTAACTTGGAGACATTGTAGAAAATAGGTTTACCTTTCATCTAGTGTCAATATTCCACCTTTGTGTGCCAATCCACCCATCAAAAGGCAAAGAATCTGTCTCGAGTCATAAAACATTTCGAAATCCGGGAGTAAACACAACAAAGAGCCCTCATTTGTCCAATAATCCTGATAGCTGGGCTTTATACATGATTATTCCATATAGATCCTCAGTCCAAGAAAAGCCTTCATCTCATCACTCGAGCTCTCACTGTCTGTTTCACTTGAACAGAGTCTGAATCAACCAAATTATTCATCACCTGTTGGACTGTCATAAGCCTAGAATTACTTTGCTTTCCTGTTGAAATGCTTGGTTCATCAGCCGTTCTTTTACTTTGTCAATTTTCCAAATTTGTTCACGTTAAACCCCACAAAATCAATTCAAACATGGGGGCAGCCATTTGCAATGACTAATCACGAGGAGGATTGACCACGATTGGTTGGTTATTTTTAGATTCTGACGCATTTTATGACGTACTATCCAAATTACCAAAAATTAGGTCCAGCGGTTTAGCGGCAGTTAAGGAAATTACCGAAAAATGGGGACTGCGGTCTGGTAGGGTTAAAGACTTGCCCGTACATTAATTAAAAACATGTACATCCATACATCAAAGACCTGTGCTCAAGTTCTCATTGTGATGTCCAATGATCAACTTTCAGGGAAATACTTGCCTACTCCCTGGTCCACAAAGTGTTCTACGATTTCTTCATGTTTGCTGACGACAAGTCCAAGAAGGTATGTGAACCTTGCTGTGTTTGACCAGACTCTTATCTACACTTTATCTACACTTCAACTACCATAAGATTGTAGAGATCTTCTTACTATGTTTCTAAAGGTTTAGTTTCTACAGGATGGACTAGCCATCATACACAACCCTTCGGAGTCTCTAATCACATGCCTGGCAGGCTACAGTTTTACCACTTTGCTCCCCTTTCAGGGCCTTATAACTCTTGGGCAAACGTATTATATTTCTGAGCTTCAATTTGTCCTTGTAGTTTAAGAGTATGTGATTTGTGAGCTTCAATTTGTCCTTGTAGTTTAAGAGTATGTGATTTGTGAGCTTCAATTTGTCCTTGTAGTTTAAGAGTATGTGATTTGTGAGCTTCAATTTGTCCTTGTAGTTTAAGAGTATGTGATTTGTGAGCTTCGATTTGTCCTTGTAGTTTAAGAGTATGTGATTTGTGAGCTTCGATTTGTCCTTGTTATGTGATTTGTGAGCTTCAATTTGTCCTTGTAGTTTAAGAGAATGTGATTTGTGAGCTTCGATTTGTCTTTTTTAGGTGTTGAAGTTTAAAATTGAATTTAGTTCTTTAATTAGACATCAGTTTATCTATAGGTTTAAGTTTTGTCATAATAAAATATTATTCAACCTACTGAATCTGATGCTGAAGATGAGGGGGCCTTGTCACAGCCAGGGCCTAGTGCTGCTAAAAGGCAAAAATGTTTAACTGCACCATCAATAGAAAAATTAAGATGCAATATTTCTAAAGTAAACTCGAGAGAACATGATAGCCAATGGGTTTCAATAACCAAATTCCATCACCACTACTGACTGACTCAAACCCAGAACTCATTTAGATTACTGCCAAAATGGGGTTGACCATGTGGAGTGAATGGAGACCTGCAACTCAGTGACACATTAACTGCTACAGAAAATTATCTTGTAGATATTATTCATATGTGGATTACTGTTATTCTGAAATACACTAGACCGATCTGCATTGTTTCAATAGTTATTCGTGGATTGGTGACATTTTTGTGTGTGAAAAATAGTTTTTATCTTTAAAAATGACGATATAATTATTAATAATTACTTGTAATATTTTATTAAATTCTACAAGACCTTCATATTCTTACTGCACATTCATTTTCCTTTAATTTGATACATAACATGTTTGTCTTCCTTGTGAAATAATTAAGAAAATAATAAAAGTCAAGTTTTATGAAGAGACTGCTTTTATAGAAAAAATAATTCTGGCATAACTAGTTATAAAATTATGGCTATTAAGAGTTAATGTGAGAATATTTTTCCAATCAAATGCTGGGGAGGAAGACTAACGTCTGATAAGGCAAAATATACTGATTGGACATGTAAGTCAGGGTCAGACAAAAACATACTGGCCAAGACCCTCACCTCGGCCTCCTAGTAGTCCTCCCTGGAAACGGGCTGTTTTCATGGCAGCCTGGATAACATGGTGAGGGATCGACATCCCCGTAGTAGTGAGTGACACGCAGATGAAGCCAAGCATAGCACAAGTGCCTGGATCACCTCTGTCCACTTTCATCGGGATGTGAGGAAAGCTAGTGCAACCCACCACTTAACGTCTATTTCAGGGCGCACAAAAGAGTAACCTACTCATTGTGGGCATTCGCAAACCAATCAAATGCTATCTACTGTTTTATTGCTGCATGTAACTACTTAATGTGAGAATATTTTTTGTCAGGAAATGATTGAAGGTCTGAGAGAACACATTGGAAACCTGGTGCACACAAGAGATGGTGCCAGGGTGGCCATGAACTGTGTATGGTCTGGGTCAGTCAAGGATCGGAAGATTATGGTTAAGAGCTTGAAGACGCATGTTGTGAAAATCTGTAAAGAGGAGCATGGCCACTACTTGCTTCTGTCTATCTTCGACAGTGTAGATGACACCATTTTAGTACAGAAGGTCATTCTTGATGTAAGTTTGGACTGTTTTACACCCTTGTTTGGTTTAGTGTTCTGAAATTATTGGCACATTTTGTTCATGAAATATGCAGTTTATATTGATGTTCTTTTTTGTAAATTAATTGTTTGTAGATACGTTATTCACTTCACTGTGTTTGTAGATATGTTATTCACTTCACTGTGTTTGTAGATATGTTATTCACTTCACTGTGTTTGTAGATATGTTATTCACTTCACTGTGTTTGTAGATATGTTATTCACTTCACTGTGTTTGTAGATACGTTATTCACTTCACTGTTTTGTATGCCTTCACTTTTTATTCTTCCAAATCTTCAATTTTTTAATTTGTGTGTAGCTTTCGAACTCTCTTTTAACACTGTAAGGATGTCACTTTTGTTTTCTCTCCATTACATTTATTTAACATATTTGTTACTTTGAATTAAAAATGTTGATTTAGTGTGATATAGATTTGTACTTGTATATATAAGCTCATTTCTTGTTCACTAACAACAATAATAATGATAACATAATCCCTTTAACTGAGCTGGTAGCTCTTGACAGCAAAATGCCTCCCAGACAAAATAATGTGTCTTCCACAGTTCTTGTCTGGGGGATGTCTAGTGCTTGTATTTGTCCTAGAGGTGTCATTATATGGGTGGGTGCATATTTTCAAAATTTCTGAAGGAAGACAGTTGAATGTGTAAGTACTTTAAGGTCATCACACCAGGGATTCATCACACACATCTAGGTTGACTATCATCCCTCAGTCAGCCTTGCCAGCTCATTTGTATTGATGGCATGTCACATCTAGGATGGCTAACTGTCAGCCTTTCCAGCTCATTTGTATTGATGGCATGTCACATCAAGGACGGCTAACTGTCAACCTTTCCAGCTCATTTGTATTGATGGCATGTCATATCTAGGACAGCTAACTGTCAGCCTTGCCAGCTCATTTGTATTGATGGCATGTCACATCTAGGTTGACTATCATCCCTCAGTCAGCCTTGCCAGCTCATCCGTATTGATGGCGTGCCTCACATGCTGGGAGATTACAAAGTAGTAGAGATTCAGTCTGCTGGTCTGTATATCATCATCAGTGGGGGGCAAAAAGTAAAGAATGAGACAAGAATGTATTTGACCAATGAGGTGGGAGGGGATTGATTCAACCCAGAGCGTGTACTGCGCACAAGTGGGTTCTGCAGCTTCTCATCCTTTCAGTCTGGCTCCTTTCCAAAGACCTGTCCAGCTTGGGTGACCCTGCCAGAAGTAAAACGCCTGCAGACATAGCTCCTAGGGCAAGGCAGCCTTACATATGGGGGGATTTACCAACAATAATCTCTATGACTTGCAGCGATAGTGTAAAGTAAATATGGACATTGACAAAAGCAGTAAAGGACATTATTGTTATAGTAACAACAGAAAGTAGATGTCAAGGTCATAGCCTTAAGACCAAGGAGACAAGGTTAGTTCAAGACATATTCTTCCTGGAATCGTCCTAAATATCAAGTAATATTTAAAATATCAAGTTCGGTGCCAGGGTACACAAATTACAAAATCTGCAGCTCAGAAATAAAGCAAGCAATAGCCTCATGTTTGAAATTTAAAAAAAGGTACTCTAGACGATAGAAGCTTTCCTTGACAGGCAGGCAGTCTTTTTTTGGGGGGGGGTTTGGTTGTTTGATGACGCAATGCAAGTCTTCTCAGCAGACTCACCACTAAGGTAACAATTTTCACTTCATT
Organism: Ariolimax columbianus; assembly: GCA_036924085.1. Classification (NCBI taxonomy): domain Eukaryota; kingdom Metazoa; phylum Mollusca; class Gastropoda; order Stylommatophora; family Arionidae; genus Ariolimax; species Ariolimax columbianus. The sequence continues at coordinate 87,447,806 of JAVGWX010000010.1, read as the reverse complement.
GGCCAAGCTGCTGTAACTGTTCCTGTCTCCGGGTGCATTGCGTGGGCATAAGGTAGGGGTGTAGTAAAAATGCTCTTTAGTGTTGTGTTGTGAGACGATTACCTACTCTAGACAGCATGGCACCACATGATAATTATTATATGTTGTAGTATCCCCACTTTGCTGCTTGCCTTCTCTGTTCTTGGCAAGTCTTTATCGGATGTCAAATTTCCATATTTTTGGCAGGAAGTCATTCCATAGTACATTTACTTGCAAAAATTTCATGTGCTCTGTTTAATCCATGATCAGGAAATGCTGAAGTCATTGGATGATGTCATGCAAAATCAATATGGAAGAAAGGTCCTGCTCTATCTGCTGTGTCCGAGAGATTCTCACCACTTTCACCCACATGTTGTGAAGATATTACAAGAAGGGGACTCCAATACTACCAGGTGATTTATCACATTTCATTCCATCTATGCACATGCATGGCTTTGTTCCCACATTCAGATAAGCACCATTACCATCGTAATTGTTGAGATTCAAAATGGAATATGGCTCATTGAACTGACTTCATTGCACAAGGGTGTCCCCACATATGATCAGCTTCTTTCATTGCACAAGGATTCCCCCATATGTGATCAGCCTCTTTCATTGTACCGGGTGCCCCCATATGTGATCAGCCTTTCATTGTACTGGGTGCCCCCATATGTGATCAGCCTCTTTCATTGTACCGGGTGCTCCCATATGTGATCAGCCTCTTTCATTTCACAAGGGTACCCAAATATGTGCTCAGTCCTTTTCATTGTTGAAAGTGCCGACAACAGGGCATGAGCTTCATAGTTGCCACAACCGCTGCTAAATTGTCCCCTGACTTTGTCAGTTACACAGTTACAGCTGGGTTGACTGGAAGAAACAACCCATACCATCAAAAATCTCACAAATTTTCTGGTCTGCTAAACTGTGCCGCGTAGCGCAGTTGTTAGTGCGCTGGCTTCTCATCTGAGTGGTCTTGGTTTCATTCCCCAGTTGAGGCGGTAATGTTTTTTCAGACCACAATAGCTCCTGTGTCGACCCCGCCTTAAATGGGTACCGGGAAGTAAAAGCGGCGAGGGAGAGGAGATTGCTACCGCCCTCATATAGCTCGAGCCTTTGAAATGCGAGATCGCTAACATCTCACACCCCTACGGCAGTAATGCTATGGGTTATTTTACTTTAAACGGAGCAACAGGGGATTCAAACTTTGTATATTGGAATTGTAAAGCAAACTCACAACCCCTAAGCCACTGAATCCTCAAATTAAGATTTGTTAGTTAGTCTTACTTCCTTTATTGCCAGTGAAGACTTATTGGTCATGGCTTAAATAGCTGTTATTGTTATTCTTTGCATTTGGCTTTAAATTTAAGTGGCACCATCTGATTTGTATCTGGCAATCGCTTCTACACGGTGAAGCTGCCAGATTTCATGCTATGCCAGAATAAAATCTCAGAACATCATGTCAGCTCTATAATCATCCATCCCACACCACTCTTATGCTCTTTTATGTCTCACATCATCTCTTCAAATGTCATGCTTTATATCTTTAATGTCCAACATCACTTCTTCGATTTTCCAACATCTTGCCTCACACCATCTCTTTAAATGTCCCAAATGACCTTTTTCCAACCTCCATCACCTCTTCAAATGTTCCACATCACCATATTTACATCCAATATTACTTCTTTTATTTTCCACATTGTCTTTTATGTCCTACACCTCCTTAAATGTCCTACATCATCTCCTTGAAAACTGGTCTAATTAGATTGAAACCTTGTTGAAGAAGAGACATTTAAGCATTAGGATGCATGGTTTTTGTGAAGTAGTATTGTTTATTCCATGGTTATTCTGTTCCTACTTTTCAGTAAGAAGGATAAGGCTGTCAGAGCCAAGGAACTGAGTAGTCATGTGTCTCCTCATCTCATCAAATACCTGGAGACTAATACCTTAGCCATGATGACCAATAACCAGCTTGCATTGCTGGTCAAAGAAATTATCACTCATGCAACAGGTCAGTATTTCTATGGCTCTTGTCCAATCATATTCATAGTTATAATATACTATTTGGCTCATATCATTTCCACAGTTATAATATACTATTTAGTTCATATCATATGATTTCCATAGTTATAATAGACTGTTTAGTTTGCTGAATACAAATTTGATCTTAGAATGAAGAGTCAACTCATTAATGTTGAGGGGAATATAGCACTGAAATTTAAACAAAAATGTTGTTTGTTTGCTGCTGCTTTGTACAATGGTAATTTTACGGTATCCCATCAATAGCTTTAGCACATTCACTTTCTTCTGTGTTGCATCTAAAGTCATAATTGATGGCACGTGTAATCCAGATGCATGATCATTGGCCTGATCAAAACTAAATTATTTCATGGCCCTTGAAATCCAAATTCTATTTCTCTAAAGGTAAATTTAATTAATTCACTGGGAACAGACCTGTGCAAAGCCAAATACTCTTCATTGAACAAAAGCTGTTGAAGCGCTGGATATTCCACCATTATTGTGGTCAGTCTAAACATGTGTGTTATATGTAGATTTCGGTTGAATCAGACCGCAACCTATGTTTAGCAGACAAATGGGACTGTATTATTAACTAAGCAATGACTAGTAGTAACAAGAAATTGTACGGAATAGATATATTGTTAAAAGAAACAAAATACATCTTTGCTGTGAACCAGCATCCCGGAAAGCAGCAATCTGGTATATCTAGAAGCTGCACACACAATGTGTTACCCGGGTGCAGTCCTAAATGAACTGATGCATTTATCACTCAATGATGGATTTATCTTTAAACGTCGCCTGTAAAATGAGCATCTTGCCACTAGGCATCTAGCGACGTCGTTGTCACGCTTGCTTTAGGTTTAGCTTCCCTTGGTTCTCATTGCTGTGTGAGTATCCAAGTTTTGTGTTCTGCTTTGTAAAAAGGTTGTAAATGCCTGTTTTTAAAAAAATCATCACCATTCATTCTCCAGAAACCACATGCATTTCCCTCATAAACCTGGTTGTTTGTTTTCTTTCATCACAATACAGTTTGTCCCTTAACTGGGTTGGGGTGTTACTCTGCTGCTCCGACTGAGAGAACATGTTCTACTGACTGTTCTCCCTGCACGGGTGTCTGATTTTTAATTTGTTGTACAAATGATATTTCACTCTGCAGTGGCCTGTTTGCAGTATGAATATTGTCGCTTGATCATTTCTTGGAAATGCTTGTCAGATGAATTCTGAAAGCAGTGGAACATATCTGATCATGTATTTGGGATCTGATACTAGTGTTCTAATCCATAGCCTTGCTTCTTTCCTGGATGGCTTTTGTTTATGATTATTGCACAGAAGAGCTCTTGCCAAGGGAAAGTATAGTTGTGGACAGGTGAAGCCCACAAATGTGATATTTGACATTAAAAACATCTAACATGACCTAATTTTTCAACCAGTGTGTCACTGTAGAGGTCATTATTTCTGTTGGTTTTGTGTATCTTGACTTGACTACTAGGTCCTCTTCTTGAAGTGTAGGTCTTTTTTTCTTGAGACATAGTTTCCACAGGATTGAATAGTCAGCCCTATACCAAACTATCCCTAGTTTCCTTTTATGACATGCCTGGATGGTTACAATATTAATATTCTTTGTTCCAATTTGGGTCCCAGTAACATTTTGGTTAAAAGCTGCAGGTGTCACAGCTTCGCTGGAAACTACGACTAAACATCCATTTTAAATGCAGAACAAGAAGAAATGATTTTGTTTTGTAAAGTCCATTATTGTTTAGGCACTGATTATTAAATTCAGTTTCTGAATACAATCTTTCCATTACGGCTAATACTACTACTCCACAGGTGATGTTGTCCCAGCAATGAGAGCAGTAGTCCAGCTTATTGTACAGCCCTGCAGTACCACAGATGGTGCCATCAACATGGTTGAACACCCAGCATGTCACATTTCTTTGAAAAAGATCATCGCAAATGACAAAACTAGATTGGCAGCTGGTGAAGGCAGTGAGTAGAATTTATTTCTTGTAATTCTAGCTGCTGTTTTAACAGCCATGTTAATGGTTAGCCAGTCATGTTGCCTACTATAAATAAATGGGACATGTGAGAATGGATGGACTTTATTATTATAATGTTCGCCTAGACATCTAGGGTCCGTTGCTTTGGCCGACCTCTACCATGTCCAACTGCTGAGGCTTGTAGCCAAACCTTGTTCAATGCCAAAGGGGAGACTGCTATCTGTCGAAGCCATGTAGAACAGGGGTGACGCCTCCAGCCGATTGATGGGAGACCGTTGTCACACATAACTGACTTGGACAAGATCTGGTGAGTCGGAACTTCCTGGTCCAGTCGAACCGCATGACCAAACACAAACAGGCAACGATGGACCAGAGTGTCCGAGATGGCGGAAAGACGTGTCTTTGCAGACACCTCGACATTACGGACAATATCGATGGACTTTAGCGTGGCAGAAAATGATAGTTGACAATTTACATCAGACCATGAATACCTTAGGTGTGTGAAATGTGGCGGATGCAAACATTTATGAGTTTAAACCTGAACTGCATCCAGGTTTGTATTAGACAGATGTAATACTCCATGTGTCATTCAGAAGACAGTATTTTTAGTGCAGAAGATAATGGGTACAATATGGAAGACAATCAATTTGGTGCAGTTATTTTTGCTGTGGGGACTTTTGTACATAAGAAGAAGGTCATAATATTTGAGAGAGGAGAAATTGATAAATCTGAGTGGGACAAGAGGATAAATCTGAGTGGGACAAGAGGATAAATCTGAGTGGGACAAGAGGATAAATCTGAGTGGGACAAGATGATAAATCTGAGTGGGACAAGATGATAAATCTTGTAACTACAGTTGAGGAATGGGTTGTCCAGTAATCCAATATTGTAAAAGACATTCGGTACAGATATAGTTGATGACGTATGAACAATATGTTAGATAATGATGTCAGAAAGTTTAGAGTAACTCGTATTTTAAATCTGTGTTTGTTTATAGTTCTATTTTCAGCCATCCTGCTCGAAGAATTGCCAAAGTCCACCATCAAAGTTTGGACTGCCAGTAATCGAGGATGTTTTATCATACTCTGGTAAGGGCCAAGACAAAGTGGGTCACTAGCCTCAAGTTGACCAAGCTTCTTTGCTTGTGCAGTTATATAGCTGATATAGTTGTATTGTGAGTGTCTGATACCCAGATATAGTTGTTAGATTAGATGTATTGTGATTGTCTTATGCCCAGATATAGTTGTTAGATTAGATGTATTGTGATTGTCTTGTGCCCTGATATAGTTGTTAGATTAGATGTGTTGTGATTGTCTTATGCCCAGATATAGTTGTTAGATTAGATGTATTGTGATTGTCTGATCCAATCCTGGTTGTGATGTTAAGCCAGGAAATTTATCTATGGCAACAGGTCAGAAGATAATATGATAAACAGCACCAATTTTAAGTGCAAGAATTATTTTATTTCACAAATTCAAATAGCAATAAATATTTTTATTTGCAACAGTTAACCAGAAAAAGGTTTATTTACCCTGCAATATGATTCTTTATGCAGAAAAAGGTTTCATTAGCCAAAATCTAAGTTTTTGTTAACTTTTTCCAGTTCCAGTTAATTTGTAGAAGAATTATACATTCCAAGACAAGTTCTGCAGCTCCTTCGTGTGTCAAATAGTTCATTAATTTTAAACCAATTGAGCTAAAGTTATGATATTAAGTCACATAGTGAAATTATCTATGACAAAGTATTCATAATACAAATATATATATTAGTATGAAGCACTAAATGTCACAAATGTGGGGGTCGAACAACCACATACATTTATGTGTGTGGATTTGTATTTCTGCATTATTTGATCAGCAGCATTACTACAGCCACTTTCTTTCGTGTCACAGTCTGAATCGAACTTGTATTGAATATTCACATGTAATTCAGATGAGTTGGTTATTGGTCTGATCAAGTAATCTATAATTTGTCGGGTCTTGGTGCCTAAATTCCATCGCATGAAAAGCACATTCAACACAGGTGTAAATATTGATTTTCAAAAACTACATTAAACGAAAACTGAACATTCTGCTGGACCTTTTACAGCCGAGGAAGGTAGATATTGGTAGTCGAAAACAAAGTTTCTGTCCAGTTCAGTGACGTTTGGTATATTTCACTTATGACGTATCATCATTTAGTCTTAGTGGCCATGTTGACAAATTTAGGCTGACCTAAAGATTGTGAGAGTTCCCAGCACACTGTAATGTCTGACCGATCAGCTATACTGTAATACAGGATTGACTGTTTTCACGGGCCTCCAACTCATCGACAGATTCGCAACCACCACCAGTGTCTGTCAGGGATGTATCCTCATCCCGTATTATTTTGCCACGCCTTGACCATGGGGAGATACAAAACCTGGGAGTTCACATGAGACAGCTGCGGTTTACAGACCGTGACTATGCAGATGACATAGTCAAAGCTGCTCACCCACCATGAGGTGCTGGTAAGACCACTAGAGAAACTTGAGGATACCAACCGCGTCACGATTGGGCTCTTAATATTTCATGGTGGAAAAAAACAAGATTCAAAACCTTGTCATGGTCCGACAGTGACAGGAATCCTTGTTGATGGCTGCTACATCGAGGTCTTCATTTAGCTAGACAGCAGTCAAAACTCTGATGCATGTAGCTACCCGAACATTATTAGATGAATAGATCTGGCTGCCACCTCCATGAATGCCCTACATCGAGTCTGGATCCAGTGGAGGCTCTCACTGGTAACCAAACTGTGTATCCACAAAACTTGTATCATTTCCATCCTTTTATATGAGACCTTGACTATCCAACAGCATTACCAGAAAAACAAAACTTCCCACATGCACAGGCAGGGGCGCATTTTTGGCATCCACTGGTACGGTTGAGTCCCAAACAGCAAACTGACACGACACACAGGCCTGAACGGTATTTGCAGCATGCTACACCATTGCCGTATTCATGCATTTGGCCTGACTCTCCGAGGATGCCCTGGTCCACCAGCTTTTGAACCAGACCATGGACATTAGAGGTGGTAAGCAGCCTTCTCCTACATGCTTCTGACTCCACGACTGTCCACGCACCTTCTAGCTGGACCAAACGGGAATGATTTTTGCCCTCACTGCGTGCATCTTTGACCACAACTATTCATCGTCGAAATGGTCAATTGGTATGTAGAGCCGTCGTTGCATAGTCAAATTACTGCTGCTACTAAAGAATGTGGGCTATCTGGCACATGAACAACCTTCATTTAATATAGAGTTATTTCCATTAGATTGGTGTTTACAAACATGGTGAATTTTCAAACTTGTCGCATTTTTCGTGAAAGAAATGGGATTTTAATATATGAGAAATTACTTATGATTTTATCAGGCCATTATCAATCACAGATCTGAATTGCACATTGATATTCAATAGAACTGATTCAGGCTGACTGAGACAGACGAAAAATGTTAATAAAGCTATTGAGTGATTAACGCAAAAAGACAACACATGCAATGACTACCAAAAAGAATTATGCATTGTGTTTTCCACTCCACTTTAATGCTATTTACTGCTCATAATACATTATGAATACTTCATGTTATAGATCATTTATTTCATTGGATTTCTTAAGATCCTTAGATCTTAACTAATTTGGTTAATATTAATTGATTACATTTTTTAAATAGCACCTTTTTGACATTCAGGCTTGTGGCACTTGCTGTGGATGTCAGACACAAATCGACAACATAAGTCTGGACTGGAAAGAGCTATGATTATTTCAAAACCGAATCATTGTAGCTTAGCTGTATTGTCAATTCTTGTTGAATGAGACTGTATAAATTAGTTAAGTTGCATCTCAAATTCGTTGGATATGTTTAAATTAAAAATAAAATAACTTATGTATCATGTTTTCTCTTATGTTCATTCTTAAAATGAGTTTCTGTTATAATTAATTGATTTGTTCCTATTTCCAGTCTCCTTGAAGTCGGTTGCTCCACCATTACTGAAAAAGTAACAAGTCATTTGCAGCCTGTTTATAAATCTTTGAGTAAGATGAACTTCAAAGGGGCTGAATTGCTACTAGAGAAACTGAACGGGTCACAGAAAGATTTTAGTGTTTAATTAATTTGCAGCCTGTCCACAAGTCTTTGAGTAAGTTGTTCTGCAAAAAAGGTTGAGTTGTTGCTAGAGAAACAGGACTTGTCACAGCAGAAGGAAGGAAGGATACAAAATTGTGAATGTAAGATAGACTGCTTTCATTGGTCTCTTATCATGTATTGTTTCATTTAGTCTGTCATGGGGGATTGTTAAGGAATGTTGTCATGTCTGAGATTCTCTTCTAATAAAGTCTGTTGTAAAATGTTTTATTTACTTTTGTTTTTATTTTAAACAATGCAGCAGTAGATTGTTTTCTGATAAACTGCAACATGATAGTCCACAATAGGTGGTAATTGTAAAGAGTGTTGCCTGACCTTCATGCTGTTTGTGATCCTAATTTACCAAATTTGTGTCTTATCATCAGTTAAGCTAAAATGATGATTATTGGATTTCAAGACACAAAAGATGCATTTTATATCAGAATTATTTAATTAATTTCACTGTCAGAATCTAAATCAGGTGTGAGATTGGATTGTAAGTGGGCTAACTGCACGATTTAGTGTTGGCTGACCCTTGAGTAGTCTTACATGGGAGGGCCATTTCGGGCATTAAAGGATGCATTACTAATGTGTGAAGTTCCAGTAGAAGCATGAGCCTACAACTGCTGATGGACTCCTTGCGGCATATCTATGTCAGTAGTCACCCTGATTACATTATAGTTTGACTTGATTTTCAACAAAAACACGCCAAGTCTGCCTTGGGTTATCTGCCAACTCAGTTCCTTTTATATTTTTCTATAGCTCTCTCTGTCATGAATGAGTAGGCCTTCCTCCATTTCTTTTGTCTCTGGGGTTCCAAAACAGAGACTGCCTTGTAAACTGGATTCCTTAATGTATGACCTATCCAACGCCATCACCTCCTCGTCATGTCCTGTTCCACCTCTATCTGTAGCCGTATCATGAAAGCACTTGACCTATTCTACCCTTCTCAATATAAACGAGCCAGTTCGTGTGAAGTTATTGCTTTCGTTTTCTGAGTTTGTGTTATAAATGGAAACATATACTAGTTTGTGCGAAGTTAGTGCATTCATTTGTTAAGATTGTATTAGAAAAGGTTTGTACGCCAGTGTGTGTGAAGTTGTATTCATTTGTTGAGTTTGTGTTATAGTTTCTACGCCAGTGTGTGTGAAGTTAGTGTATTCATTTGTTGAGTTTTTGTTATAGTTTCTACGCCAGTGTGTGTGAACTTAGTGCATTCATTTGTTGAGATTGTGTTAGAAAAGGTTTGTACACCAGTTTGTGTGAAGCTAGTGTATTCATTTGTTGAGTTTGTGTTATAGTTTCTACGCCAGTGTGTGTGAAGTTAGTGTATTCATTTGTTGAGTTTGTGTTATAGTTTCTACGCCAGTGTGTGTGAACTTAGTGCATTCATTTGTTGAGATTGTGTTAGAAAAGGTTTGTACACCAGTTTGTGTGAAGCTAGTGTATTCATTTGTTGAGTTTGTGTTATAGTTTCTACGCCAGTGTGTGTGAAGCTAGTGTATTCATTTGTTGAGTTTGTGTTATAGTTTCTACGCCAGTTTGTGTGAAGTTAGTGTATTAATTTGTTGAGTTTGTGTTAGAAAAGGTTTGTGTGATGTTAGTGTATTCATCTGTTGTGTATTCTGTGTCTCAATTTCTGTGACCACTCATCAAGCATACTTATTTTATTTTGCATCTGATTGAGACAGAAAAATCAAATCATCTGCCAAGTCCAGATGATTGAGTTGTCTTATCAAATTCAATTGAATTTCAAATTTGTTTGTTGATGCTGCCTTCATAATCCAGTCAGTAACCTGCAGAAAGAGATATGTTGGTATGAGACATCCATGTCGCACACCAGTTCTTGTATCAAAGGGCTCAGAAAGAGAAATGTTGGAATGAGACATTTGTCGCACACCAGTTCTTGTATGAAAGGGCTCAGAAAGATGACCTTCTTGTGCTCATGTATTATCATTTCTTTTCTGTGGTCTATGACTTGTGGTCCTAGAGCAGACACCTCCATCAGGGATGAATGTTAGTTTTTATTATTCATGGTCTTAGTTTTTGTATGGTGGAGCGAACAGTTCCTTTCTTCAGTACCTTGCCTTAGTTTTTGTATGGTGGAGTGAACTTCCTTTTTTCAGTACCTTGCCTTCCTAATAGATAGATAGATACACATTTACAGCTAGGTAGACTGTAGCATGGTGTGAATAAGTTTCATACTCAAGTCTGTTTTGCAGCAAAGTTCCAGCACTCTAAAACCATAACTTAATATTTCTTATAATACTTCTTGGAGAGCCATTTTCACCAAATCTGTCATAGGCAAAGCTTTTATTGCTGATTATTAGCTAATTGAAGGCCTGTCTCGACATGAGTGGTTTTAAAACAGGAAATTAGCCTCAGCAATTTGAGCAAGTCTTAACATCTGCAGCTGTTTACATTTTCATAAACACAGTGAATGTTTGTTGTTTGTCTAAGGGACTAACCAAAACCTCGTTAGTCTTAATGATTTGTAATTAATTTTCAATTTGTATATATTCCAATAGGAAATAAAGCAACCCTTATTGTGGACGAATAATTCCAGCCTTATTCTGTTACTGAAGTTTGTTATATGTGATCGATTTTCCTTAGGAGTAAGCACATTTCAAGCTGAAGATGGGGCTACATATGGAGACATTAACGTAGTGATAGCTAACAGCTTGAGAGACAAGTTGCACAGAGATATAATAGAAATCTACTACTCCTTACCAGGATGAGATCAAGTGACAATATTAAAACTGTGAACCATCCATTACTGGCTCATACACCATCTGTTGAACAGATTACTTCTTCCTCCGAGGCCAGATAATTGGAACTCTTTGTACGGCACTAAACCACAGCTCACAAACACTTGCAGATTCACTATATGGCATTAGAACAAAACAGATTACAGATCAGACCTTTTAATGAGGGCTATAATCATCTCTAAATCTGTCCTTGCTTCAGAAAGACTAGATAGTGGGCGTAAAGACTTCAAAACTCTGGAAACGTGTGAAACTACTGCCCTGACCATGGTGGGGCTTGCAGGAATGAAAGAGCTGACATCCTGGAAACAATGACAATAGAAAAGAGGTGACACTATGAAGTTGATCAATAACCGTCATTTGGACGAAGACACTGCAGTCGATGAACAAGCAATGCACAGCTACAGTCGATGAACAAGCAATTCACAGATTGCAGGGTTTTGAAATCGTATGCAGGTCCAGCAGAGAGGGGCACCTGAGAGGATGGAGCAGGAGTGTGTACAACCAGCGTACTACAGGAATAATCAGTATCTACACTCTTCATCATATGCTGAGAGGGAGTGAGCACATATTGGTCTGACCAGAGTACAATGACGTAGTTTTACAGAGCGGAACTAATCACATAGATGTGCGGAGGACAGATAATAGAACATGTACTCTAGTTCTGTTCTGACTCCATAAGGGGAGTAGAGGGACAGCTTGTCCTCCCCAAGCCCAGATCAACTATGGTGGCAGGGGAAGCTTGAGATAGGCCACTACGTTTTACTTCACTTCATTATACTGGATTAGAAGACTGTATACAATCAGTTTATTCCACTTTAAAAATGACTGATCATCCAATCTATTCTTGAATGCATTAACTGACCCTGCCTCCTCCACATCCTGTGGCAATGCATTCCAAGCATTCACCACTCTCTGAATGAAAAAATATTTGTTAATATCCAATCTGGACCCGCCTTCAAATAATTTGAAGCTATGCCCTCTAGAACTTTGAAAAACTTGTTATAGTCTAATTTATTCTTTCCATTGATTAATTTATAAACCTGTATTAAGTCACCTCAAATTCTTCTCTTTTCTAGACACCGCAGATGAATTTTTTTAAGTCTCTCCTCATAGCTCTAATTCTGGAATCCAATGATCATTTTTGTAGCTCTTCTTTGTATCCTTTCTATCATGTCTATATCCACTCTGTGATAAGGACTTCACACCTGAATACAGTATTCAGGTCTCACCAATGATTTATATAGTTTGACTATCATTTCCTTGCTTCAATGTGTGTTTATTTTAATCATACCCAGTATTATATTAGCCTTTCTCACAGCCACCAGGACTTGCTCTTGTACCTTACACTTATGATCTATTATAACACCTAGTTCCCTTTCCTTTTCTGTCTAATATTGTTCACTCCCATCATGTAATTATATTTCATATTTGATCTTCCCAGGTGAATGACTGTACATTTGTCTACATTAAACTCCATCTGCCAGCTCAGAGACCATTTATGAATAGTAGCTAAATCTGATCTCAATAGATCCACCTCTGCCGGAGAAGAGACCCTGCTGCATAATTTTGTCTCATCCGCAAATTTTGCAATCTTGGATACGATATCATTATCCAAATCATTTATACATATCAAGAACAAAGTTGGTCCCAATACCGATCCCTGAGGAACTCCACTTATATAACATCACACCAGTCAGAGTACTCCTTATTAATGCTTACTCTGCCTTTGGCCTGTTAACCAATTTTCTATCCAATTGATAACTCCTCCACCTATACCATGTGATTTCAATTTCCGAAACAATCCTTGATAACGTACTCTATCCTTACAAAATCCAGATAAATAACATCTACTGGCTCTCCAACATCCAACATTTTGGTAACCTCTTCCATGAATTCTAATAGATTTGTTACGCACGATCTCCCCTTAGTAAAACCATGCTGATTCTTCTTGGTGAGATTAAAATTGTCCAAATGTATAGTTATGTTGTCTTTGATAATAGATTTGGCAGAGTATGCTTGTCAAACTCACTGGTATATAATTGCCTAGATCTGACATCTTGCCCTTTTTGAACAAGGGGATCACACCTACATCTTTCCAATCCTTTGGAATAATCCACTTCTCAAGAGTTTGAAAATAAAATCTGGACAATGGATTTGTCAGCACATATCTGAGATCAAATAGCAATTTTGCATGAATACCATCATAACCAGGACTTTATCCCCTTTCAAACAATCCAATTCTTTTTTAAAAATTGCCTCAGTAATGTAGATTGAGTGTAATTCCTCTGTGCATTTGTCCCTTAGGAAGATATCTAAGGGCTCTGGGATCTTGGAGCAGTGTTCTTTAGTGAACACTGAGCTGAAGTAACGATTAAGTAGATTTGCAGCTTCACAATTTTTTCTTATTATATCTCCCGTACTATCTTGCAGTGGGCCTATGGTGTCTTTTGTTCTCTGTTTGTCTAACATAGGAAACAAAACTCTTGCTATCAGTTTTGATATTTTCAGCAAGTTTGTTTTCAAAGTCAATCTTTGCAGATCTATTTACATTATAAGATTTTTTTTGTATTTCCAAATTTTTTAAATATATTTATTAGGGATGCAAGTGCAATTATTTGAGAGAGTTCGACATATCAGTCCAAACATTTCCTAAGAAAATGTATGATATTGATAAATATGAATTTTTTCAGTTAATATGTAGAGATAATAAACAATCAGGTCAGATCATTCTACAACTTGTGAGGTTGTTGGGGCACCCATGAAGATAACTCCACTCCACCCCTCTCTGTCAGCGGCCGCTGCTCTCGGTCAGCAACCACTGCCTGTGCCTTTTCTGGTCGGAAATCAGTCCATTCTTTATGTTGTCCTCCCACCTCTTTTTGGAATGACCTCTTCATCGTCCGCCTTGCACCCTGACATGCAGGATCTTATTTGCAAGACCATTTGATCTTGATATGTGAACGTACTAATCGAGTTTCCAGCTTTTGACTGTTGCCAAGAGGTCTTCAAAAAGCCCTATTGCTGTTGTAATTCTTTCTCGTTTTTCCTTATTTGTAAATCGGTCTTTGTATGTGACATTTAGAAGTCTTAGGAAACATCTCATCTTCAAGGCATGTATCCTCTGGTGCATAAACAATCAAATTAACACAAAAAAACAAACCATAATTATGGTTCTCTCGAACATTAAAATCCATACCTTCAACAGCCAGAGAATGCAATGAAAATAAATGAGTGCTTTCAGTAAAACACCATATCATGAAATGGAATTTTAGGTAATTTGGTCACATGATGAGCAAAAAACAGCGGAGAACCAGGTGATAGTTTTAAAATCATTGCAAAAAGATAATGGAAAGTCACATGTATAAACTGACACTGGAAGAAAACAATACAAGAAATGTTTAAGGACTGGATAATTTTTATAGAATATAATAGACTGATACCGGAATTTAAAAAAATGAAAATCCATTACATGAGAATAAATGATCAGCTAATAGAGCTTGTGGTGAATAGTATTTCTGACTCTTTTGTCTCGGACATTTAATAATAAGTGAAATATGTCTGTGAAATAGAAATCCTGATGAGAATAATAGTTAAAACTTTTTGCTACAAAATTAAGATAGTGACATCCAAAGAAACTAAATGAAGGCTGCTCCAGTGTTTTCTTGTCCTTTCTCTGTATACATGTATATTGCCATGGCGTGGAACCACCATCAGAGGCACCTCCATTGCTGAGAAACGCTGTGCATCCGAAGCACAGAAAAAAGCATTTTGCCAAACACAAAACAACGGAAACACATGTTCAATTCTGACATTTAATGCTACATGTGTTAAACGGTTTTCCGTGCCAGGACTGGACTATACAGCCATCTCTGATTTAAGTGCAACACATGTCTGACTGCTGTTGTCATCATCGCTTGCAATGGACCGCTATTACTCTTTTATTATATCGCCAGAGATATACCAGGGAAGGATAGAATATATCAAGATAATCTTTCAAGTAGGCTGTAAACGTCAACTAAAGATGAAAGAAAGAGCTTAGGGACTAGCAACCTCATTGTGTAAAGTGAATTGCTACCAAAGGAGTGTCCTGATACAGGCCTCAATCTAGGCGGCCAGCTGCTGAATGGATATATTGATCTTGACCAGTTCTCCAGCATAGCTGAGAGTCCCAACTTTGTCTCTAGTTGACCCTGTTTTCTGTCCAAGGAAGTTCAGTACATGGTAAGTGCTCCTCTAGAGGCATCTCAGATGTTGCAGCGTACAGCAAGGGAGTCTGACCAACACTTTGGAGGTCTTCCCCGCAGTCTCTTCTTACCTCGGGGGTACCAGACTGCTGTCCCTGTGTTCCATCGTTTCGTCGCAACATATGACCTGCCCATCTATGTTTTGCCTTGTCTGTATGGATTACCGCATCCTTCACCAGGGACAATCGTATGTCAGAATTGTGGAGACCATGCACACATTGGTTGTAGAGAGTGATTCCGACCAAGAGTCTCAAGGAGGCCTGGGTAACCCTCAATTTGTTCTCTATTGATTTTGTTAGTGTCCACATCTCGGCACCGTAGAACATCGCAGGGAGTATAGTGGAATTGAAAAGGGAGGCTCGTAGGTCTTGGTCATCATAACCGTCCAGGACCGTGTTGATAGACGAGAAGGCTGCCTAACTCGTGCGACGACGTCTTGTCAGTTCAGGTTATTCTCCATATTGAGAAGACGCCTAAGATAAATGCACTCGTTGACATCATCTAATCGTACCTCGCCAAGGAAGACTGGATTGGAAGTGGCAAAGCGATTGCGCAACACTTTGGTCTTCGATTCATCTCCAGCTAAATGGAAATAGATATAGAAAACACTGAAAGAAATACAAATTAGAAAACATATTTTGAAGTCTTAAAAAATACATTACATGTAGCTGAAAATCATTAAAGTCAAGTAGAACATTTTCCAAAAATCGTTAATTATTGTGGTTGTGTATGTCAGCTTTAAATCAATCATCTTGTAAGATTAAAATAACCTATACCATAAACCATGCTGTCGCAGAGAAACTTTGAATTGTGTAATACTAATGTCTCAAAATATACAATAAAATAATTGCTCATGTTTTTAACACAAGCACTTGAGGAGTATAGCTACAAAAGCAAAATGCGAAACTGACTGTGAACGACGGCAGTGTTGTTGTAGGGGAGGTAATTCTCTTGCCAAAAAGACGATCGGTAGCATGAGACAAACACAAGCTTTAGATTACAACCTGATCAATTATCACTGCAACTTACACCACAGAAAGATAGGTATGCAAGGTTCGAGGAAGGCCGCGTGGCAGATGACATAAGATAAATCCTACATAACATGGACTTACAGCCACTGACTCTAGCATGACACTGTTGCAGCGACTGTGGTATGACTTGATCACTACACTGGTGATTGATGGTCTAAGAAAAACTTGTCTTAAAATTACAGTTGATCTCACCACGACACAAATGGATCGAAAAATAAGTAAGTATCATTATCAGCATTCTTTGGTAGGTAAAGTCACTTACTTTTTCTATCATATTTGTCCATTTTCTGGTTTCATCATTGGGGCGCAATGAATACAAGGTAAAAACAGTCAGACTGCAGGAAGACATGGCTTGCTTCAAACTTCAAGTGAACTGGAGATATTCTCATCACATCAGCAAATAACAAGAACGTACTGAGAAAATGACACAAAAAGAGATATCATAGAAAAAAAACCTTGAGACTTATAGAAGAATGGGAAAAGCTATGACAATCAGGACAGAAAGTAGAATTACTAAATACAGAAATAATTCAAGAGCAATTTGGAAGAACAACGAACAACACACGTTATAGACACATGTAGTCAAATATAAGCCATCATTGCATGTATTAAATGATGTAGTTTGTAGCACACTGACAGAGAGTAAAGAAGAATATATGTAAGGAATACTGCAGAGAAATGTACAAAGACACAGAAAAAAGTCCCAAACCTAACCACTAAGAAGAGCAAGGAAAATGTAGGAACCTACAATAGACGAAGCCTGCTCGGAGATACTAGGCTTGAAGAAAGGAAAATCACCAGGGTGCGATGATATACCAACTGAATTCATACAAGTAGGAGAGGAAAGCCAGTGTCAGAATTTACCATACACTATATAAGAAGATCTAGAACAGTGCAATATGACCCAAAGCGTGGAGAAGATTGTTTATATCCCACTTCCTAACAAATGTAAACTAAATCTATGTATTAAATACTAACCAAATACTTTAGCAAGTCATACTAGCAAAGTCTTTCAATGGACCATTTTGAAAAAGAAAGGAAACTAAATGAGGAAGAACATGAAGCGCATGCATGTTTCAGACATGGCAGAGGCACGAGGGAGTGCATCTTTAACATGAGGAATATCATACAAAAACGCAGGCACTAAGATATTGACCTACACATTTGCTTCATAGATTACACCAAGGCTTATGACTGCAACCAACACCAAATCCTGTGGATTATCTTGAGAGATATGGTAGTTCCCAGCACACCTGATTCTCCTAACTTAAGTATTATATCAGGAGCAAGAAGCAAGTCAGAATAGCTGGCTTGTGAAACGTCAGACTGGTTTAAACTGCAAAAGGGAGCAATATGAGGATACATACTCTCCTTGTATCACTCCAACACTTATGCGGAAACCATAATGAGAAATGTCAGAAATTATTAAATGTTTCACCCTCTTACAATCGGTGAAAATGAAATAACCAGAACATAGATATGCAGATAATAGTTATCCTCTCAAAGAGTGCAGATGATCCAACACAGCAATGAACAAAATCTCTACCTGGACACTAGCAGAACTAAGATAATGACAACCAACATACAAAAAAAACAGAGCTAAGCCTCTTAGCAGGCTTCATCTATTGTAGGTCTCTAGAAAATTGAAAATTTTACAAGTTTGGAATATCTCGACATCAGCAACAATAGAGACTGCCAAAAATCAATTAGGGGAAGAGAAACTATGTAAATGTTAGATAACAAAGAGAACCATGTGAGAATACAAACAACAACAGTGAGAACATACATCTGTCCCAGTGACAACCTATGGATGCAAACATTAGAGAAGAAAATGTAACCTTTCAAGTTCAAATGCTACAGGGGGACGGCGTGGCCTAGTGGTTAAGTGGCACGGCTCACGACCCGAAGGTGCTGGGTTCGATCCCCATCACAGCACCGGCCGTTACCCCGGGGAAGCAAACCCTTAGAAAATGCAGGAGGAAGCAGACCCTTACATAAAATGCGTGCTGAAGTCGGATGCACTGGGCCGAGAGGCGCAAAATAAAAACACAGTGCAACGCACACCGCCTTGGGGATTAGAGAAAAATAAGGCGAACGCAAAAAAAAATAAAAAATGATGCTACAGGAAAGGTCTTGAAATGCCATAACATTTTTTTTCTTGTCATTGTAGAGTCATTCAAGACAAAAGTCATAACCAAGTTGTTTGGTCAGTCTCACACTACTCCTGATGAAAGAGATGATAGCGATGACCAGTCTAGTGACTCCATTGAACAAAATGTCACACCAATTGCCAAGAACTCACCACCTTCATCTGGTCACAGTTTGATAGACCACGATGTCGTACTTTATGGAGTCCATCGCTGCCCTACTGGAACAAATATAGAGACTAACAGTAATGAACCGGCTTGTAATGTTGGTTCAGCTTCACCAATCAGTGATGGTGATGGGTCTGGTAAGCTGTTATGCACTTCTAGTATTATTAGATTCCTAACTTTTCCCAAGACTTTTAAAGGTCACATACAAAGACCGAGCTACAAATGAGGAAATGCGAGAAAGAATTACATCAATATGGCAAGTGATTTCCTATCTCTAACAATGTTAAAGTTAACAAAACCTTGGTGATTTCCTATCTCTAACAATGTTAAAGTTAACAAAACCTTGGTGATTTCCTATCTCTAACAATGTTAAAGCTAACAAAACCTTGGTGATTTCCTATCTCTAACAATGATAAAGCTAACAAAACCTTGGTGATTTCCTATCTCTAACAATGTTAAAGTTAACAAAACCTTGGTGATTTCCTATCTCTAACAATGTTAAAGTTAACAAAACCTTGGTGATTTCCTATCTCTAACAATGTTAAAGTTAACAAAACCTTGGTGATTTCCTATCTCTAACAATGATAAAGCTAACAAAACCTTGGTGATTTCCTATCTCTAACAATGTTAAAGTTAACAAAACCTTGGTGATTTCCTATCTCTAACAATGTTAAAGTTAACAAAACCTTGGTGATTTCCTATCTCTAACAATGTTAAAGTTAACAAAACCTTGGTGATTTCCTATCTCTAACAATGTTAAAGCTAACAAAAGCTTGGTGATTTCCTATCTCTAACAATGTTAAAGCTAACAAAACCTTGGTGATTTCCTATCTCTAACAATGTTAAAGTTAACAAAACCTTGGTGATTTCCTATCTCTAACAATGCTGTTGTGTAGCACTGATCGCTCTACGCGTGGAACTGAATGTTCTAGGCATTAATGTGTAGATTTGTTCATGAATTCAAGGTAGATGAGACTCGTTAGCTCATAAAGGCAGCCCATTTAGAAGAAAGAAAACACTGGCCCCAAACCACTTGTTGCCTTGCGAATAATCTCAGGGCAGCTGCCTGGGACAACAAAAAAGAACTGAAGAACGTGGATATGCTGGCCTGAAAGGAACTGATGCCACCGTACAACTGTAAAATGTGGCACACATAACACATTCAATAAGCCATTGTTTTCATGCATCTTGAAATCTCTTCTCCAGTTTGTTAAACCTTCTTTTTTGTTTTATTTAAGTTTAGTGCCATTAGTGTTGGTCTGCTTATAAGTTTTAGCTCATTAATTATCCATGGATGCGTTTGTAATTTTAAATCCTAAGTGTGTTTCTTACAATTACTTCCCTCCAGAAAATGTAGTTCAGAGGAAACGTAAGAGAAGGCGACGACATGGTCTTTCTGGGTCAGGGACAAATGGGAAGCATCCAGCCCCAACATCATGTGGCAGCACAGAATCCATGAAAAGTTCCTCTCTCGAAAGTGTTCCACCCACAAGTCATACCAAAAACCAGAAGCGGAAGCTGAAGAAGAAGCGGAGGGAAAAAGTGAAGAGAGCTGAGGCCTCTATCGGCAAGGAGTTGACATTTGACTGTTGTAAGATGATGTTTTGTTTCTGTGACATGCATTTACAGATTAAGCTTGTGTCTCAGGAAGTTGTATCCGTTGTGCTTATTCTGTGATATCCCGCAGGAACAGTTTAACATCGTTCCAATAGGAGCTTGGGCTCACAAAGCAATTATGTGCTCATTCGGTTTCTGTATCACTTTGTTTTACATGAGGAGTTTGTCACCCCTGTGCACAACCCACCCGTTATCTTTTGCCACATGCATAGTGGGGAGCATTGATCACAGTTTGAGAGGAGAATTGAGGCCATTTTAAATGTGATATGTATAGAAGAATGGGGTGAATCTCATGGAAGGGGTGAATCTCATGGAAGGGCGAACATGGAAGACTCTTGGCAAAATTAAGAGTACTAAGAGAATTAATCACTGTCGGGCTATTTTAGTCACATCAAAAGACAAACACATTTCTGAAAACCATACTTGAAGAAAAAGTAGAGAACAAAGATGCCAGAGGTAAACAACGCTTCAAGTGGGAGGATAACATCAAAAGATGGACAGGGAAAAGACATCAAAAGATGGACAGGGAAATAACATCAAAAGATGGACAGGGAAATAACATCAAAAGATGGACAGGGAAATAACATCAAAAGATGGACAGGGAAATAACATCAAAAGATGGACAGGGAAATAACATCAAAAGATGGACAGGGAAAAGACATCAAAAGATGGACAGGGAAAAGACATCAAAAGATGGACATGGAAATAACATCAAAAGATGGACAGGGAAATAACATCAAAAGATGGACAGGGAAATAACATCAAAAGATGGACAGGGAAATAACATCAAAAGATGGACAGGGACAAAAACATCAAAAGATGGACAGGGAAAAAACATCAAAAGATGGACAGTGAAAAAACATCAAAAGATGGACAGGGAAAAGACATCAAAAGATGGACAGGGAAAAGACATCAAAAGATGGACAGGGAAAAGACATCAAAAGATGGACAGGGAAAAGACATCAAAAGATGGACAGGGAAAAGACATCAAAAGATGGACAGGGAAAAAACACCAAAAGATGGACAGGGAAAAGACATCAAAAGATGGACAGGGAAAAGACATCAAAAGATGGACAGGGAAAAGACATCAAAAGATGGACAGGGAAAAGACATCAAAAGATGGACAGGGAAAAGACATCAAAAGATGGACAGGGAAAAGACATCAAAAGATGGACAGGGAAAAGACATCAAAAGATGGACAGGGAAAAAACATCAAAAGATGGACAGGGAAAAGACATCAAAAGATGGACAGGGAAAAGACATCAAAAGATGGACAGGGAAAAGACATCAAAAGATGGACAGGGAAAAGACATCAAAAGATGGACAGGGAAAAAACATCAAAAGATGGACAGGGAAAAGACTGTCAGATTGCACTATCGAGGCAGAGAATGGTGGAGATTCATTACAATCCGGCTTTGATGTGGAGATAGAACTAAACTTTAATGTCCTCTCCTTCAATTTTATTTTAGGTACTTTTCTGGCATCCTTTTTTGTTCGTTAAACTTTCATTTCAATCTCAAACAGAGCTTACGTTTCTTTGGTAAATTATACAAATTTATGAATTACGTATTACTTTTATGCTAGATTATTTCAATTTAAACTTGACTGAATAATGTTTGTAGTTCATATAAACTTGACTGAAAATGTTTTGAATAATGTTTGTAGTTCACATAAAAGTGTGCCTATAATATAGTTAAGTTATCACTTATCTGTTGTTAAAATTTGTGGGTACAGTTATATGCCATGAAGATTATTATTTCTGTATGTAGTGGTGTCATTGTGAGAAGTCATTTCCTTTGAACCAGGTAATTTATGCATGTTTAGAATGCAATAGAGACCAATTGTGTTGATAGTAGATCTCAAGTGACGTTCAACTTGTTTCATAATTATTGCCAGGTGATACAATGTGTTGTTTTGTTGCAGCTGGAAAGACTTCTGAATAGGCATCGGCAGACTTCATGAGAACAAAGGCAACACAGTATGAAAAATTACTGCAGTTAAGTGTATACAAGTATTTAAGTACTCAGCATTTTGTAATGTCTCCATCATCTTCCTTCCTGTAACACCATGAACATGTGTCTGCAACTGTTCTCATCAGAGAAAGCTTATTTCAAAATATTTATGCACTGATAGTTTCTATAGTATTTTGTTTTTACATGAACTTGTCAGCCCCATTCACAACCCTTCCATGTGCTTTTGTGACCTGCACCAGGTTTTCCCATTCTGTTCTGCCCAATAATGGAGCCTAGGGTTCACACCTCGTAATGTAGTTGATAAAGTCATGTCCCTATCTTAAATACTGGGTACTGTTCTCGACGAACAGACCATAATGTTTGTATTATATTACGTTTCTATGGTTGAAAATAATATATGTTAGGTTGTAATTTATCTCTAACTGAAACATGAATTTCTATGTACATTTTAATTATCAACATTTCATGTTAACTAGTCCAGTAAGTGACTTTGATAATTAGTAATTATGTGAAATTTACCTTAGAGGCATCAACACCTGGATCATGTAATTATGTGAAATTTACCTTAGAGGCATCAACACCTGGATCATGAAATTATGTGAAATTTACCTTAGAGGCATCAACACCTGGATCATCTTGACAACACTACATACTGTCATAGTTTTACCTGAGATCCCTTATAAAGGACAACCTAAGCTTAAATGAATATCATGAATATAAGATGGCAAGCAGTTCCGCAAGGAAATGAAAACCAAATGCAATTATGTGTGTTAGCAGTTGAGGAAGGACAGAGATGACCAATGAATATATAAATTATCCCACAGAGAAGTGATATGGTAATATACATATATTTCCTGTCCCAGAAAATAAATGTCACTCACACTCTAGACCGGAACATCTCCAGACGGAGAGCTGCAACCTGGTCTAGCTTAATTTTCATAAAGTCTATAATCCTGCAGCTGAAAGACACAATGGCAAGGGCACACCTTTTCAATTCCGCGGTCATACCAGCTGTAATCTACAGATGTGAGGTGTATAATTAACACGAATGCAGAGAAACTGTTGTACAGCGGGCAATGGAAAGACGTGTCTCAGGATATCACTGAGCTCGCCGCGTGGTGCGCATTCCAGATGGGATACTCAGAACGACATTTTGGTGGCCATATGATTATACATGCTCACGTGGCCGACCACTGTAGTATGACGAGATGGTCTGTTGAGACAGCTAGGTTCAAAATAGTATGTCACTGCCAAGTATCAGACTGCATACAGCATTGTTTGCTACCTCACATATAGCACATCCGCCAGACTGAATTAGAGGATATTGTATTGTATTTTTATATATATATATATATAAATAAAAGTATCACTCAGTATGATTCTATCATCTGTGTTGTGCACTCCATTTGCAGTATTTTGGCTGTCGAGTACACCTTAGTGGCCAGGGTCATAAAAATTACCAGTAACAAAGATCCCTATAAGATGTTGACAAAAAGTGGTCACCAAGGCTCTAGTAGTTAGTGCTGGTTTGTTTCCCCCCATTCCATGATAAAGGCTTTCAGGTAAAGCCATAGATTAACATCTTGTGCTGCTCTCATGTAGAGCATTTTCTAAATTTTTTTGTATTTTGACCACTGTCTGCATTGCGTTTTACTTCAGTCACCCATGTATATACAGATAGGTATAATACCCTAATTACAGCGCCTAAATATGATAACTAATGAACAAAGTTACTATATGATATCTGAAATGTAATGGCATCTTTTATAGACACAAATCTGTATCATGGCACTAATAACAAGTACTCTCTGGTAGTGATTCTATCGTGACTATTCACAACTCAGTTACTTTGAATCCTGGTATTCAAACATTGACATGTTGTTAATGTCTGTTGCCATGCAGTCAAAGGCTATCCGTAGTCCGTAGTAGGTATTTTTAAACTTCCTGTGACTCACTACGTTTTGTATAAATTTTCATTGACATTTATATGTATATAATTTTCATATCTTCTTCTTCGTACGCTGTCAGACGTCAACTTGTATTTGTTCGAAGAAAGCAGCTGTCATCCTGAGGCTGTCGACACTGCCATAGAGCTTGTCTAGTGTTGCCACTGGTGATGGCCACATGTGCTTTCTCTGGTCCTCATATGTTGGGCAATTTTGCAGCAGATGTTCAGCGGTCATTTGCCCTGTTTATTGAATAGGTGGTACCTCAGTATGTTGTGGCCTGTGCGGAGTCTGAAGACCACGACCTGCTCTCTTCTGTTCAACTGGTAATAGGCATAATTTTTTGTGTAGCCAGTATGTTCTGTTTCCCATTTGGCCATGTATCTGGCCCTAATAGACCTTTTGGACTCTTCGTAGGTCACACTAGAATCTGGTTGTGGTAGTCTTGCACCTTCTTTTGCCAGTCTGTCTGCCTCCTTGTTGCCTTTGATGTTACAGTGGGATGGAACCCACTGTACCACTACTCTTTTTTGGTGCGGACTGCTGGCATAGTTGACAGAGTACTGCTCTTAAATCATTAAGTTCAGTATTTTTCTGGCTTTTTAGTGCTGTAACTACGGCCAGGGCATCTGTAAACAGGACTATATGGCTTTCATTGCTTTCGCCTATCAGCATTATACTGCAGCCTTAAATGCCTCTGCTCTAAAATTGCTTGAGTATTTTCCAGTTGCCACTGACAGTGTTATTTTTCTACCATTTGTTAGGCTCAGGAATACCCCTGCCCCTCCATTCTGTGTTGAGTTTGTTACAGAACCGTCGGTCTATGCATGGGTCCATTCCATGCTTGGGTAGTTTTCCGCTATGTGCCTCAGGGTTATGTCTCTTCTTTCTTTTTCAGTCTGGCTGTTCTTGTTTCCAATACCTGGTAAATTTTCTACCATCTCCGGAATGATATGCTGCTTCCATGTGGGTTTGCGTACAGTAGGGATGGGCTTTGGTGTTGTTACGGTGTTCATAGGGCCTTCGCTCATCTTTGCTTTGGCTATTTCTGGAAAGTTTCTCCACTTTAGTTTCCCATTTCCAAATCTATTTAGTCTCTGATGCATTGGATGGTCTGTCAGTCTTCTGAGTTTCTCTGCTTGCTGCTGGTCTCTTCTGTCGGTCATGGATTGCAGATTTGTAACCTTTTCAAGTTCTACAATTGACGTTGACTTCATGCCACCTGTTATAATTCTCATAGCTTGGTTTTGAAGTTTGCTAATTTTATCAAAGTTCACCTTTGCTGCTGTTGTCCATGCCGCAATGCCATACTCGAGAACTGGTCTCACTCTTCCAGTGTACAGTTTCTTTAGTATACTTTCGTCTACTCTCCAGCTTGTGCCAGCAGTTTCCTCATGATTGCCATTCTTTGTCTGGCTCTCATTCGGTTTCTCTCGATCTGACTTTTCCATGTCATGCGCCGATCAAACGTGACGCCCAAGTAGTTTGGGCTGTTGTTTGGCCGCAGATATTTGCCGTTAAGACTTATTTTGGTGTTATGTGGTTTATTTGAAAGCGAGAATATCGTACATGTTGTTTTTTCCTTATTTATTTTGACCAGCCATGAGTTTGCCCACTCATGCAACGATGTTAGGGCCTGCTGCATCTGATTGTTTGCTACAGTAAGATTTTTTTCAGAGGTCCACATAGCCAGATCGTCTGCAAACATAGAGCTGTGGACTCTTCTTGGTATATTCTCTGTGATGTTGTTTATATACACCAGGAAAAGTGTGAGTGACAGTACTCCCTGTTGGGGTACTCCTTGCTCCAGTGTCACCTTTTTGCTCATCTGCCCTTGTACTTGAACTCTGGCTGTTCTGTTTTCGAGGTAGTGGCTGATCCATCTGTACATTTTTCCAGATACTTCACTTCTTCATAGCTTGACTTTAAGTCACTCTTTCCACACCTTGTCAAATGCCTTCTCTAGATCCACCCAAACCGCTACTGTATGCTTTTTCTCTTGGTAAGCATCTTCTATGTCCTGGGCTATGAGTGTGATCTGGTCCTCAGTGGATCTGTGTTGTCTAAAGCCTGCTTGCTGTGGAATTAATGTGTTTTTCTTCCAGGTGCCACATCAGTCTGGTGTTTATCATATGCTCCATCAGTTTACCTACACAGCTCAGTAGACTTATGGGCCTGTATCCATTTGGATCTGTTCTATGTTTTTCTTTCTTTGGTACTGGTATAAGTACAGCATCTTTCCATGCCTGCTGTACAATTCCCCTTTTCCAGCTTTGGTTCAGGACTGATAGTAACTTCCTCTTTGCTGTGTGGCCCAACCCCATCACCATTTCGTTTGTTACCCCATCTTTTCCAGGCGATTTCTTTTTCTTTAAAGTTCTCATGGCCTCATCCATTTCATTCATTGTTAGTTTTGCCATCATATGCTCCTCTGGTGCCATCTTGATGTTGTCGTGGCTCTTTTGTTCTTCGCTAATGTCTTTAGGGACATCAATGTGGTTTGCTCTGACATAATGTTCTATAAAGGCGTTTGCTGCTTTTTTTTCCGGTTAGCATGTTGTCGCCCTGCTTGATGGTAATTTGTTTATTTGATGGTGTTTCGCCATTCATGGCTCTGACTTAATTCCATAGTTTGTTCCCTTCTTTATCTAGATTGAGGCTTTCTGTTTTGTTTTTCCAGCTGTCTCTTGTTATTTGGTTCAGTGTTTTTTTGTATTTCGCAGTGATGGCCTTGAAGGCGAAATTTGCTTCCATAGATTGCTCTCTCTCTCTCTCTGCCATGTTCCTAGCATTTGAGACTTCATCCTCTGCTTTCTGCAGTTCATGATTCCAGTATGGCTTGTAGTTTTTCCTTGTCCCTCTTGGGATGGTTTCGGTGGCTGCTTGCAGTATTGCTTTGCTTAGGCTTTCTACCATAGGTTTCATATTGTTATTTCATGTGTCGATAAGTTTCACACAGTCCATCCTGTCAGCATTGCAAATCTGTCCCAGTCGGCTCGTCTATAGTTCCAACATGGCAGCGGTTTTATTTCCTGGGGGCCTACTGCCATATCAATTTCTAGCCTAATTGGCCTGTGGTCGCTACCTGCCAATTGGTCGAGCACCTGACGATCTATTTTGTGGTGAATATCCCCCGTGGAGAAGGCCAAGTCTGGAGTGGAAGTGGTATGCCATGTTCTAGAATATAAACTAGGGCTGTCGTCCAGCCTATTGATAAGATATTTTCATGTCTGATCCTTCTATAAATGATTGTAGCTGAAGATGTGACTCTGCAGAACTTGGAACTTTACTGCTGCTTTTTTTTTTTATATACTCCGAAAAGGGGCAGTGAATAGTAACACTGTAAACTGAAAGGCATGTTGTAAGAGGTAGTGAAGGAGGGTTCACCACATGACCACCTACCCCATTATCTAGAAGCCACAATAACAAGAAAAGAAGACCGTTACAACTCTTGGTAGAGTCTGTATTCAGTTAGTGCGTGCATATTATGTTTGCATTTATTTGGTTTCCATTTTGTTTGCTGTCACATTCATTTTATTTTTATGATGCTCAGAATATGTGATTCATTGTTTGTGCTTACAGATGCAGTATACTAATATGAGGGTGGTTCAGAAATAAAGATAGCAAAGTGAAAATTTTCAGGTTGCAACATCAGTGTGCATAATTGAAAGGTCTTCCAACATATAGCGCTGCTATAGTGTCCCATTAAAATGGTGTTTGTGTACAACAAGCGGTAATTTAATTCTTGGTGGTCGAAAAAGTATAGAGAACATTCACAAATGTGTGTTGTGTATAGAAGTTGTGCAGTCTTGAACGGTGGGTTAATAAAGCACTATTTCACAGCCCAGACACGTTGCAGCACACCGATGCCAATATTCGTGAGAATTATCACATCACAAGTCAACAATTTGTGACCCTACAGCTTTCAGTCATCATTGCAAACATGATGGCTTTTTCTACGATCTTGGATATTGTGGGACATTACCAAGATATGCTCCTTGAAGTCTAATAACTGACCACAGACGTCAATAGAGCTTGGATGACTTTGTTCCACACTGGCGTAAGGCCATAGAAGTGGGTGAAGATTAGGGGGGAAAAATAGCACGTATAAAGGAAACATTAATTTAGCAGCTCTGTGCTTAATATACAATGTGAATAGTTTCATTAAAAAATTGCTAGGCATTACTTTCTGAGCAACCCTCATATATGTGAAAGGGTGTTAAGCACTTCCTAAATAGTGGCATGTTGAAATAAAGTGTATATTGTAAGATGCATTCTTGTTCACTTATTTGTGTGCTGTATGCCTCCATTTTTAATTGATGACTGAAACGCGCAATATGTTCAATTATAATTGCACACAAGAGAAGAAACAGATGATGATGGACACTTCAACCGATGAAGATATTTATCAAAGATTGGAAAAATGATGAAAATGGTACAACCGGTTAAAAAGTTCAATGAAAAATATTTGGTAAAACTTGATAAGTAATGTGCCAATTACAATGGGAGTGGAGATATCTCAGAAAGGTGGACTTTCTAATGAATGTTGCAGTCAATTTGAAGCTCTGAACCTGTCAGAAGTTTTTCATGGGAGGACATTGGTTGTTACTACATGCTACTCCTATCATTAGGGTATGATCACGGGACTGCAACAGGTGTTTTGTTGTTATGGGGGGTTGTGCCACAGATACAAAGGTCCGTAGTGCCAATCTTGAATTTATTATAAAGATGACATCTCAGTCTGTTGTGTTATGTATGTAGTCAGGCGATGATTACCTGATCTCGCCTGGAGAGTTGGTGATAGATGTTATTTTCTGTATTGCCAGGGTGGTCTCTTTTCCATTTTTGATCTGCACATGGCCTAGATGATTCCCTTTGTCTTGTCATATGCTGTTGCTGTGTCACTTTGTTGAAAATAATAATAATGTTCGCTTAGGCGTCTGAGGCCTGTTGCGTCGGTTGGCCATAACCAACTGCTGCGGCGTGGTTTTGAGGTGGGGGTTGCCATCTGGTGGAGCCATACTGTGTTGGGACATCCTCTTCTGAGCTGAGGAACGACTTGAGTAGTATCTTGTGGTCCGGGGTTTCCTGGCCCAGCCGTACAAACATGACCAATAAAAAAATACTTGGCGGCGGTGAAGTGTTTATAGAATTGGGAGGCGGCCTTTTTTAGCAAAGACCTCCATATTGCGGATGTAGTCATGCCATTGGATGCCTAGGATACCCCACTGGTCACATGTGGAAGGCATCCAGTCTCGACATGTCATGTTTGAGTAATGTCCGGGGTTTAGAGCCGTAAAGAGTCCCCAATATCTGGCAGATCAGCAATCAAAACCTTTTGAGCTTGTACAGCAGAGTTCTTCAACAAACACACGCCAAGTAAAAAAATATCGACCTGCTTATCGATTGAAGTTTCATTTTTGCTTAAACTTTCTACAGGATGGTGTACCCAGCCCATGCCCAAATGTTAATGTTTTTTGTTCCCCTTTCAGGCCACGGTAATACTTACAGATACCATCTTTAAAATGATAAGCGGTTTAGATATCTAATTACTAAATTTTCTCTCATTGTTTCAGTAACTTTGACATCATTGACAACAGGCTGACATATTTTTCATATGTGATTTATTTACAGTGAACAGATGAAAATGATACAACAATAATGCATGAACAGGTGACTTTGTTTACTTAGTCCAGCTGACTTTTGGAATATCAAAATGCTCTGTCAAGTTGTCGAGCTGTTGGTTGAATTCCTGTAAAATAATAATGTACCAGTTATACAATTTCTAGTCAACTAATAACAAATATTCCTAGTGGAATAACAGAAAAGTTCATCTAATCTAATAACACAAATCTTACTGTGAACCAATAGCACTGTAAGGTTATAATGTATGCAATATAATGTTACTGAACTTTTATGGGAAAATACCCCAAAGAAACCAACAAAATACAAGTATTTTATTTTTGAACCTCCGGAGCACACCAACAGTTAGCACTACACTTAGAATGAAGCTATTCTGCATTGAACTAAATCATCATATAATGTTCAGAGCTGTGTTGTACACTGTAGCAGTTAGATTTAGTTGTTTTTTTTCCCCAGGTTACTTGCAAATGGCAGAGTTTGAGTTACAAAACATCATATCAAAATCATTTATTGTGTGAATTTTAAAATTGTTTTTTTTTTTGCCCTTCAAAATACAATAAATATTTTTTTAATTGAACTAAAAGTACATAAACTATCTACCACATGAAGTATTCATTTAAAAAAATATATATATATATATATTCGCACGAAGCGTTAATTTTGAGGGAAAAATATAGTGTATTCCTTTTTCTTTCTTCACGTCGTCGTTTGTTGTATCTTTGTGCTAAAATATAATTACCACAGTCCCCTTTTGTTTTATATCCTGAATTGGACGTGTTGAATATCCAGACGCATAATCATTAGTCAAATAAGTCATTACATTGCCATTAAAAACTTATTTCCATCATGCAAAATGCTTCAACTTTAAAAATTCACCACTTTTGTAAATGCACCACATACAGAAACAAAAATCTACATTAAACTAAAGCTGTACATGCCAAGTGAGTGCTGTACCATTGCGCTAATCAGTCACTAAATTTAATATTAATTATTTTGGCCAATATTAGTTAGCATGCAGGCGTAGCATAAAATTGGGCAGACTGTAAATGGTTACGTTAAAATTACACATAAGAAAACATCCTTATTATCAAGTAAGCTATACGTTGGCAAAGCTTGTCTTACCATGATCCTCTCTTTGTGACTTTTTGAGGCTCGTGACAGAATCTGTTTCTCATTCTGTAATATGAAAAAGCTGAATCAATCAATCCTTTAAGTAATTGCCAAGTTCTAACAGGGTCAAATTATACATATTGTGTGGACACAATGATACTGGGTAATTTCCCCATAACATGGAAAATGTTGAAGAATGACAGTTACCATGTAAAAGAAAACAGAATAAAATGAATTAACGATAAAACTGACTGGATAATAAAAGGACAAGAATAGCACCAATGCCCCACAGAGAGCATGTCGTAAGAGGCAACTGTGTCACATGGCAAAACACCAGTCATGGTTAGGTGGTCTGATTAGAGCAGCATAGATGGCACATAACAGGCTGCATGTCTACTTTGCTCTAGTGTTTGAGTCTATGAAGATGGACTCGCACATCGGTTAACCACCCAATGCAGGGAAGTAATAAGCTGCTTGAGTCTAGCCCGCTAAACAGGGCATCCTCCTCCTGGCTACATCCAGCTCATACCAGAGCTGGGACCTGCACATGGGCATCCACCCCCATAGAAGTACAGGTTGAATAAGAACCGACTGGATTAACAATACAGTACGTCAGTGGTTCCAAAACTGGGGTCCACAGGCAGATGAAGACAGGTGACAAGGGCATGGCAATTTACTGTAGAAATTTGTTTTTCATTAAATATTCAAAATAGGCAGTAACAAGGCAGAATAGATGAGATTTAAGTGAATGTGCAGTGACATGGGCTCACATTGTTCAAGCGCAACGCACTGGGCGCAGGACAGAAAACTTTATAACCCGACAATGCTTAACGGCATAAGTGGAAAGAAAACTAACTATTCAAATAGGTGATGCCAACAAAATTAAATTATTTAGCTTTCAATAAGTGTATACTTCACATTGCTAAAAACTATTACCATACACCAGTGGTCCACTATGAGGATATATAGGGCTGTGAAATATAGGAGTGGTTTCGAGGCAAGGTGTCTGGGTCAGAGTCGCATGTTCGACCCATGTTCAGAGTCGAGCACGTTAAAAATCCCTTGGCAGTTAGAAATTGAAAAGTGTATGCTTAATGCTGCCTGAACAAACTTCTAGCTACAAATCTACTCATATTATATGTAACTTCCCAAGGTTGTTTGTTAAGAGCAGTGTAAAGATGGCACCGAACTGGCTGCAGGTCTACTTAGCTCTAGTGTTTGAGTCTATTAAGATGGACTCTCACATCGGTTAAACCACCCACCAAGAAATGGTATAAAGACCATACAGTCGCCATGCAGTGTAAAAAATAAGTAAAGATCCCGTCACGCCATGTGGCGCATAGGAAATATGGTGTTAGATCCACATTATTTTTTAAACCCACGGCACTTGGTGGGTGATGTGGTCAGCATCACGCCAGCCATCTTTTCTTCCCGGACTAAACCGGTACCCATTTAAGCCTGGGTCGACCCGGGAGACATTGTGATCTGAAAAAAACATTTCTGCTTCAACTGGGAATGAACCCAGGCCACTCAGATGCGAAGTCAGCGTGCTAACCACTGCGCTATGTGGCTCCCTGCAGTGTACAGACTAGAATATTATTTTACTTCCTACATGTAAAACGCTTATAACATACTGATGTTTCGAAGCACTGTGCCAGCTTAGTCTGGAGAACAGTATTTAAACCATCAACCACCTTTTAAAACCTGTGGATATTGGGGGATGGAGATTTTAAAAGATGACAAAGAGTTTTTAATTGTCAACCTTGAAATAAAGCTTTAACCACTTTATCGGATCTTAAAGCAAAACTTTTTTAATTATAAAAAGAGCGACAAAGCTGATAGTCGGATTACAGTTATGAGGAAAGACTCAGAAAAACTGGCCTACAGTGTCTAGAAAAGAGAAGAATTTGAGATGACAATACGGGTTTATGAGATAATCAAAGGAACGGATAAATTAGACCATAACAAGTTTTTCAAAATACAACCACCTACAAGAACAAGAGGATATAGCAATAATTTCACCAACGAAAGGTTCAGATTAGATATTAGAAAATATGTTTTTAGTCAGAGATTGGTGAATGCTTGGAATGCGTTGCCGAAGGCAGTGCCAATTAATGCATTTAAAAATAGATTGAATGCGCATAGCTTTTGGAGTACATCAGTTAAACCAACCTCCCAGAAACTGGTTGGCTGTATAAGACTCTGCAGAGTCTTCTAGACCAGTATAAAGACGTTAAGTTATAACCAATATATGCATACTGTATGTATAATTTATTAACAAACTAGACACAAGCAAAGTTTAATATATAAGAGAATGCTTGCTATCCTAGATTTTTGCATGATGTATTACGTGTATTGTATACAATTGTCTGTTTCTTCTTATGCATTCCTTCATAACATGAAGACCTTTAACCTTAGGCACGCTACATAATTTATGAAAAAAATTTGACCTAATTAATTTTCTTAATTAGTCGCTGTGGTAGTCGTCTTTCAAAATTTGTAACTTTTATGTTTGTTTGTCAATAAATATGATTTTCTGGCGTGTAGATACACAATAGCATAACGAACATGTGGGTGTTATTGTTTTTGTTGTATGTTTGTTAGTTTTTGAGATTTAAAAAGATGAAGTTGAAAATTTATGAAAATCTCGGGAAAAATTTGGACTCGACCACTAGGCCTAGTCGCTTCGATAGAAAACCATGGAAACCACAACAACGTATCGATACTGTGTTTACAATATCGCCACAACTGTTAGTTTCAATTCAAACGTAGTTCTTTCATTTAAACAAACAAAATAAACAGATCTACGCGATAAAAATCTTTCTCAACAACCTACTTCCCCTTTCGCAAAAAGTCGGCTTGCTCCAAACGGCGTATACAAAATTTAAACTGTTCAAAAGCCATTTGTAATCGAACACACGATACGTTAACCGGCAAAATATCGTGTATATATGGAGGACGTACTCAGCAGTAAAAAATGGCTGTCAGGAGTGACTCCGTTCGAGAAAAAATTTTTTTTTTTCCGCACACTGTTTTTGCAGGCCGAGCTGGTTAGAAGGGACCGGACAAGGGTGTGCTAAAGGTTAAATATATTTTAGTCATGGAATATAAGGCAGAAAGTTGTATAAGTTTTATTCTTTACTGATAATGACCCCCATAGCCAACCTTTTTCCTTTTGGCTCTCTCAAATGCCAATTCTGCTTTCGTTTTGGTAGATTTAATGATGGTCATTTCCTCACTTTCATCTTTACTTGTACTGGCAACAAGTTCCTCTAGTTTCTTTTTTTCCTTCTCCTTCTTTTTCTTTCTGGAAAAAAAATGTTTATATTTAATATGGAGTTTTTATCTCACAACTCTGATGTTTTAACAGTGAAATGATTCTTTTAATGTGCACAAATACATATAGTCACGTTAGTCCATGGCACAGCTAATCCTGGGTGCCAGGTTGGCATGGCACCTAACATTTTAGGATCAGTGTTGCATTTACTCTCACAATTTTCTCCATTATCTATATCACACCTCAATTTTTAAGGGACACAAAATATATTTTCTAGTGTACTGTAACTTCTTCTCCTTCCACTGATTGTCAAGGTCAGACTGCCAGAGTTATGGTATGCAGCATCTGTTCTTGCCACTTGGAAAATCAACTTACAAGATTGAGATATTTATATCTCACTGCTTTATATCTCCTTTTAAACAAACCACTAAGTACTGATGCACACGGTTACAAATTGTAAGATTTATACGTGGATACAATTAATTGACTTGAGCAATCAATTTTAAACGAGCTAAACCACAATGTATGCTACAGTCTGTTTCACAGAAAATATACACTCCAAAACTATTGCGATTTTTATTGCACAGATTGTAACATTATACAAAAATAAAGATGATAGAAGTGACTGTAATAACTACCAAGGTTTTTCTCTGCCCAGTGTTACAGACAAAGTAATAAAACCTGCATAGATAGTGGTGCACCAACTAAACCCCTCCTCCCTTTTTGGGGTCTACTTGGAACCATATGGAGGGACAGAGTGGCTAATGTAGGGGTGCACTCTCACACTTGTCTCCCTAGCATGTACACGCTCCTTAGACAGCAAGTGCTACGATGACTTGGAGATAAATGACAAGAAAATCTAAACACCCCGTGGGACGGAGTGGAGGTACTAGTAAGCAAAAGGGACACTGTATGGAAAAGGGACACTGTATGGAACTGTGTTCAGGAACAAGCGACAGTGATAATGGCATGACAGTAATTCATCTAAAAAATCAAAATCATGAATGGGAAATACAACACAACCATTTCAAATGTTTTTGTGCAAATATGAGGATGATAGTGAATAAAAGAGAGGAATTGGAAGAGAATGTAGAGGAAGAAAAATCAGATCTAATAGGCTTAACAGAAACATGCACATATGAGGACATCGCAGAGAGTGAACTTGAAATAGAGGGATATACAATGTTAAGGAAATATAGGATAGATGGAGACAAGACTGGGGAGTTTTATTGTACTGTGATAACCCAGTTACTGTAACTAACAGAGATGATATATCTCAAGGCATTAAAATTGAAAGTGAATGGGGCGAAATCGTAAGGAAAAAAATGGTTAGAGTATGCTTGGTGTCCACCAAGTACTAAGGAAGACGAAAAGGATCTGTTTCGAGCTATAGAAATGTCCAGCGCAGAGAAATTTAACCCATTCAATCCCAGCTGATCAGAAAAACTCACAACTGAATTCCCAGGGCAAGGAGAATAACTCAGCAAAAATTAGATGTGCTTGCGCAATAAAATGAATAACAAATACAATTTTAAATTTATTTGTGTGATTCAAACTCCAGTTTACAGATAAATGGAAGAGGTACTCTTCTGTGCACATGTTTTTTGTGAGTGTCATGTATGTTGGATGCAAAATATTAAACAAGTGAAGAAAACAAAGTGAATATAAAATGTCTGTTTCACTCTTGTCAATTTTGCTGATAAATGTCCAAGTGAAAAGCTGCAAAGCAATCTCCCTTGGTTCATTGCAACTAGTACATCTTTCATCTGCTTGTCCAATGTCTGACTTTCCAGTATACACCTCAAAGTTATAGAGGTATCTAGTATGAGGATTTGCGGCACATTAAATTTTAATTCCTCCGGGATATTTTCCCCCTAAAATTCTGATGTAGGCATATGCATTGGTTTGCTCTGCCAAAGTACTCAAAACTAAAAAAAAGTCTGAAGTAGAAATGACGAAAGTAAAAGTAATCAAAAGCAGAGTAATCTGGATCTATGTCATCTGCAGGACATGTTCCCTCACTAAATCCTTCAATAACGATATTACTCTGTTGCTTTGACTATTCTCTATCACCACTAGGGCCTGCCTGTGGGGCGGGTCACTTTGTCACCGTCTTCTACCGATAAATCGTCATCACTACCGAGGCCAGTGTCGCTACTTTCATCTTCTAAGTCCTGAGCTTATTCCTCATTAACGTCCAATTCGTTCTCATTCTCTTCAACTCCATCAACAAATTCGCAACCACTATCATCTGACTCATAAGTATCTTCAGCCCGCACCAAATTTTGAAGACAATTGAAGGTCATTTTTAAAAAATCACAGCTCGAACACCATACGTGATAGAAACGATCTGTAAACTGCAATGGGAGCCGCCATTACCGGTAGTCACGTCGCCGGCCGTCATGGATTGAATGGGTTAATGGGAATTTAAACTTTCCAGGGATTAATTGGCAGATGGTGGAAGCACATGTCGAATCCCATCCTTTTGTTAAGTGCATAACTGATAATTTTTTATTTCAATATGTGGAGGACTGTACCAGGGGCAGAAACACACACGACCAATTATTTATACAGAAAAAAATATGATTGTGGATGTTACCATTGGTGAACTATTTGGCTCAAGATGCCATCAAATTGTCTGTTGGGATCTTGTAGCTATGAAAGGTGTTAAAACATGTTCACTAACTTACGACTACTCTAGGACAAATGTACAGAATATGATAGAAGCAGCGTGCCACGTAAACGGGACAAAAACTTTCACTGGCGGAAATTAAGAGGAGTCGGATAAATTGAAATCTATTCTTGAGCACTTGAAAGGGGAATTTGTTTCATGTATTAAGTTGAATCCCAAATGGGGATCAAGACGCTGAGCAGTGCATGAGCTGCAGTGGTCAGCGACCCATAGCTGACTGCTAGTGTCAGGGCCTTAGAACCAGAGCTGCCAAGACCCTTCTACACCTCCACGCGGTGATCGTGGATAACAGGCTGCAGCAGGGCAGACTGGCTAAGGAGAAGGGATCAAAGAGGGAATGCTAACCCGGTACTAAAAAAATGCTTGCTGAAGTCAGATGTGTTGGACCGAAAGTGCAAATATCGCAGTCAAGCTGTAAACTATGACACAATGCATTCCGCTCTCTGGACTACATTCTGCTACGTAAGCCCTTTCGGGTTTGGTAGCGGGAGATTGAGAACGAATGCAGAAGAAGAACCCCAAATGAAAAAAATGGATAACTCAATCCATGGTAAAATGTAGAAGAGCTAAGAATGGAGCTTAGTAAAAATATGTAGTGGCTGGAAAATCGAATGAAACATATTTCAAATATTTGGACATACAAAACAAATCTTATAAAGTGAATAGAGCAGCAAACATTGACTTTGGGGGGAAAACTTGCTAAAAAGATCAAGTGATAGTAAGAGCTTTTTTTCTTATGTTCGACATAAACTCAGAACAAAAGACACAGTTGGCCCACTTAAAGTTAGTACCAAAAAAATAATGAGTGAGAAAAGGGATACTGCTAATCTACTAACCAGTATTATGGCACAGTCTATGCAAAAGAAGATTGGTCCAAGAATCAAGAGCCATTAAATATTATCCAACAGGACATCCGACATGCACACCGAATAATTACTATCATTCTGCATTACCGAGAAAATGTTTTTTTTTTAAAAATGGATAGGTTGATGGTGGTATTAAATGTCCTGGTCAAGATGGTATTCATCCAAAATTACTGTTTGAACTTCGATAACAGTTCAGAACCATTATAGACCAGTTAGTGACGAGCATCCTCTGCACAATGTTAGAGTCCATTATGATATCAAAAATCAAAGACAACAAATAACAAATAGAACTCGTTACTCTGGAACTGCACTTGTGCCAGTCATAGATACTATTAATACTAAGATAGACAATTATTATTGTATAATTTTAACAAAAATAGTTAGCATAGGTTTACTAGAGGGAGATCATGTTTAACCAATCTTTTAGAATTCATAGAAAAGTCTACCAAAATGGTAATAACTGCGCATAATTGTTAAATCACCTTTTCCCTCCATGATTGGAGACACCTTTCAGATTTAGACCACCACTTTGCACCGATAAATAGTCGTCCATCTTTGGTTCCCGATAAACACTCACAGACTGACCCCGGAAGTTATTCCTTCTAACCTCCACAACCCTGCTTCTCAAGTCCCAAGATAACCAAAATGTCACCGAGATTAGAAACTGGTGAGAAACAGATACTCCTAGTTAATATACAACGTTTTATATAGGACTTCCAATGTTTGCACTAGCATTCATAATATATTCATTATATGTATAAATCATATTTATATGCACAAATCGCCCGTGTGACACGAAGTCCAATAGGTGAGCATGCAAATAATATTATAATACCGTAAATTACGCTAAGTAAGATACACTTTAGACTGACGGTAAATTAGTTGTTGTCCATCACAAGTGATGAAGACCACTCTCTTTGTTCAGCCGTGTGGACAGTCGTATCTCTTGCTGTGTCCGCTGAAATGAGTGACTCGCGCGGTGATTTGGATTAAAGTGAGAAAGAAACTGCGCCTTTTGTCAACCTCACTCACAGAGCCTAAGCTACCTTTTGCCAGGGGCAAGACATTTATCGAGACGACTGGAGATAGCATAGGATGCAGATTTTGCCTCAGGGTTACCACCGAAGCCTTTCCCGTTTCCGTAAACATGTAACCCGCAGGGTAGAAAGGTGTGAAGGCATCTAACGCAGTTTGTCGTGCCTTTTCGATAACCACAAGAGGTCGTATGGACAACACTCAGCGTGTGAGTAACTCTGGCATCTCTCCCCAGCTGTATTCAGCTCATCATAGTAGCATCTAAAATTCCCACACGCCATATTCGTGTAGGTGAACCGGCAGAACTAACCCGTGAAATACGACACAGGTATAAGCGTAGTGCCATTCAGCCGGCGTCCAGACCAGGATAAACGGATGAAAGAAATCACAAAAAAAGAACGAAATAACAAGTCCAGAAGGAAAACAACTCCATGTTTCCGTGAACACAAGTGTAAGTCGTCGACTAGTGTGAATTCTAGGCAAATCCGTGGTCAGGCGGCATCCATAATGATCCAAAACAGTAGAGAAATGTAGACTCGCAGCCAGTTATGGCGCCATCTGCAAGAAATGTTTCACCTCAGTAGTACCCGATTTTCAAATAATAGACCCACTATAACCTTCCCTGCATGTTGTAAAAGGTGACTAAAGAGTGTTGAGCATAAGACTAACAAACCATTGTGTAAAACCATTGCCAAGAAACCAGCGCAGCAGATGCTAGTATAGATACTTCATGTAAACGGCCGACTATAGCGTAGTATTGGTTGCCCTAGCCCTATGCTTAACTTTGAGCTAATGGGTGGATCAACCTGCAAGATATATCGTAAGAAAGAGATGACTAAGGGTCCCTAAGAGTGTTGGGCGTGCGGCCAGTTATTCACATCCAGTAGAAACGATAAGCATAAGAAAAAGTAAAGAACTCTACATACTACACTACAGAATGGATACTAATTCTTCAATACATGAAAGTCAATGTTGACTGGCTCTTTATACAACACAGTGGATTTGCCATAACAACATAATCATTGAATTTATGGGCTAAAGTAAATGTAGTCCCATAATCAGTATGTGACATACATAGTTTTGAAAGTAGAATTTGTAGAGACATTGTATGAGATTGCAGCTAGGTTACCTCAGTGCTGGCCATGTCTTCCCTAAATCTATTTTAGTCAGGTACTATTTACAGCCGGGTAAAATGGAGTAGAAAGAGACAGGTTATATGTTTTGTTTTATTTTGTTATCAGACATTTTTTTTGTTTTTTTTGCTTAAATGTTTGCCTCACTAGTTTCTACTGGCGGAGGCGCGCCATTTTCCACCCCAGACCATAGTCAATTAGGCGATATCAGGACGCATAAACCAGTGCTTGGATGCATGTGTGCATCTGTATGTACCTATGCTAGGTTTGTGCGCCCTCAGAAGCTAGCCCAACCAAAGTGCAATGGAAGGGCTTTACCAGGAGGGCGCGTGTGAAAGTTGTGCAAGGGTGTGACTGTGGGATAGAGTCAAATGAAACAGAGTGAGGTGAGAAGAGAGAGAAGGGGAAGAGTCGCCCCCAGGGCGAGTCCTGAGTATGTCTCCTGAGTGTTATCAGACATAAATACCCTACCACACTGCTGTATGAAGTTTGGATGATTATAATGATGGCATTTTGTCATTAGAAAATGGACATTGCTCTAAACTCTAAATATTTAATAGAATCTAACAAACAGTAATGGATTAAATATAATGGTCGTTATTGTTATAAGATACAATTATTAACATGGTATGCAAGAAATTAGATGGATAATATTCATTTATTCCTTTTTCTTATTTTGTTTCTTCAGAAATATTGGTAAGTTACGTCCCTTGCCATGAGAGAATGTCATAACCTCAGGACATCTAATGTCATGAGGAACCTATCCTGACACCATGTGCTACTCCATGACGTCACAGGGGATGAAATGGCCTGTAGATCTTAACTGTGTATATTGATTAAGCACACAAGAACAGGTTGATGTCAATAAGGACCATGTGAGGTAGTTGCTGGCCAATTTCTGCATAGAATACCTTGAATTATCACTGTTTGGCTCACTAACCCTCTTTCAATCCTCCCTGTCTTGTAGGTTAACCTGTTTATTCAATGGCTAATGGACTATACTATAAATAAAACAGTGAAATGAAACTTAACATCATGTGTCTAGTCACATTCGAAAGAAATGTCTGTGGATAAAATTACTTTGTACAATTTAAATAATTAATTACAAGTTGGCAAAATGCAGTCTTTTGTTTATTCAAGTAATAATAATGTTTGTTTAGGCGTCTGAGGCCCGTTACATCAGTCGGCCACTTTCATGACCCACTGGTGCAGTGTGGTTCCAGGCTCATTCCAGGGCAGAGATGGAGGTTGATATCTGCTAAAGCCATACTGTGCGGGGATGGGCTCCTCTGCGCTTCCAGTCGGTCGGGGGAAGACATTTGGCGCTGATGAATGATTTGTGTACCGTTGTATCTTGTGGGCTGGGGTTTTCTGGTCCAGTCGTACAACGTGACCGAAAAAAGAATCTTGTGGCGGTCAAGTGTTTCTGAAATTGGGAGGAGGCCTGTTTTAGCAGAGGCCTCCACGTTGTGGATGTACTCATGCCATCGGATGCCCAGGATACGCCGCTGGTTGCGCACGTGGAAGACTGCCAGTCTCGACATGACATGTTTCAACAATGTCCAAGTTTCTGAGCCGTAAAGCAGAACTGGTAGATGCTGATTTATGTCCCAATGGAGATATTGCCATTGATCCACACACATGGGAGGTCGTGCATAGAAGATGCAGCTAGTCTGATCTGCCTTGACATATTGTGGTCACTGCACCCATCGGATGATATCATGCTACCGAGATAGATGAATTAGTTGGTGCCCTCTGCAATGTGACCTTGGGTTTCAATACCCTGAGGTGGTGTGCTGGACATGAGGTTCAGAACATTTAATTCAAGAGTGAATTATATTAATGGGTACAGAGAATGTAGCAGACATATGGGCAGAATGCATAAAGCTGGCTTTGTTATGATAATAAGCCTAAATTACACATTAGCAATTGCGAAGAATCACAAAACATTCACTGGTGAAATGAGTTAAAAGATGGCTAAATAAGCCAATCTGAGCCCTGAATTATTTGTCGCACTTAGTACACGTAAATAGGACACCCCCTTGCACTGAGGTTGAAGGGGGGTTGATGTGAGTTGACTTGCGGAGCAATCATCTCTGGATAGCCTCATTTATTCTTGATGCGTCATGTCTCTGAACACCCTCCGTAATAGTGCTGCACCAGTCTGTGTGATTGGTGGCCTTCCTTTTTCTGTCGTCATGGTTAAGGCTGCACTAGATCAGTGATCTCTTAAGTGTGTTTTGTGCCGCTTTCGCTGTCCACCGCTAATTTTCTAGCCATTTTGCAGTTCACCATAGAGCAGCTCTTTTGATAGACGTTGATCCAACATGCATACCACATGGCCAGCCCATCTCTGCTGTGCTGCACATATGATGGTGTGTATATTTGTCATCCTAACGCTAACACATCTGTATTTGACACCATGTCCTGCCAACTAAGGCTAAGTATTTTCCAATGAAGATGATATGAAATGCATGAGAAATAGCAAATCCTAGAACTATATTTAACACCCTTAAAGTAAATGAAACAGTGAATGACTTAGCAATTGACATGTTAAGAATTCACCTGAAGGACATTCATATCAAATACATTGTATTGAAAAAACTCCACACTTACAGTTTTGTTGAGAAATGAGAATATGAAGACTACAACATAAATATCAATTCTATTATTTTCTTCTTTGTCAGGTTG
The DNA here is from genome assembly GCA_036924085.1 of Ariolimax columbianus. Taxonomy (NCBI): domain Eukaryota; kingdom Metazoa; phylum Mollusca; class Gastropoda; order Stylommatophora; family Arionidae; genus Ariolimax; species Ariolimax columbianus. Next base: position 87,405,295 of record JAVGWX010000010.1, on the reverse strand, counting down.
TGGTGGCACACATTTCATGATTCCATTAATGATTTATAAATTCATTTATATATTATGTATGTCAATGAATACCATGTGAGAAAAATTAAATCCATCAGTGGCCCTTGTGCCTTGCTGGAAATTAACATTATTTTTAAAAAAAATGTTATATGTGTGTGTGTGTCAATTACTTCAGCTATTAATGTTCCTCTTGTTTCATGTCTGGTTGACCATGCGTAGAAAGCATGTTAATGTCTGCGGTACTTTTTCTCAAAGTTCTATGATTTTCCCTGACAGTCGTATTTCTGTTTTTACATGTTCATTCTGCTCAGTCAGTGCATCCTACAAATTGTATGTTTCTGTGAGGGATCTTTGATTAGTGACCATCCTAGACTTTCCTAGAAAAATGTTTGTCTAAATATATTTGTAATTGGTTAGCTATTTGCTTTATTAAATTGATATGGTGTCAAGGTGTCTTGCATGAAGGCTGACAGTACCGATACTGATTTTTTCCTTTGTTTCATGTTTTGATTTCTCTTTCAAGCTTCTTAATTCTGCCTATTTAACTGAATTGCTTAATTTATTTCATTAAAAATATTATGATCTGTTTTGATTAATATGAAATAAACACTTGACAATGTCAAGTCTTTTATTTGTTCTTTCTTTATTTGATATTGGTTCAATTGTTAATCAAAGCAGATTTATTTGTAGACATGTCTAGAGGAGAATGAAAGTATACTAAAATCTCTGACAGTGGCATACAATTTGTATAATAGTGAGTAAATACATGCACCAGCAGTTTGAGGAGAATTTGCACCACTGTTTGCTACTAACCTCCTTGGGAATTTTCTCCAAGTGACAATTATAGAACCTAGAGGTATTGATGATCCTCTTTTCCATTTAGAATGGCACTTGCCCGACCTTGTGTATGAAGCTTGTCATGTCCCATGTAGCCTCTACAAAGTTGGTTACTAAACTTAGGTCCTTTGAGCTGTTGCGGTCGATACAAGAATGAATGATAATCTTCACAGGGATTATCTAGCTGATCAAATAGAAGAAGTTGTTCTGCCCAGTTTTTCCTCATCTGGAATATCCCAACATCAGTTCTGCACCATTGTTTGACATGTGTCATGGCTCACTGCAGGCCAGACGATGTGGACATTTGAGGGATCAGTCACCAACAATAGACAGTTACCTTCTGGCAATATTAAGATTGATAGAAATAAGACATTCTGGAACATCTATTACCCTTTACAAAAGCAAGCTATAACTGAAACATGCTTGTCAAAACATTCAAGTGTTATTTCATGCTTGAACATTATTTCAATAACCAGAAAGAGGCAACATTTTGATTATAATTGTTCCAAATTTTGATTATAATTGTTCCAAAGTCATTCAATCAAATTAAGCAAATATAACACAAAGTCTTTCAATCAAATAAAACAAATATGACTCAGAAACTGAAGTGTCTCACCAATCGGTTTAGAATTTGGTCTTCTGACGATGAGGATTCACATTCAAAACCTTGGAAAGGCATCTGGTTTTTTTCTATCAGAGGTGGAATAAAAACCTTACTTTTACAGCATGTGAAATCATCAGGTAGGAGCAGCCTTTATTAGTCAGCCTATAAATCCTCCCAGTGGACCATATCAGTGAGAATAAATGCTGTAATGATAGTCTTTTTGGTTTGGTTTCTTTCAACTCAAAAACTTGTACAGAAATTACACAAATTAAACTCAGACATTTAATGAAATATTTCGTTCATGAAATGTTCTGCGTCTGTGAAGTATTTGAAATTCTATCAAACTTGCATAAGTTTATACTTTTCCAAACTTCCTTTGTATGTAACATGAGAGCTTCATGACAGAATATGGAGATTGAACACACATGCTTCTCATTCTCCTTTGACTTATTGCAATGTCAGATGTTGAGTAGTAAATAATTCCATCCATACACACAAAGAGACAGGGAAACGTTATAAGTAAACTTGCAATATTGGGGGGGGGGGTCAACCGATTTCGGTTCTAAACTAGACTCCTTGCTTTTTTATTAATAGTATAAATATAAGAATATGAACAGAAGTGCTCAGCTACCTACGATTGGTAGTGTAATAAATATTTGAATATGATTATGCCATTTCAAACAAAAACATTATAATATTAATAAAGCACTGCCTCAGAATATAATAACTGGTTGAACAGAACTAATGTAATATTAAAATATTATGGTTGGCAATGCTGCACAAGAAGTTGCAGGCTGTCCGTCAACTCAACTAGCATAAAACATATATATCAATAGATACAGATTGACAGATCCTCAAATATGACCCCAACTGTAATTACTCAGATAAAGGCTAAACAACAAAGTCTCTGAAACTAAATTGGAAAGACAAACCTTTGCATTCTGGCCCAAAATAAATGGAACATGTTCCACTGATATAAATTAGTTTTCTGTAAATTATTAGTGATGCACGTGACATTGACAACTTACTACACATATGGCCACCAATTCTGAAAACATAATACACCTGTCATTTTTCCAAGAACTTTCCAAAATGTCTTAAACACATTATTATAATTTTATGTCTGATTTCCTTAGATATAGAAGTGATCATTACTAAGAGTTTTATATCCGATTATACGGGCACCAAATGTTCAACATTTACCGGCAAATCCAATATTTAGTTTATGTTAGCTCTTTTGTTAAATAAGTCACGTGACCGACAAATGAAAGAACTGTATACAATTTTAAAAAACAAACTTATTTGCTTTGCATGTTATTTACTATATGGATCAAATCTAGCTGTTGAAAATGAAAGTAGCGATCCCGTTAGCAGTTCGGTTACACATGTTGCTTTTCTTTATTCTCGCTACTACCAACCTTCACTGTTATTCTTTTGTATTACCACTGTTAAATCCCAATTATTTGAAATTCTGTATTTTGAGTTCAGTTTACATGTGGGTGTTGTGTGTGTGCATGTAGCTCAAGTAACGTGTATTTTGTTTGTTCGTGTGAGACTACCTACAGATCTCTATCGCAGGAAGGGCAGAAGGGCGAAACTAAAAGTGTTACCAACACAGTTTATGAAAGAGTCATCATCACAGTTAGACCGTTGCCCACTTGAGCATATAATAATTGGTAATGCCAGTGTAGGTTGCAATATATATCATTATGAACTAGAATGTTTTTTTCTAATACAGGTGGTTGGTTGACAGCAATGAAAGTATACGCTATACAATAATACACTAATAATAGTCTAATGGGCTATTAAGGATTCGCTCCAATGGGCCGGCTCAAACCACAACAAAATAAACGAAGGCAAAAAAGGTATTCCGAATATGTCCAACTCATAAATATATGTGGGCAATAATGAAGTCTGTGTGCGGTAAATAATATGAGGATGGAGTAAATAAGTTTATCTGTTTACTAACAACCACTAATAATGACCCTCACCCTCACCTTTGACCTTTAATACGTCATATGGCGCGTACCCGCGCGTGCGTCAGTTTCGCTGTTTTGCTTGCTGTCAGTGAGACAAGTTTCTGACTTACCACATCTAGCCAGATCGCCCGGCCAGGCAATACTCCAGTCAAATGAGACAACTACGGTCACCTGGTCTTTCACTGAAAGTTGGCAGTTTAATAAAACTATTAACAATATAAGAAAATGATGAATTGGGTAGATGGGCGTGCCAGTTAACAAGCTGGCTCGCCTGCTGAGGGCCGGACCTGCCATTGTTGTTCTAGTCAAGATTATCCGACAGGACGGTCGGTCATTTGTTAGGATCAAAGCTTCTCTGTGCATTGTCATATCGTAGTTTTAATTGTCTTCCACGTTGAAATCTTTGTAATAAATAATTATACTGTCGTGTAGACAAGTAATTTAATGGTGGGCATGTGTGAGAGTGACACAAACACAACAACAAACAAACCATATACAACAACAACAACATTTCAAGGGCGGCGCCCACACTATTACAGCGCCATCCAGCGACAGAAATCTCTTTCCTACAGGTTAGGTAACTCTAGTTTCTCTTTTAAAATGGGCGGTGGCCAAAAGTTGCGTTGTTAGGGCAAATTTGCGCTGAAGTTTGCCTCCTTATTTTAATGTTGATGGATATCTCTACTGAATTTTAAACACGTGGAATAAAAAAATCATTCAATGGAGGCCATTTTCCGTGACTTCTGCATATTTTTGAAATCGTCTGCACAAAGAAATCGCTGGCCTAAAAACGCATATAACGCGTTTGTTGCACCTGGAGTAGGATGCATCCAGTGAGGCTCTACTCCTATTCCATGTTCGGCAATAGTTTAAATTCACTCTGAAATGTTTTCATCTTATGTCTTTGCATGAAAGAAAATATAGTCTTAAAGACAAGCCCCTATGACACGTTGAAAAACAGCTGCCAGACAACCGTTCTGCATTCAGCCACGGGCCTTAAAGTTTGACTTCCTTTAGCGAAATGTTTCTTTGTCGTTCGCATAAAAACGCAAATAACGTCAACGAAGATATCGTGTGTTATCCAATGATTAACAAAGATTATTATTACAGAATAAAGGCTTGAAATCAAAGAAAAGGAAGCATGTTCCTGAGTTTTATTGTTGTCAGACCGTTAGAGGCAATAGACAGATGCAGGTGAAGTTTGAAGACAAAGACGAAAATCCTCTTTAAGATGTGAAACTCAGGCACGCGGGGTAGATGTTATACGCAAACAGAACAGATGATTTATCGCTACTTGAGCAGCAGATGAAAAAACATGGGACAAAGCAGTGGGTACCGTTGGTGGGGTAAGCGTGAAACAGGATACACAAAGGAAAGGGTGTTTAGGATGGGGGCTTCAGAGAGAAGAGAACAAAAATAAATAAAGAGTTTGGAAGTTATAATCTAGCTTGTAGAGAACCTGCTCTTCCAACGTCCAGGTTTCTGTTCTTTCAACGCGAGTTCAGGATGAATAAGTGCACTCAACGAGCATCGTTACCTCATTACTGTTCTCGTCTAAAGTTGCATCTGGCTTAATACACTGAATGCAAGGTGGCATGCGGCTGCACTGTCAGGGGTTAATGGGTGCTTAGGATACGTTTGTCTGACTGATGCTGATTTCTAAACAGAGGTGACGCCAGGCAGTTGTCCTAGATTAGATTGATAACCGTCTATTGTTGGAGCTAGGCAAGGGACAGATCCTTTATCCCATTACATTTTTTTTATATTTAAATAATGATAAACCAGGCGGCGATATTACAAATTCAGAAGAAGTGGCAAACGTAGCTCGTTGCCTGATTTCATTCAGATGTTCTAGAACGAATAATTCTTCTATGTTTAACTGTTACAGCTACGAAACTTTAAAAAAAATGATGACATGCTGAGAAAGAAGAGAAAAATATCACGACATGACCCACCGTGTAGTAGCTTGAGTCATCCAGAAACTCATCTTTCTTTTGACGTTACAGTATACTTGCTATACGAGAAATATTCATTGCGTTTACATTCTACAGAGAAGACAATCATTGAGACCTTATGACATCACTGTTAGTTAGTGTATTATTTTGTTTTACATGTGTGTAGGAAGGTGTTCAACATTCTTGATTCAAAGATATCCGTGTTAACTACTGGCTGACCCGATAATAATTTGTATATTATGAATAGAATATATTTAGAAAACAAGAGAGAGAGGAACACATTATCAACAGAGAGAAAATGTATTGTGATGAATGAGACTGGATAACTGTGTTTGGCCAGAAAGACACAATAGAACATACGGGCAAACGTTTAAATCTCACTACGCTCGAGCGAAAGTATGTCCTACAGAAAGAGAAAGAAAACAACGAAGCATGTAACGAGTAGGAATATGCGGAAATAGGCAAGACAGGCGAGGAACAAAAAGTAAGAATTACATGGAATAATATAGAACAGGGAAATTGTACATGATAAATTAAGGAGTTTAATAGAGAAAGCAGCAACGTAATAAAGTGTGTGGAGCTCAAGACGTGTACATCATAGCAGGCAACAGAAACTGATATAAACGTGAAGACGAATCGGTCTGTCTCACGAACATCTCGTTGCCATTCAAAGACGTGTTAATCTGTCTCGTGCTCGTTTCGTTGCCTTTCAAAGACGTGTCCATCTGTCTCGTGCTCGTCTCGTTGCCTTTCAAAGACGTGTCCATCTGTCTCGTGCTCGTCTCGTTGCCTTTCAAAGACGTGTCGATCTGTCTCATATTCGCCTCGTTGTCATACAGTTAATCCCTTAATTGGGTTAGGGAAGGCCATGTTGTCACCCTACTCCTTCTTGGAGCAAACAAACCTGGAGGATCTACCGTGTGTTTGTTCTGATATCTCTCTTTGCTTAGCCAAGCTGGCTCTTATTTCCATGTATCCTATAGCACGAATGAATTCACTGCATTTTTACCTTGTTGAAGTTGTAGCTGGTATTCGCGAGTTCCTCCTTTCTGTGGCGTGTTAGGGCCATTATGACTGACTATCAACACCATTCAGCTGCCTTTAGAGCACATGTCTTCAACAAATACATGCCGAGTCCTCCTGTTCTGTGCCATCTATTCCAGGCTTGTCCAATTCTTCAAAGCTAACTTTATGCTTGTTTCAAGCTCTCTTCGCCATGTGTGTTTTGGTCTGCCTCTACTTTTTTGTATTAAGGAATTCAGGACATAGTTGCTCATCGCCGACGAACATGGCGACATCACCATATCTGTGTAGGCAGACAAGGCAGCATATGGGTGTGTATGTGACTGTGTAGTCATATACTGATGTGCACACCATACCGCACGAGAGACAAGTAAACGGCGTTTGTAGCCGCGTCGTTTCTCCGTCGCTGCATCGTATATTTTCTGCTCAGCCATGCGAGCACCTAGTGTTATTGCAGAGCGCCAGACTAAACGGTACAACGCAAGCGACTCCCAATAGACAACATGAATAAGGAGGCATATCAAGTAGACCTTTAACAAATATTTGTATCCTTTCCACTGCCAGTCCAATGAACGCTTGCCTGCCTTAAGTGCGCCATAAAGGAGTAACTTAGGCAGACCGTGGTCAGTCATGCGAACAACATGCCCAGCCCACCGAAACTGAGCGTTCTGCAACACAGTGTAGATGCTTGGGAGTGTTCTCTTTTGAGCATTTCGTAGTTGGGTACCCTGCCTTGCCAGTTGATCTTGAGCAACGAGCGCAGACAGCCCAGGTGGAAGTGATTGAACCGTCTGGGATGATTGATGTACACAGTCCAGGCCTAATAAGCGTAGAAGAGGATGGCAAATACGATGGACCGACATTCTTCAAACCGTAGTTTCTGTATTGATGCTCTGTCGATTCTGAAAAACATTCATACAGGCAGGTAAATGCAGTGATGGCCCTGATAATCATTTTGCTGATTTCTGAGTATGTGCACATATCTCTGGTTAGGGAAGTGCCCAGGTATTAAAATCCATCTACCACCCACATACTCTGTATAAGACAATGTGATGGTCGATTCGCGGTAGGGTTTCATTGGAGCAGGCTGACACAGGATCTCCGTCTTATTTCTAATCATTAAGAAACCAAAACGAGAGCAAGCGTTTGAAAACACGTCCGTTGTGGATTGCATGTTCTACTCTTAGCTAATGCACACGGCACATTCTTCATCAAATAGAAGGTTCAAGGTTATAGCATCGGACACTTTAGTGATGGAACGCAACCGTCTTAGAATGAAGAGCTTCTATCACATCCTTTGACACACCTAGCAGTATTAAACACAGCCTCATGCAGTATTGCTGCATACACTTTGGCAAACGATGTGGATGCGAGAATACAGCTCTGCTTAACGCCACTTGCTGTTGAGATGGACGCAGACAGCTGTTCCGCATTTTGGGCCAATGCTATCATGCTGTGATGGAATTGAATAACCATTGTAATAAATTTTGTCGGAAAACCAAATCTGGCCATCATTTTCCATAACTACTGTTTAAAATGACAAAGGTCTTAGTCGAGTCCACGAAGGTCATGTACACGTCGTAATGCTGTTCTTGACAATTCCTTCATAATTTGTCGTGCAGCGAATATCCTATCGGCTGCTCCACACTCCACCCACAATCCACACTATCTCTCTGGGAGTAAGTTCAGCTCCAGGTGGTAATTCAGACGATGTAGTAAGACTTGGGCCAGAACTTTACACGCAATCGACATTAGATCGATGCTATTGTGATCGTCTCAGGATTGACGGTTGCCAATTTGCTTGTACAGTTGTGCAATGATGGAATCTCATCTCCTGTGTTACTTGTCCGGCTTCCTGATTGCTTCGAAAGAGCGTAGACAGCGTAGTTACAGTTGACGATTGCATCAGTGTGCTCTAGCCAGCGTTAACAAATTTGGACTCAACTGTTGTGTCATGAGCACAAAGGACAGGAGATGAGTGATAGGATGAAGGGCTGTAGACCTCCTTCAGGGCACCACAAATGCGCCCAGAAATATTCAATCAACATACCACTGTATCTCAACGGCCGTGTCGTGGAGTCAGGAATGATGCATTGACCCGAGCCGGCCTTCCATAACCGTACGTAAAGTGTTGAATGCGGTCCTTTAGGATAGCGAGGACGTGTCGCTCTGGGTAGTCCGAACAAGTGATGCTTTCCATTCAGCAAGATCTGGATGCTTGCGTCGTTTTGATCCGAACCAGTCATTTTTCTTGCGAGTTACAAGTCCAAATCACAATGTTGCAAAGATGTAGACAGACTGCAACCAAGTTCCATATATCTTCCAATCTTCCACAGAACTCAGAGGAGGGGGTTTGTGTGTGTGTGTGTCATTTCGACTATTCAATTCCCCGACAAAGGCCTCTGCTTGCGCTGGCTTTATAACTCTGAGATGTTGAACCTATTTACAGGGTTCCATTTCCGGTCACGACCCATTGGATCTACATGTATGTACTCCTTGGTTCAGAGCCATACAAAAGAACGGACTTTACATTGGAGTTAAAGATTTGATTTTATGTATTGGACTTACTCGTACCTTCTTTTGATTACCATACATTCCCAATACAGTGAAATAACTTCTCACTATTTGTATTCTTATGTTGACTCTTGCAGCCTCCCACACTCAGAGATCGTATATACAACCCCGCTCTTAACCTCAAAGTCGTTCCATGTGGTCTTTATCTGTTGCCACTGTTCTTCAGTATCTGGGATTGCTTCTAACAGCTACAACGAACATACGATGACTATTTAATATCGGGACTTGAAATGCATCTTGTATGTTCCTATTCCTGAGGAATCTCACAATGAACTGTTATCTGTGGCTATATGGTCGTTGTATATCATTTTAGTTTCATCTTCATAATAATAATAATAATAATGATAATAATAATAATGTTCGCTTAGACTTTAGTGGCCCGTTGCGTCTACCAGTTACATGGCCACGTTCTGCAACAAAATAAAGGACACTCCAAGTTGTAATTTTCATTGAACTTCCAATATCCGGGGATGAAACCCTGGTGTCGTGTGGTTTCATGGTAAGTGTGTCAACCGAGGTCCCTGGTGTCTTGTGGTTTCATGGTAAGTGTGTCGACCGAGGTCCCTGGTGTCTTGTAGTTTCATGATAAGTGTGTCGACCGAGGTCTCTGGTGTCTTGTGGTTTCATGATAAGTGTGTCGACCGAGGTCTCTTTTGTCTTGTGGTTTCATGATAAGTGTGTCGACCGAGGTCTCTGGTGTCTTGTGGTTTCATGGTAAGTGTGTCAACCGAGGTCCCTGGTGTCTTGTGGTTTCATGGTAAGTGTGTCGACCGAGGTCCCTGGTGTCTTGTAGTTTCATGATAAGTGTGTCGACCGAGGTCTCTGGTGTCTTGTGGTTTCATGATAAGTGTGTCGACCGAGGTCTCTTTTGTCTTGTGGTTTCATGATAAGTGTGTCGACCGAGGTCTCTGGTGTCTTGTGGTTTCATGATAAGTGTGTCGACCGAGGTCTCTTTTGTCTTGTGGTTTCATGATAAGTGTGTCGACCGAGGTCTCTGGTGTCTTGTGGTTTCATGATAAGTGTGTCGACCGAGGTCTCTGGTGTCTTGTGATTTCATGATAAGTGTGTTGACCGAGGTCCCTGCGGACTGCTGTAGAAGAGTGTAGTACTCAGCTGCCTTGGAACGACCACCGCGAGAATTAAAGGCTGCTTCACTCAGAGAGTGTGCGATGTGTTTTGGGCATGTTCATTATGTATATCACAAAATGGTGGCCTGATGGTCATTTACATACTTTTACATCCTGTAATGAGCCATAACCTCATCTGTGGAGTCGATCTGGTCGTGTCCACCGAGATTCCTGATTTTTTATGTTAGTCTGCTGTCCAGTGTTATTCCTAGAAACGTGGGGCCCACTGCTTCTTATTAATTTGCATGCTGCTTTTGATTACATTATTTTAAATGTGTAAATATCGTGTATGCTGTTTTTAATTCAGGAACTATTTATGAGTCTTTGTCCTGGCCATATCGCTTTTGTCCTTGCGACACGTTCCACAATGACAGGACATTCTCAGATTTCTCCCCCCTCGTCCTTTCTCTCCCGTCCCTCCTTCACATGATGTTTATTGTAGACGGTAGGAGATAATGACACGACAGTCAAGTTGACTCGTAAATATGATAAATGATATCAACTATACCCACGTCAAGGACTATCCACTCCATCCACTCCATTCGTCTAGATGCCCGTTTGTTACAGGGTTTTTAAATTCGTGTTATGCAAGACTACCACAAATAGATACTGGTATGACGTACGAAGAGTCAAAACGGCTTATCAAAGCCAGATACATGACCAAATGGGAAACCGAACATACTGGTTACACCAAAAACGATGCCTATTACCAGTTGAACCGAAGAGAGCAGGTCGTTGTCTTCAGACTTCGCACTGGCCACAATAGACTGTCGTACCACCTATTCAACAAATTGACGATAGGTGGTACCGACGAATGCCCGTGCGGTACTGGTAAAATGACCGCTGAACATACCGACATACGAGGATCAGAGAGAGCAGATGTGGCCATCGCCAGTGGAACTGCAAGAAAAGCTCTATGGCAGTGGCGACAACCTCAGGATGACCGCCGCTTTTTTCGAAAAAATAATGGTTACTGTCTGACTGCGTACGAAGAAGAAGAAGAAGAAGAAATTCGTGTTAGAATTCTTCGCCTCTTGAGTATCTTGGACAACTATATCTTGTTTTCCGTACTGGACGCTTGCAACCATCAACAAACTTCACATAGCCAGTCTTCACCTAACACATGATTTCAGCCAAGCACTTCATTGAGCTTCAGACTTCCAGTCAGTAGGCGCATACCGCTTGTCGGAATTGTCATGTTCTTCTCGCCTTTAGTGCATGTTGGGTAGTCCCCAACTATTTGGTCGGATTAATCGTGCAAAATCGTTGATAACCTGTTTTTATTTTTTAAATATTTATATTATGTAACAGTTGATTGCAAGTGAGTACTAGCTTTTTAGTGGTTAGCGCATTGACTTCGCATCTGAGTGGTCCTGGGTTCATTCCCCAGTTGAGGCGGTATTGTTTTTTCAGACCGCAATGGCTCCCGGGTCGACCTAGCCTTAAATGGGTACCGGTTTAGTCCTGGAAGTAAAAGTGGCGAGGGAGAGGAGATGGCTACCACCCTCATATATAGCCGAGCCTTTGAAATGTGAGATCGCTAACACCTTACATCCCTAGGGCAGTAATGATATGGGTTACTTTACTTTACTTACTAGCTTTTATTGTTTGTAGTACGGTAATCCATCTAACAAATCTGTTGGCTTTCCTAGTCATTTCTTTGAAGCCTATTTATATTTCCGTACACTGAACTCTTCTCTACATCATATACATCCATCTTTCCGTGCATTGTACTCCAACTGTAACATGTACAATCAGTCGATAGAGTTGATGTGGGGTTCAGTGAACCCTGACTTAATGAACTTTTAGCTGTCTCATAAAAACAGGTTCAGCTTCTAGTATCTATTGGTTCCATATGTATATGTGTGGGTGTGTGAGAGTGTATGGGGGAGTGTGTGAGAGTGTGTGTAAGAGTGTGTGTATGTGTGTGAGAGGGTGAGAGTGTATGGGGGAGTGTGTGAGAGTGTGTGTAAGAGTGTGTGTATGTGTGTGAGAGGGTGAGGGTGTATGGGGGAGTGTGTGAGAGTGTGTGTAAGAGTGTGTGTATGTGTGTGAGAGGGTGAGAGTGTATGTGAGAGTGCATGTCTGATTGTGTGTGCGTGTGATAGTGTGTGTGAGTGTGTGTGTGAGTGTGTGAGAGTGTGTGTGTGAGTGTGTGTGTGAGTGTTTGGGTGTGTATTTGTGAGTATTTGAGTGTGTGTGTGTGTGTGTGAGTATGTGTGTGCGTGAGTTTGTATGAATGTGTACATGTGTGTGTATGTGTATGAGTGCGTATGTGTGTCTTTGCGAGAGTGTGATTATGTGTGTGTGTGTGTAAGAGTTTGGGTGAGTGTGTGTCTCAGCGTGTGTGTGTGTTTAAGTGTAAATGTGTGTGTGAGTGTGTGACTGTGTGTGAGTAGGTATGTATGTGACTATGTGTGAGTGTATTTGTATGTGTGAGTGTGCGTCGGTGTGTGTGTGTAAGTGTGTTTGTGAATGTGTGTGAGTGTATGTATGTGTGAGTGTGTGTGTGTGAGTGTGTGTTAGTATATGGGTGTGGCAATGTGTGTGTGAGTATTTGAGTGTGTGTGTATTTTGTGTGCATGTGTTTGTATGAGTGTGAGTGTGTGTGAGTCTGTGAGTGTGCGTGTGTGTGAGTGTGTGTGAGTGTGTGTGAGTGTGTGTGAGTGTGAGTGTGTGTGGGTGTGGGTGAGTGTGTGTGAGTGTGAGTGTGTGAGTATGGATGTGTGTCAGTGTGCGTGAGAGTGTGTATGAGTGTGTGTGTCAGTGTGTGTGTGATTGTGAGTGTGTGTGAGTTTGAGTTTGTTTGTGAGTGAGTGTGTGTGTGTTTGTGTGTGTGTGTGTGTGAGTGTGTGTATGTGTGTGAGTGTGTGTATGAGTGTGAGTGTGTGTGTGTGTATAGAGAAAGTGAATGAGAGTGTGTGTGAGTGTGTGTTAGTATATGGGTGTGGCAGTGTGTGTGTGTGTAAGTATTTGAAAGTGTGTGTGTATGTGTGAGTATTTGTGTGCATGCGTTTGTATGAGTGTGAGTGTGTCAGTGTGTGTGTGAGTGTCAGTGTGTGTGAGTGTGTCAGTGTGTGTGTGAGTGTCAGTGTGTGTGAGTGTGTGTGAGTGTGTCAGTGTGTGTGTGAGTGTCAGTGTGTGTGAGTGTGTCAGTGTGTGTGTGAGTGTCAGTGTGTGTGAGTGTGTGTGAGTGTGTCAGTGTGTGTGTGAGTGTCAGTGTGTGTGAGTGTGTGTGAGAGTGTGTGTGTGAGTGTCATTGTGTGGGAGTGTGTGAGTGTGTGTTTGAGTATGAATGTGTGTGAGTGTGTATGAGAGTGCGTGTGAGTGTGTGTGTGAGTGTTAGTGTGCGTGAGTGTGTTTGTGAATGTGTGTGTGAGTGTGTGTGGGTGTCAGTGTGTGTGTGTGTGAGTGTGTCTGAGTGTGTGTTGAGAAGGTGTGTGAGAGTGTGTGAATGTGTGTGAGTTTGTGCTTGAGTGTGTGTGTATGAGTGTATGTATTAGTGAGTGTGTTTGTGAGAGTTTGTGTGAGTGTGTGTGTGTGTGTGTGAGTGTGAGTCTGTGTGTGAAAGTGTTAGTATATATGTGGTTGTGGGTAGTATGTGTGTGTGAGCGTGTACTTAAGTGTATGTGAGTGTATATGTGTGTAGTGTGAGTCAGCGTGTGTATGTATGTGTTTGAGTGTGTATGTGTATGTGTATGTCAGTGTATGTGTGTGTATGTGTGGGTGTGAGTATGTGTGTGTGTGAGTGTGTGTGTTAGTGCTTGTGCGACTGTGTGTGTGAGTGTGTGTGTGTGTGCGACTGTGTGTGTAAGTGCATGTGTATATGTAAGTGTGTATGTGTGAGTATGTGTGTGTGAGTGTGTTTGTGAATGTGTGTGTGCGTTTGTGAATGTGTGTTTGAGTGTGGGTGTGTTTAGAGTGTGTATGTGAGTGAGTTTGTGTTGATAGTGTTTGTGAGTGTGTTTGTGTGCGGAGAGCGTGTTTGTGAGTTTGTCTGTGTGTGTCTGAGAATGTGTGTGAGTGTGTGTTGAGAGTGTGAGTGTGTGTGTGTGTCAGTGTGTCTGTGTGTGAGTGTGTGTGAGAGGTTGTGTGAGTGTGTGTTGAGAGTGTGTGTGAGTGTGTGAATGTTGGTGTGTTTGTGAATGTGCGTGAGTGTGAGTTGAAAGTGTGTATGAGAGTGTATGTGTGTGAGTGTTTGTGAGAGTTTGTGTGAGTGTGTGTGTGTGTGTGTGTGTATGTGGGAATGTCGGTGAGGGAATGTCTGTGTATAGGTGTGTGTGAGTGTATATGTGAGTATATGTTAGTGAGTGTGTGAGTGTGAGTTCGTGCATTAAAGTGTGTTAGTGTATGTGTGTAAGTGTAAATGTATGTGTGGTTCTGGATGTATGTGTATGTGGGTTTGTGTATGTGTGTGTGAGCGTGTAATTATGTGTATGTGAGCTTGTATGTGCATGAATGTATGCGTGTTTAAGTGTGTATTGTGTGTCAATATGTGTATGTATGTGTATGAGTGTGTATATGTGTTTGTCAGTGCATGCGTGTGTGCATGTGTATTTGAGTTTTCTTTTGGTGTGTAAGTCTATATGTGTGTATGTTTGTGTTTGAATGTGCATGTGTTTATGTGTGTAAGTGCGTATGTGTATGTGTGTATGAGTGGCCATGTTTGTGTATGTGTGAGTATATATGTGCATGTGTGTGTATGTCTGTGTGACTGTGTGTATGTATGTTTGAGTGTATGTGTGCACGTCTGTGTGTGAGTGTGTATGCGTATGGTGGGAGTATATGTGTGTGTGAGTATATGTGTATGAGTGTGTGAGTGTGTGTGAGTGAGTGTGTGTATGTGTGCTTGTGTGAGTGTGTGTGAGTGTGCGTGAGTCTGCGTGTATGTGTAAGTATGGATGTGTGTATGTGTGAGTGTATGTCTGTGTGTGATTGTGTATGTATATGTGCCTGTGGTATGTGTATGTGTGTGAGTGTATATGTATGTGAATGTGTGTGAGTACGTACGAGGGGTGCTCCGAAAGTATTTCTTCTAATGTTGTTCCTTGAAAACCATAATAGATTGTTTAAAAAGAGCACAATAACACTATTTGATAAGAGCAACTTATTTCCCTGAAAAAATTATTTGCCAACATAGTCGCCTCCCTTGGCTATACAATTTCTCCATCGATGAACAATTGCTTATATGTCGCGCTTGTAAAAATCTGCACTATTGGAGGTAACCTACTGTTTCACAGCTGCTATGGCGGCGTCGTTGCGAGGACAATTTTGCCCACAAAGCCCATCTTTCATTGACCAGAACAGATGGAAATCCGAAGGCACCAAATCCGGACTATACGAAGGGTTAGGTAGGTCAGTCCATCCATGACTGACAACGTACTACATTGTCTTCACTGGTATGGGGTCTGGCGTTATCGTGTTGCAAAAAACACGCTGACTTCTTCTCTGACCTGTCCCTGGAAAATCGAGCCTTCAGCTTAGTCAGCGTCGCAATGTAACGTTCAGAGTTGATGGTTTGTCCAGGTTCCAGGAAAGCAAGAAGGATTACCATTTGACTATCCCAAAAGAAAGTTGCACATCACTTTACGCGCCGAGGACTTTGTCTTGAACGTTTCTTCGATGGGTAATTTCCATGTTGCCACTCCATGGACTGCCGTTTTGATTCAGGATCGTAGTGGTGGCACTTCGTCTTATCACCGGTGATGATATATCCAAGAGGTCATGATAAACTTGCATGCGATGTTCTTTCTGTTCCTGTGTGACCCATTCGTGGGATCCATTCGTGGGACCCAACTGGCCCAAACTTTGTGATTTTTCAACATTGCCACCATCGTTTCCAACAATTGAAGCCGATTTCCAGCTGGGTAGACAGTTTCCTGGTCATAATTCTCCGATTTGCGCGGATGAGTTGTTCGAGGCGTTCTTCGTTGCATGGTGTGACAGCTGTGCCTGACCGTCCGGAACGTGTCTTGTTCTTCAAGTCGCTTTCGCTACTACTGAAAGGCACAACCCACCGTCTCACTTTGCTAAGATCCAATGTTTGGTTTCCATAAACGTTCGGCAAGCGTCGATGAATGTCAATTGGTGCAACTTTTTTCCGCATGGAGGAATTCAATAACGCACTTATGTTTATAACGCACTTCCATGACATACACCATTTTGTCAGACTGCTCCTCCACTGCCACCTGTCGGACAGAAATAACATTTTTCGGATATTGGCGGGAAGGTTAAGAATTTGCTGCCATACTGTCAAAATGGAGTTCTGATGTCGTGGGATATCATAATAAAATAGGCCTTACTTTCGGAGTGCCCCTTGCATGTGTGACTTAGTGGGAATTTGTGTGAATGTATGTGTGTGTGAGTGTGTGTGTGAAAGTGTGTATGTGTGTGTCAGTATGTATTTGGATGGGAGTGTGTTTGAGAGTGTGTGTGTGTGTATGTGTGTGAGTAGGAATGTGTGTGTGAGTGTGTGTATGTGTGGGAGTGAGTGTTTATGTATGTGAGTGTATGTGTGAGTATGTGTGTGACTGTACGTGTGTGAGTGTGCATGTACGTGAGTATATTTTTGATTATGTGTGCGAGTGTATGTATGAGTGTGTATGTGTGTGTGTGTGATAGTGTGTGTGTTTGTGTGATAGTATGTGTGTGTGTGTGTGTGTGTGTGTGTGTGTGTACATTACATTACCTGTTGATCGTTATTAACTATGCACAGTCGTATCACATTTTCCCCAGAAACAACATTTTCAAATTGCATTATAATACTCTCTCTCTCTATATCTCTCTCTCTCTCTCTCTCTCTCTCTCTATCTCTCTCTCTCTCTCTCTCTCTCTCTCACGCTTACTCTTTGGGGATCTTTGATCTCTGTTACCGATATGAAGTCAAATTGAGATGACATCAAACAGTTAAAATATGCTCTTTCATTTCGAAAAATATATTTGCATTTCATAAGTATAATTATTATGATTGTTTCTTTCATGGCTCGCTGTAGTCAAAAGGTTAAGACAGCGATGAACGGAAGCGGTGGTCGATCAAATCCCACAAGTTTCAAGCGACCCCTGGTCTCACGGGAGGTAAGACCAGAGTGCCTGCATCCCGAGTTACATTCAGTTGTCACAACCAATAGTCTTGCCCCTGATCCTAGGTAACTCGGGACAAGAGTAAGATTGATGACAAGCGCATACTCTTGCTCACTATAATCCAAATACAGCTCACATCAGATTATTAAGACAACACCGTCTGATATTGTGGCCATCATCGCTTGCAATGGGCAGTAACTTTCTATCAATGCTGTTTAGTGTTAAATTTCCTAAATACACATTTGTCTAATTGACACCATCTTGTTTCTGTTCAGTTCTGTTCTGTTTTGTTAAGAATCAAGGTCACTGTACTCATTAGTGCTGCTCAGTTCCTTTCAAAAAATGGTTGACTTAAAGTCTAGGTCCTAATGGTTCACGTAGCTCGCTGGTTGTGCACCTTTCTGCTGGACCTCCGAATGAGTTCAAAAACGTTACAATATATGGGAGACAGTTTTTATCAATTGCAAGTGTCATCATCCAAGTCGCGGTCGTTGATCTACTTTGCAATGTTTTCATTGTCCATGTCACGGATACTTTTGAGACCAGAGCTTCAGCTCTTTTATTTTCACAAACCCTAGCATAACCTGATTATCCGAATAACATAAATATGCATTCTATAATCTGAAAATACGAGGTCTATGTCTGGTATCTATTCATGCGAATACCAACTCTTTTGTATCTTTTCCGAAGAAAAAATGATAGAGGGACAGAAATGAAGACATACCACGTTAAATTCAAATCATATATCCTCCTCAGAGCTGCCTGGTTCTCCATTCTTATTCTGGACGTAGCGATCCTGCCCATGCCCCACCAGGCTCAGCAGCGACCTTGCTCTTCACTCAAGCAAAGATGTACCAACCACCGTTCTCACATTGCAGTACATCCCATCAGTACAAATGACATCATCATTCTCCTGAGTATTATCAGTTATCACTAGTTTAGCCTCAAGGTTCGCTTTTCCATTTTATTATCTATTCACGGTGGTGATGCTTCATTGCAAGTCTTTCGTTGAATCTGCTGTATGAACACATTCCTTCTCCTTGGAAATGGTCTCTGTCATGGCCACTTGACCAATCGTTCTCTTTGACTGCTCAATCCATGTCGCATATCTATCATTCGTGTTCTACTGCTATCTCAAAGGTTCGTGTGCAACGCGCGTGTCTTGTTACTTACATGTAAACGTTTGTCAGGGCCAGTGCATATCTAAATTTTATAGACACGCCCAATCGTGCATCCCGTCTTTGCAACAGTAGTTCCATGGCACAATTAATAATCAATTGCATTCCTTCATTGTGGGTCTGTTCCAACCTTACACTCTGGATATGTTCCAACCTTACACTCTGGATATGTTCCAACCTTACACTCTGGATGTGTTCCAACCGTACACTCTGGATATGTTCCAACCTTACACTCTGGGAGTGTTCCAACCTTACACTCTGGAAGTGTTCCAACCTTACATTCCGTATGTGTTCCAACCTTACACTCTGGATGTGTTCCAACCTTACACTCTAGATGTGTTCCAACCTTACACTCTGGATATGTTCTAACCGTACATTCGGGATATGTTCTAACCTTACACTCTGGGTGTGCTCTAACCTTACATTCTGGGTGTGTTCTAACCTTACATTCTGGATGTGTTCTAACCTTACATTCTGGATGTGTTCCAATCCAGCATTCTGTATGTGTTCCTACCTTACATTTTAGGTATGATCCAAACTTTCACTCTGCCTGTTTGACATTAGAATGAACCATATCCTATATTTGATTATCCTTCTTCTTCTTCTTCTTCTTCTTCTTCTTCTTCTTCTTCTTCTTCTTCTTCTTCTTCTTCTTCTTCTTCTTCGTACGCAGTCAGACAGTAACCATTATTTTTTCGAAAAAAGCGGCGGTCATCCTGAGGCTGTCGCCACTGCCATAGAGCTTGTCTTGCAGTTCCACTGGTGATGGCCACATCTGCTCTCTCTGATCCTCGTATGTTGGGCAGTTCTGCAGCAGATGTTCAGCGGTCATTTTACCGGTACCGCACGGGCATTCGTCGGTACCACCTATCTTCAATTTGTTGAATAGGTGGTACCTCAGTCTATTGTGGCCAGTGCGAAGTCTGAAGACAACGACCTGCTCTCTTCGGTCCAACTGGTAATAGGCATCGTTTTTGGTGTAACCAGTATGTTCGGTTTCCCATTTGGTCATGTATCTGGCTTTGATAAGCCGTTTTGACTCTTCGTACGTCATACTAGTATCTGTTTGTGGTAGTCTTGCACCTTCTTTTGCCAGTCTGTCTGCCTCCTCGTTGCCTTGGATGTTGCAGTGTGATGGGACCCACTGTACCACTACCCTTTTTGGTGCGGACTGCTGGCACAGTTGGCAGAGTACTGCTCTTAAGTCATTAAGGTCAGTGTTTTTCTGGCTTTTTAGTTCTGTGACTACGGCGAGAGCATCTGTAAGCAGGACTATATGGCTTTCATTTTCATTGTGTGTCACCATTTCTTCTACTGCCACCCTCAGTGCCTCTGCCTCCGCTCTGAAATTGCTTATGTACTTACCAGTAGCGAATGACAGTGTTATTTGTCTGCCATTTGGTAGGTTCAGGAATGCTCCTGCCCCTCCGTTCTGTGTTGTGTTTGTTACAGAACCGTCGGTGTATGCATGGGTCCAGTCCATGCTTTGGTAGCTTTTCGATATGAAGCTTAGGGTAGTATCTCTCCTTTCTTTTTCAGTCTGGCAGCTTTTGTTTGCAATACCTGATATATTTTCTACCACCTCTGGAAATATATCCTGCCTCCAGGTAGGTTTTCGTACAGTAGTGATGGGTTTTGGTGTTGTTAGTGCGTTTATGGGATCTTCGTGCATCTTTGCTTTGGCTATTTCTGCAAAGTTTCTCCGCTTTAGTTTCCCATTTCCCAAATTGTTTAGTCTCTGGTGCATTGGATGGTCATTCAGTCTTCGGAGTTTCTCTGACTGCAGCTGGGCTCTGCAGTCTCTTCTATCGGTCATGGATTGCAGTTTTGAAATCTTTTCAAGTTCTACAATTGGCGTTGACTTCATGCCTCCTGTTATAACTCTCATGGCTTGGTTTTAAAGTTTGCTAATTTTATCGAAGTTCGCCTTTGCTGCTGTTGTCCATGCCGCAATGCCATACCCGAGAACTGGTCTCACTCTTCCAGTGTACAGTTTCTTTAGTATGCCTTCGTCTGCTACCCAGCTTGTGCCAGCAAGTTTCCTCGTGATTGCCATTCTTTCTCTGGCTCTCATTCGGTTTCTCTCGATCTGACTTTTCCATGTCATGCGCCGGTCAAATGTGACTCCCAGATAGGTTGGGTTGTCGTTTGGCTGCAGGAATTTGCCATTTAAACTTAATTTGGTATTTTGGGGTTTTATTGAAAGCGAGAATATTGTGCATGTGGTTTTCTCCTCGTTTATTTTGACCAGCCATGAGTTCGCCCATTCTTCCAGCGATGTTAGGGCCTGCTGCATATGATTTCTTGCTAAGGTGAGATTCTTTTCTGAGGTCCACATAGCCAGATCGTCTGCAAACATTGAGCTATTGACTCTCTTTGGTATATTCTCTGTAATGTCGTTTATATATACCAGGAAGAGTGTGGGTGACAGTACTCCCCCTTGGGGTACTCCCTGTTCGAGTGTCACCTTTTTGCTCATCTGCCCTTGTACTTGGACTCTGGCCGTTCTTTGTATGAGGTTGTGGTTCATCCACTTGTACATTTTCCCACAAACATCACTTCTTCTTAGCTTGACTCTAAGTCCGTCTTTCCAGACTTTGTCAAATGCCTTTTCCAGATTCACCCAAACAGCTACTGTGTGTTTCTGTGCCTGGTAGGCATCTTCTATTTCCTGGGCTATGAGGATGACCTGGTCCTCAGTGGATCTGTGCTGTCTAAAGCCGGCTTGCTGTGGAATTAGTATTCGTTTTTCTTCCAGATGCCACATCAGTCTGGTGTTTATCATACGTTCCATATATTTGATCATTCCCAGAACCACCTGATTATATCAGATGAAAATCACCGGCGACACGAGGTTTGTGCCTACCAGTGTCTTAAATGCTCCCAATGTCTGCTTGCGTTTCTGCATGATTTCATTAACACTGTGTTTATAAGACAGGCTGCTATCAAAGATCACTCCAAGATGGCTCAATCTCTCGCCCATCTCAGTGATACGTCAATTAAGGTTGATCCATACTTAAGTTCCTAGTTGTTCAATAAACAGCACATCACGCCGATCTTCTTAGGATTGATCTGAGAGCTTGATCTTGCCATCTATTGAAATATTGCTTTCAAGGTCTTTTGTATATCTTTCACCATATCACGTCTATCCGAACCAGTCCTGTATGTGAGGAAGTCATTTGCAGACGTCAACATTCGTCCTGGTCTCGTGGGTTGTGTAGAGGTTGAGCTGTAAAAGTCATAAGTATTACTTTGTGGCAGCCCCGTGCAGTAAGTGCTACTTTGTGGCAGCCCCGGGCAGTAAGTGCTACTTTGTGGCAGCCCCGGGCACTAAGTGCTACTTTGTGGCAGCCCCGGGCACTAAGTGCTACTTTGTGGCAGCCCCGGGTAGTAAGAGCTACTTTGTGGCAGCCCCGGGCAGTAAGTGCTACTTTGTGGCAGCCCTGGGCAGTAAAGGTCGACCTTGTGTCAACTCTGGACAGTAATTGGTACCTTGTGTCAGCCCTGGGCGGTAAATGGTATCGTGTGGCAGCCCTAGGTATATGCACATTGACCCGGATGTCCATGAACCCAATGGGAGTACACTTGTTAGATACATCAGCGCGGCTACTATCCAGCAAGCCATGGCGTAGAACCACCATCAGAGGCACCTCCATTCCAGAGAAACGTCGGCCTTCGAAGCACAGAAAAACGCACTTTGCGAAATGACAAAACAGCTAACACTCAAATGCCCAATTCTGACCTTAAATGCAACCTATATGGAAGGGGTTTCCGAACCAGGATTGGACTTTACAGCCACCTCTGGACTCACCGGTGAGGTGCAACAATACATGTTTGACTGCTGTTGTCATCATCGCTTGGGATGGACGGCTATTATTATTACTATCCAGCTAACCAGCCATGGGTTGATTCCACATTCTCTTAGATAGCACATCAAGTTCCTATAGTTCACAATGGTGTATACATGCACCAGACAAAGAGCTGCGGCAACACTTTTCACCGGAGATATCGCTATCAGCAAATGCCTCAGCGTTACCCATATTTCCTTCATTGGTCTGATAGTACTCAATTTGTCAGGTAGGGTTCATCTGTCCAGATCGGGAAATGTCTTGCGCATCTGAGACTGGCTGATTTTACTTTTCTCATGCAGCATCCCATGCTCGTGCTAGAGATCCTAGATGGATTCATCGCAATCTACTCATGTTATGAACACCTTGCGGATACTCAGATACTAACCAGTTCATAAACTGCAGTGGTCAGCGACCAAAAAGGTGAGCAGTGCATGAGCTGTAACGGTCAGCGACTCAAAGGTGAGAGGTGCACCATCTGTAACGGTCAGAGACTCAAAGGTGAGAGGTGCACCATCTGTAACGGTCAGTGACTCAAAGGTGAGAAGTGCACCATCTGTAACGGTCAGCGACTCAAAGGTGAGAGGTGCACCATCTGTAACGGTCAGCGACTCAAAGGTGAGAAGTGCACCATCTGTAACGGTCAGTGACTCAAAGGTGAGAAGTTCATGAGCGGTCAGCGACTCAAAGGTGAGCAGTGCATGAGCTGTAACGGTCAGCGACTCAAAGGTGAGCAGTGCATGAGCTGTAACGGTCAGCGACTCAAAGGTGAGCAGTGCATGAGCTGTAACGGTCAGCAACTCAAAGGTGAGCAGTGCATGAGCTGTAACGGTCAGCGACTCAAAGGTGAGAAGTGCACCATCTGTAACGGTCAGTGACTCAAAGGTGAGAAGTGCATGAGCGGTCAGCGACTCAAAGGTGAGCAGTGCATGAGCTGTAACGGTCAGCGACTCAAAGGTGAGCAGTGCATGAGCTGTAACGGTCAGCGACTCAAAGGTGAGCAGTGCATGAGCTGTAACGGTCAGCGACTCAAAGGTGAGCAGTGCATGAGCTGTAACGGTCAGCGACTCAAAGGTGAGCAGTGCATGAGCTGTAACGGTCAGCGACTCAAAGGTGAGAAGTGCATGAGCGGTCAGCGACTCAAAGGTGAGAGGTGCACCATCTGTAACGGTCAGTGACTCAAAGTTGAGCAGTGCATGAGCTGTAACGGTCAGCGACTCAAAGGTGAGCAGTGCATGAGCTGTAACGGTCAGCGACTCAAAGGTGAGAAGTGCATGAGCGGTCAACGACTCAAAGTTGAGCAGTGCATGAGCTGTAACGGTCAGCGACTCGAAGGTGAGAAATGCATGAGCGGTCAGCGACTCAAAGGTGGGCAGTGCATGAGCATCCTGCTACTTGCAAAGCGCTTTAATGGGCGTGGTAGCGGCAGTTTAAGAACGATCGTCAAAGAAGAAGAAAACACCTTACAAATCTCGTTCTTTGATTTCTTCCTAAGGATTAGCTGGAATCAATTGGTCAGTGAACGTCTTTTTTTGTTCTTATCTTCTATATCACAATCACTTATAGCACATATCTTTCGAGCTTTCATGCACTCTTTTCTTGCCACCGTCTTTTCTACGAATTCTTGCTCTGCTGTTTCATTCCACAAGGGTGGCTAGAAGAAGGAAGATCTAGCGGATTCATGTGTAATGGGCTGACGAAGTTTCAACGCGATTTATTCTGGACTTGTACACATCCGGGGTGTTTGAGAACCTGTCTGGGTTTTCTGTACCTCGTGATTCTTATCTTCAGAATGGTGCTTATCAATTAGAAAACTTTCATTATCATCAGCATGTAGCATGTCCTTCAAAGAACGTCGCTCCCATCACAGTATGTCTGAAAAAAACTCATCCCCGTGCCAAAACTCCAACCTCCGCCACAGCCATTCATACCCAGCCATTCCTGGATATTTTGGTGCCATCGTCTTCTCGGTCTACCCCTTCCTCTTTTGCCTAGCCCCATACCTTCCATCACTGTTGTCTCAAGACTGTTTTGTGTCTCTTGATTTGACCAATGTATTACATTTTTTTGGCCAAAATGGAATTCATAAACCAATTCTCCTTTGTGTTCAACTCTTGTCGAATGTTTATATTTGTCTTTTTCTCCAGAAAGTTAGATCGTGAGATCCCCAGCCCTGTATTCTCATATCACATTGGTTATTGTAGTGTATGTAGCCTACACACTTACTTGAGACATTCTCCTTCAAGATCATTATCTAGAGCATGATGACGTCAAACTCGTTAACGATTGTTACGAGGGGCGTTCAAATCAAACCGGGACTTTTTGTTTAACTTCTACCTGATTATAGCGTGCTGAAGCTACTTTCATTAGATAAGGGCACTTGTGTCCTATTACTGCTAGGAAGCCCACATGCCATGGGCCAGTCCCGTGACAGATAAATACAATTAGCGGACAACACTGTTAGTGCTTGAGTGGAACAGCGTGTTGTGATGAAGTTTCTTGTGAAAGAAGGCGTGAAACCTGCGGAAATTTACGGAAAACTGCGATCTCAATACGGTGATGAGACACTCGGCCGTCAATCACAATATGGTGATGGGACACTCGGCCGTAAATCACAATACGGTGATGGGACACTCGGCCGTCAATCACAATACGGTGATGGGACACTCGGCAGTCAATCATAATATGGTGAAGAGACAGTCAATCACCATACGGTGATGAGACACTCGGCCGTCAATCACAATATGGTGATGGGACACTCGGCCGTAAATCACAATACGGTGATGGGACACTCGGCCGTCAATCACAATACGGTGATTGGACACTCGGCAGTCAATCATAATATGGTGAAGAGACAGTCAATCACCATACGGTGATGAGACACTCGGCCGTCAATCACAATATAGTGATGAGACAGTCAATCACAATACGGTGATGAGACACTCGGCCGCCAATCACAATATGGTGATGAGACACTCGGCCGTCAATCACAATATGGTGATGAGACACTCGGCCGTCAATCACAATATGGTGATGATACACTCAGCCGCCAATCACAAGACGGTGATGAGACACTCAGCCGTCAATCACAATATGGTGATGGGACACTCGGCCGTCAATCACAATACGGTGATGGGACACTCGGCCGTCAATCACAATACGGTGATAGGACACTCGGCCGTCAATCACAATATGGTGATGAGACAGTCAATCACAAAACGGTGATGAGACACTCGGCCGTCAATCACAATATGGTGATGAGACAGTCAATCACAATACGGTGATGAGACACTCGGCCGTCAATCACAATATGGTGATGAGACAGTCAATCACAATACGGTGATGAGACACTCGGCCGTCAATCACAATATGGTGATGAGACACTCAGCCGTCAATCACAATACGGTGATGAGACACTCGGCCGTCAATCACGTAACGGTGATGAGGCACTCAGCCGCCAATCACAACACGGTGATGAGACACTCAGCCGCCAATCACAATACGGTGATGAGACACTCAGCCGCCAATCACAATACGGTGATGAGACACTCAGCCGTCAATCACAATACGGTGATGAGACACTCAGCCGTCAATCACAATACGGTGATGGGACACTCAATCACAATACGGTGATGAGACACTCAATCACAATACGGTGATGGGACACTCAATCACAATACGGTGATGGGACACTCAATCACAATACGGTGATTAGACACTCAGCCACCAATCACAATATGGTGATGGGCCACTCAATCACAATACGGTGATGAGACACTCAATCACAATACGGTGATGAGACACTCAGCCGCAGTAAGACATTTGAAAGGTGTAAACGTTTTAGAGTAGACAGTACATCCGTGAGTGTTGATCCCAGCCGCGTTGGCTCTCAACCTACAACAGTCATCCCTGTTAATATTCAGATTGTAGAATGCCTTATCCTGGATGTTGATTTCTTCCTGCGTGGTGCCACTACCAACAGTGAACAGCACATACGCATTTTGAGTGAAGTGCATTGTCGTTTGCAGAAAAAAATGGCCTGGTTTGACCACAAAGGACGTCCTGCTCCTACAAGATAACGCTCGACCTCATACTGCTCACCGCACTATATGCCATCTGCAGCAACTCAGCTGGGAGGTATTGCCACATCTACCACAGCCGTGGTTCCCGACAACGGATCATGATCTCTACATCTAATGCGATGATTCTTGTTTGAAAGGTTTTCGATGATGTGTTATTTTGGATTTGATGATGGTTATGACAGTCACCGGAGTCAGCGTGGTCGTACAGTTGTATGTGCCCACACAACAGTTAACTTGACCATATTGTTGTATGTGGCCCCACGACAGTAAACTGGGCTATATTGTTGAATGTGCTCTAACCTTACACTCTGGAGGTGTTATAACCTTACACTCTGGATGTGCCCCAACCTTACACTCTCGGTGTGTTCTAACCTAACACTCTGGATGTGTTATAACCTAACACTCAGAATCTGTTCTTAACTTACATTTTGGATGTGTTCCTACCTTACATTCTAGCTATGATCCAAACTTACAGTCTGTCAGTTTGGCATTACGATGACGCATATCCCATATTTGATCATTCCCAGAACCACCTATTTTCTTCTCTTCTCTTTTCTTCCCATTCTTTCTCTTCTCTTCACTTCTTTTCTCTTCTCATTTTTTCCTTTGAGATCATCGATGTTTTTGTTAGTTGTAAATGGTCATGTCACTCTTCCGGCTCCTCTTTTCAGATTTGAATGTTGGTCTGAAGATGCGCATCTGATTTAGTAATTATGGCCACAGCGTCCTCAACGCCAGCTCTGTTATTTAGTCTGGTCTAATCTACCAGTTCCCTACTGAGTTGGTCCTCTCCTTATCGACTTTGATGACGTCATCCATAAGAAGTAAGAGCAAGTGAAGCGAGATAATGTCGTTCAGTCTTACAACAATGGTGGTCTTGAAAATCATCTGAATTGTATATCCTCTGACTTGGTTATCTTCTGACTTGACTATCTTCTAACCTGGCTATCTTCTGACTTGGTCATCCTCTAGCTTGGATGTCCTTTCTCATTGTATTTTCTGGGGGTTCCGTGTCGAAGTAGTTAAGCCGTCGGCCACGTGATCAGGTGGTGAGGGTTCGACTCCGGACTCCGCCGTCTTTTTCACGGGTGCTTAATGCGGAGTCCCCTGCATCTTGTAGTCGCCCCCTAGTCGTCTTGTCCTTGACTTGCCGCTGGGGTCGGGCGGCTCGAGATGAGAGAGTGAGGATAAAAACTGGCGCAGTTAATCATTGCTAAAAATAGCGTTAGCAAAATTAATTAGGCCATCATCGTCGACAATGGACGGCGGCCTGTGCCTTTGTATTTTCTGAAACATGTATAGAAACTGTATGACGCAGATGAAGGATGCTGGGATGTTCTTCTTCTCGAGATGCTGCTCCAGGGAACTTCATCGAATGGCTTGTCCATGTTCAAGAAACAGAGTTTTATTTCATAATCATACTTCTAAAGCACTTTCACTTAGTTGCCCAAATGTAGAGAAAATGTTTGGAGTGCTTGCCTTTTTCTGAAATCTTATAGAATCTCATACATATATGGTCCGGCCAGACGTCTTAGTCTCTGCTCCACTATCCTAGGCCTTGTCGGGGACACTAAGGAGGGAAATTCCTCTATAATTATTACACCGTTGGTTTTCACCATTGTTGAATATTATTATAATGAAATAACCATTAGCTTGCATCCTTATAGTGTTAGACTCCCCCAACAAAACTTCAGAATTAATAGTTGACATGAAGTTCCCACGAACTTGACCATTGCTGGGGTTGTACCACAATGTTGAACTGCTTTGCTAGCGTTAACTTTTTCTACTGTTGCCGTCAGTTCCTTCATATTGATGTTATTTTTTCCTGTTGTGGATTTCCTCCTCTGTATAGGAGCCTGTAATACCGGAAGCTCTGTTGTCCTCTGTATAGGAGCCTGTAATACCGGACGCTATGTTTTCCTCTGTATAGGAGCCTGTAATACCGGAAGCTTTGTTGTCCTCTGTATAGGAGCCTGTAATACCGGAAGCTTTGTTGTCCTCTGTATAGGAGCCTGTAATACCGGACGCTTTGTTGTCCTCTGTATAGGAGCCTGTAATACCGGACGCTATGTTGTCCTCTGTATAGGAGCCTGTAATACCGGAAGCTTTGTTGTCCTCTGTATAGGAGCCTGTAATACCGGACGCTTTGTTGTCCTCTGTATAGGAGCCTGTAATACCGGACGCTATGTTGTCCTCTGTATAGGAGCCTGTAATACCGGAAGCTTTGTTGTCCTCTGTATAGGAGCCTGTAATACCGGAAGCTTTGTTGTCCTCTGTATAGGAGCCTGTAATACCGGAAGCTTTGTTGTCCTCTGTATAGGAGCCTATAATACCGGACGCTTTGTTGTCCTCTGTATAGGAGCCTGTAATACCGGACGCTTTGTTGTCCTCTGTATAGGAGCCTGTAATACCGGAAGCTTTGTTGTCTTTCCAACCAGGCATTATCTTCCTCTTTGCTAAGTAACTTGTTTGTCATTTGCAACTGTCAGTGGCTAATTAGTTTGCTCCACACGTCTCTAAAAGTCATATAGTACCACTACTTGTTTTCTAGTATTTCTCCCAAGTGCATCCATGATTGTTGTTTTACTGTTAGCATTGTGTTCGTCGCTTCCGCTCTGAGTATTACCCATTTCTGGCATTTTTCAGGGCTTTTTAACACTGTATCCATAATTGCGTGGCATTGATCTGAAACTCGCTAGGTTTTTAAAATCCAAAAGCACCGGGTTCGATTCCCACCGTGTCCAGTTTGGCAGAAACTTAGTTTTTGTCTCAGTTGATTGCTACTCCACGCACGGAAAGTAATGGCAACCTATCACACTGCACACCTGCCCAATTGCCAAGAAACTTATAATAGCCAAATAGGTGGCGGTTGTATAAAGCAACGTTCTGCAAAAACATGCTACTTACTTTCATTATCCTTAGTTTAAAAATGTTGTATTCGTCTTTTTCATTTTCCTTATTATCATCTTCACTTGTTCTGTTTGCCAATGTGTGTTCTTGGTATTCTTGTTGGCTCTGACTTCATCCCATGATTCTACTGCATCTGTCTTGGGTATGGTCTTGGATTTTAACCAGATAACTTCTGGATCTTTGGATGGTTGCTGCCAACTTGCCATTGGTGTCTGGATCTTTCGATGGTTGCTGCATTATTAGCTAATTGTTTTGGATCTTGGGATGGTTGCTACCCATTTGCTATTTGTGTCTGGATCTTTGGATGGTTGCTGTGTATTAGCATATTGTGTTTGTATCTTTGGAAGGTTGCTGTCCACTTTCCATTAGTGTTTGGATCTTTGTATTGTTGATGTCCACTTTCCATTAGTGGCTGGATCTTTGGATGGTTGCTGCCCACTTTCCATTAGTGTTTGGATCTTTGTAAGGTTGATGTCCACTTTCCATTAGTGTCTGGATCTTTGGAAGGTTGCTGCCAACTTGCCATTGGTGTCTGGATCTTTGGAAGGTTGCTGCCAACTTGCCATTGGTGTCTGTATAAGTAATAACTTCCGGCTTTATAAGCTTGAATATCTTTATTCCTGTTTCTCCTTCTCGGATGTTCAGTCTCAAACTGGATTGTGAGCGATGTTGGTGGTTGGGGTTACTCTTTCAGTTTTTCTATTCATTATCACGAGGTAGTGGTCATAGCTCTCCAGACGTTGTCATCTTTTACTTAGATACTCCAATAATTCACTAATTTTGACATTGTCAATGATGGATCTGTTATTTGCTGTCGGTTCACACCTAGTGTATGAATATGTGCATGTGTGTGTGTGTTCCCATGTATGTATGTATGTATGTATGTATGTATGTATGTATGTATGTATGTATGTATGTATGTATGTATGTATGTATGTATGTATGTATGAATATATGTATGTATGTATGTATGTATGTATGCATGTATGTATATAATCATTCAATACATCTTTACTGTATTTCAAAATCACACTGTCTCATATAGAATAATAATTTACAACTCTGACATTGAAGTTCGTTTCTCAGCTACTTGAGCCATGCCGATCCACCGGTAGCAGGCCACAAGACAGTTGACACGCGTAATTCTTTTGTCAGCGCAACAACTAATTTGGTCAATTTATTTTATGGATATTTATTATGTTCACATTGTTCCATGTTCTCATTTAACAGTTCACGTGAGCTATATGTTCTATGGACTAAAGTGACTTCTAATCTGAGCTATATTGTTCTATTAACTCACATGACAGTGTATATGTTCATATTGTTGTATGAACTCACAGGACAGTTAACATGGACTATATTGTTGTATGAACTCACAGGACAGTTAACATGGGCTATATTGTTGTATGAACTCACAGGACAGTTAACAGGGGCTATATTGTTGTATGAACTCACAGGACAGTTAACATGGGCTATATTGTTGTATGAACTCACAGGACAGTTAACATGGGCTATATTGTTGTATGAACTCACAGGACAGTTAACATGGGCTATATTGTTGTATGATCTCACACGACAGTTAACATGGGCTATATTGTTGTATGAACTTACAGGACAGTTAACATGGGCTATATTCTTGTATGAACTCACACGACAGTTAACATGGGCTATATTCTTGAATGAACTCACAGGACAGATAACATGGGCTATATTGTTGTATGAACTCACAGGACAGTTAACATGGGCTATATTGTTATATGAGTTTACAGGACAGTTAACATGGGCTATATTTTTGTATGAACTCACAGGACAGTTAACATGGGCTATATTGTTGTATTAACTCACAGGACAGTTAACACGGGCTATATTGTTGTATGAACTCACACGACAGTTAACATGGGCTATATTGTTGTATGAACTCACAGGACAGTTAACATGGGCTATATTGTTGTATGAACTCACACGACAGTTAACATGGGCTATATTGTTGTATGAACTCACACGACAGTTAACATGGGCTATATTCTTGTATGAACTCACACGACAGTTAACATGAGCTATATTGTTGTATGAACTCACACGACAGTTAACATGGGCTATATTGTTATATGAACTCACACGACAGTTAATGTGGACACATATTTCCTTGGAATGAAGCCGTTAGGCATCTTACAAAAAGTATTTCTAGAAAGCAGTAAAATAACTAGTATCTTAGTAAGTAACTATATAAACAAATCACTGTTTGCAACAGGTGTCGTTATTCTGTTCTTCCTTGCTTATATATTCTCTTTATTCTGGTTGTGGTGTGACTGTATATCGGCCTCAGAGCAGCTCCCAGACACTTAAAGAACAAGTGACATTTTCTTGTCTTGTTTTGTTTTTTTTGTCTAGTGAATTCTCGTAATACATCCAAATCTCAACTAAACTCATCCGAACAGAAGCCGTTTTTGCATAAGAAATTAAAACGTTCCATAGGAGGTAGCCAACAATAGGATCATTACAGCAACATTGTCAGCACACTGTGGTACTGCTGTCCTCTATTGTCATCGTGGTTATATCGTGAAGCTAGCGAGCCTGAAATGCATTTCTACAGGACAATGCATATGAAATTTAGAACCGTATAACCGTTACGTGATAGCCAAGTGTTTTTGCAGACATCTCCCTGATAAACCAAAAACATTCAAAAGCAAGCCCTTAAATCGAAAGGAAAGAGATCGTTTCTACTATCCTGACAATAGTCGTCACGTAAGAAATGACAAGGCTTTCCACTCTAGTATCGTGTTCCCATGTTATTGCAGTACAGCGACACAATCAGAGGGTGGCTTCTATAAACAGCTGAAGATAGTCTTCGTCACAAGAAGTCAGGCAGTGCCTGTCTCTCTCTCTCTCTCTACTTCATTACATCAAAGATGGGATGCAAAAGAGACATTTGGAGTATCTTGAATGTGATCATATCTAAGACGTGGTTTCCACAACAAGAGGGAGCCACTATTTTCTTCACTGATGTCTTTTGTCGGGGCTATTTTCTCAGAGACAAGCAGGTGGCGACTACTCCAGTCACCTGACAGCAACACTGTGCTTAACTTGGCTGGGTACTCTAATGAACAAGGTTTATGACAGTCCTGCTGACAAGGCTAGGGCCGGTTAGAGTGGTCTGTTCTTGTGTAACGGGCCAACAATAGAACCGACAATTGGTTGGAACAAACAGTATTATTGAGATGCCCTTAGCCGTTCTACAGTTTTAGAAATGATCTTTTTATTGGCCGAAAATGCGAAGGGAAATAAAAGTGTTCTGTAATCTTAGGTTAGATGTTTGTAGGGGTATGTTGATGTGAAGGGTGAAAGAAAGACATTTTGTTGAGACAAATGATGGGGGCGAGTGTGAGCAAAATTAGAACAGAGTTGAGCAATATTATATCTACTAAATTATCTTCATCGGCTATAGTTGCATGTCCTCCTTTAGCGGCCCTTGTCGGACAACAGATTTAAAAAATAGAAGCAGACTCTACCGTTTTCAGCGTTAATTCATTGGTAACTTGGTTACAAACAAGGATTTGATTAAATATACAAGTCCCTGTGTTTATTTTCACACCTACTTTTGCCAAGGATATAATATTTCTACTCAAAAGGTATTTCTACTGAAGATAATGTAATTAGGGGCGTCAGGGGGCAGTGGGGTTGGGGGATGGGTGGGGTGGGTGTGTGTTATAGATCTCAGTCTACAAGGCCTTTGAGGCAAATTGGTCAGCTAACTTACTCGCTTACTTTGTTTTGTTGAGATTTAGCTACCCGATGTATGCATATGGTTTTATTGCACCAGGTGCTGGTTATGATTACTCTTCTCCTGTTAGTCTAAATATATTGGTTGCACGAAGGCCAGAAGTTGGATATTGCGGCCAGAGGCTATATGAGACGCATCTCTTGGAAGCATTTGATTGGAGTTTGTTCGCTTGTCCTCCACTCCCGACTTTGAGTACATTTATATTACATCACTTATTGACGTCACATCTTCAGGCTGTCATTGAATGGCTTCTTTCGGCTTCACAGGATTGGCTTGGCTTCGTTCGTTCTCAATCTCCCGTTACCAAGCCCTGAAAGTAGCAGAATGTAGTCCAAAGAACGGAATCCGTTGTATCGTAGTTTACAGCTTGACTGCGATATTTGCATTTTTCGGTCCAACACATCAGACTTCAGCAAGCATTTTTTGAGTACCGGGTTAGCATTCCCTCTTCGATCCCTTCTCCTTAGCCAGTCTGCTCTGTTGCAGCCTGTTATCCGCGATCACCGCGTGGAAGTGTAGAAGGGTCTTGGCAGCTCTGTTTCGCTGGCCCTGACGCTAGCAGTCAGCTATGGGTCGCTGACCACTTCAGCTCATGCGCTGCTCAGCATCTTGACCCCGCTCATCAATATAACCACGTGCTGTTTACACGTTTTACGTGGCGTTAGTCGGTACGTGCTCTTGATTCCATTTTTCCCAAATTAAAGTTGTCATGGGCATCAGAGAACCATTCCATGCACCCTGTATATTC
Source organism: Ariolimax columbianus (assembly GCA_036924085.1). Lineage (NCBI taxonomy): Eukaryota > Metazoa > Mollusca > Gastropoda > Stylommatophora > Arionidae > Ariolimax > Ariolimax columbianus. Next base: position 87,371,569 of record JAVGWX010000010.1, on the reverse strand, counting down.
TGTTTAAGCTGATGTTCAGGACACAATCATCCGCAAATAGAAATTTACTTATCGTCTCACGCGTCATCGGTTTGCCTGACTTAGTTTTTGGCAGTCAGTCTAGTAGGCTCTGTAAATGTAAAAATACTGAGAGCCCGGATAAAAAAAACACCGCCGAATAAAAATTTTAAAAAAAACATCGCAAAGAAAACTTAGCTCTCGTATTTGTCATTTGCAAAGTACCGATGACATCACTTCCTTTAAAATTGAAGTCAAGTAGGTACAAAAATAAGGTCCTGTTCAACAAGAGAAATTGTCCTTAAAATGCACAAAAATAAGGTCCTGTTGGACAAGAGAAATTGTCCTTAAAATGCACAAAAATATGGTCTTGTTGGACAAGAGAAATTGTCCTTAAAATGCACAAAAATATGGTCCTGTTGGACAAGAGAAATTGTCCTTAAAATGAACAAAAATATGATCCTGTTGGACAAGAGAAATTATCCTTAAAACGCACAAAAATATGGTCCTGTTGGACAAGAGAAATTGTCCTTAAAATGCACAAAAATATGGTCCTGTTGGACAAGAGAAATTGTCCTTAAAATGCACACAAATTTGGTCCTGTTGGACAAGAGAAATTGTCCTTAAAATGCACAAAAATAAGGTCCTGTTGGACAAGAGAAATTGTCCTTAAAATGCACAAAAATAAGGTCCTGTTGGACAAGAGAAATTGTCCTTAAAATGCACAAAAATATGGGCCTGTTGGACAAGAGAAATTGTACTTAAAATGCACAACAATATGGTCCTGTTGGACAAGAGAAATAGTTTTTCTTAAAATCCACAACAGTACAGACTAGGCAAATTATGGACTTGTCGTTAAATAGGATTCTTGAAAGACAAAAACGTAATGTGTTTACACAGACACGCGCTTCTGTGTGATGAGTGTGTTATACTATTTAAATTGAGCTCAGAGAAGTACGTTCTAAAATGTCACTGGAATGACAACGTGTGAGGCAAAACGCACCAACCCACAAACATATTTGTATAATTGTAATTTGAGCACTTTGAACATCATTTTTTCATAAACAATATGTCCTGTCCGTGATCAACATTTGATAAGTGCTAAACATTAAGATCAGTAATTATATATTATGATTTATCAATGTAACTTCATCATCACTGACATCAACTATCCCAATAATCAACATCAAGGTGATATCTAACACTAGCATCATGTCTCGCTCTCTGCACAAATGATTGATAATTCTGCTAAACAAGAAAATATCAATGAATAAAAGTCAGAGAAAACTTTGATTATTGACGACACCCAGGTCAGCTTCTTCCCCTCGCTCGTAAGCACACTTTTTAAGCTACAGAGTAAAATGTGCAAGACACTCGTCTCTTTTCTGAAGCTGCTTGATTGATTGTTTGAAGTTTGAAACGGTCTGAAGCCGTTACATCATCCCGTTGCTGATTTACGGAAATTAGAACAGAGATCAGCTCAAAATGGATTGTTAGCCGAAACACCATTTTGCATTTAAAATAACAACAAAAAATATCAATTCGCCTTTCTGTTGTTCACATCATCTTGCCCAAACCGTGAAGGATTTTTGTGGCAAACAAATACTGCCACACGACCACCTTAATCTACCAATAGCGGTGATTTATTGAGCGCAGTGATTTATATCTCTTGGGAACGGCCATTTTGTTTAGAAAGCGCGTGCCACCTTGAGAAAGCAATCACGTGCAGAAACGAGGTTCCTTCTCATATCGTTCAGAATTGCATTAGACACATTTTTTTTTCCCTGGATCGTATCTGCTGGAGTAAAAAGATACGGTCGTGCTCGAAAGGAAATTCTACAGTAAAAAATCTTGTTGATGGCACGTTGGATCATTGCATCATTTTAGTTGAGCCGATCCTGAATCGAAGTACTGATACTAACCAACCGCCGCTGACAACATGTGATGTGCACGAGGGCCCGGATATGTTTACCTTTATATTCATCCAATGTGACTTTCTTTGACGTGTCACATTTGCTTATTCAACTTTGACCTCACCGCTAATTGTATGAATTTTAAACAGGAGGAAGTATTTCCTATTTGATGTTTTACGGCGGCCATGATGTTGCTATTTTCAATTTGGAAGTAATCCTGGGTTAGAAGTTATCAGGGTTAAGACTTATGATCATCATTAACGATTACTACGAGCAGTGAAGACACATATACATCCATCATACCTTACAATCCATTTAAGTTGCCGATTTCATATTGAAAGCTGAATGCAATTTATCTCCAAAGAGGTACGTCTCTTACCTTGAAGTGCAATTTGTCATTCTTGTTCGTGCATATTTAAAGAAGATATGGCATTTTCCCCACTGCAAGCGTTGTTTCTTGTTCTAGCTCTTTACCTTTTTATTTTTGCTTCCATCACTGTTTTAAGAAAAGTGGTATTTTGTTAAATGACCCACATATCTTAACTATACAATTGTTCATGATGAAAGAGACGTAACAGGTTCATAGTTTATACAAGGTTAGATATCGAGGGTGCAGCACAGTGAATACCAACCAGAGACACAGCCTATCTGCCATAACAGGATTTATCAGGTTCAAAGACCAACTTAGGAAGTGTTTAGATGCCCGTACACTTGAACATCGAGCCAATAATTACATTATTGTTCCATTTGTTTCTGAATTCGTTAAGCCAGTGGTATCACATTTGACAGCTCTTTGCTTTAACATGTTTTAAAATCTGAGCGCACACCTTCGATTATATATATTCCCTTTGTTTTATGACATTTCAACCCTCTTGTCATCTTCAAAAACTAGTTAGATGTCCTGACTAAATCCGTGTAGATGATGAACCGATACAAGAATTCCCAATAACCAGCACTGTGAACACCCTGCACCAACACAATCTGACCTCATTTCTGCAACAATTGTCGAGCTAACTGCGAAGGGAGACACGCATGTGAACTTTCAACTGCTTATTTAATATTTACATAAAACTTATTTTTAAACAAACGGAAGAATTGTCAGAATTCACCATCGCTGGACAGTCGTAAAAAACATGACAGTTTTGTTAAATGAAAGGAAACAAGAGTCAAACGCATTAGTGGCTGAAGTGAACAACTTAAAACACGAATCTGACAGACGTTGCAACTCAGGAAACTAAACTAACACTAAATAGCAAGAAAGATCAGAAATAAGCTTCACTGATAGACATTGACTATCAATACCACAAGAGGACAAGAGCTAATTACATCCAATGCGTGATGGGTAATACGAGAAGAAGCGGGGAAGAGAATATGGTTCGCCAAATCTGTTTTCACAACCACGAGACATAAATTAGAATATAAATAAATGTTTCACATAAAAATAAAAGTAGCCAAGTGCTCATATAGGAGGCGTGTTCAAATGAAACCGGACCAAAATGCACCAAGTGAACATATATATATATGGTATAAACAGCAGATACCAACCGTAAAGTTTGTTAAATTTCATTATCTTCCAACTCTTATTTTTTCAACAGACCATTGAAAACATGGCGGGTGGGATACGTAATCCGTCCAGAGTTGATCAGCGAGCGGTGATTCGATTTCTAACAGCTGAAGGATATCGACCAACATAATGCCATTTTGCAAACTTGACGGTTGGTATATTCTGTTGTCACCAGACGTGACCTCATAATGCGCATCCTGCGTATGTTCACTTGTTGCAATTTGGTCCAGTTTGATTTGAACACGCCTCGTATATTGGTCATTTCTGTATAACCTCAAAAATGAGCAATTAACAAGCAATTGGACAAGAGAATTGACAATAGACCAAAACGGTGCGAAGAAAAGAAATAATATAAAGAAAGTGAAAAATGAAATGAACTAAAGATAACAGACAGTTAAAATATTTTGGATAAATAAAAAGAAAGTGACTTGCCGGGGTCTACGTGTATGACAAGGACAAGAATAGCACCACTGCCCTACAGGAAGCATGTAAGAGGCGAATAACTGTGTAATATGGCATACAACCGGCCAAGGTTAGATCATTTGTTAAGAGCAGCATAGATAGTGTCGACCAGGCTGCGGGTCTACTTTCCTCTAGTGTTTGAGTCAATTAAAATGGACTTAACCCCCCTCCATAGTGGAGTAATAAGCTTCTCGAGCCGACAACGCTAAGCAGGAAATCTTCTTCTTCTTCGTACGCTGTCAGACGTCAACTTGAATTTGTTCGAAGAAATCAGCTGTCATCCTGAGGCTGTCGACACTGCCATAGAGCTTGTCTAGTGTTGGTACTGGTGATGGCCACATGTGCTTTCTCTGGTCCTCGTATACCGGGCAGTTTTGCAGCAGATGTTCAGCGGTCATTTTCCCTGTACCACAGGTGCATTCGTCAGTGCCACCTAGCTTCAGTTTATTGAATAAATAGTACATCAGTCTGTTGTGGCCTCTGCGGAGTCTGAAGACCACCAACTGCTCTTTTCTGTTCAACTGGTAGTACTCATCATTTTTTTGGTGTGGAAATCCTCCTCCTAGCTAGATCTAGCTCACGACAGAGATGATACCTGCACAGCGGTTTATGCCTCCGTGGAAGTACAGGTCGAATAAGAACTAAAATAACAAGAAACGTCACATTGATGGGAAAGTATAGAACTAATGTAGACATTGATAAAAGTACAAGGTTAACATCATGGCAATGGACAGGAACAGCTGTGGGATACCATGCACATCACGACTAGAGACAGGACATATTTGAATTCCATGTCATCTAATCTGTCATTATCGGGAACACTTTCATTATCTTCATCATTATCTTCTTCTTCTTTTTTCTTCATGTTTCTTCTTTTTCTTTTTCCTCTTTTTGATTCTTCTTCTTGATTTTTCTTGTTATTCTTTTTCTATTTCTTTTTCTTGTTCATGTTCTTTTTTTCGAAGTCTTGCTCTTCTTCTTCTTCATGTTCTTCTTCTTCTTCTTCATGTTCTTCTTCTTCTTCTTCTTGTTCTTCTTCTTCTTCGTCAACGACTTCAATTTTTTTATTATCATCTTCTGCTTGTTCTTGTTGTTATTGTCATTTTCTTCTTCTTATTCTTGTTCATGTTCTTCTTATTTCTTCTTGTTCTTGTTCTTCTTCTTATTCGTCTTTTTCTTTTACTCCTTCTTCTTCTTCTTTTTCTATTCATCATTTTCCTCTTCTTAAACTTCTTCTCTTTTATTTTCTTCTGTTTCTTTTTCTTATTTGTCTTCTTTTATTCATCTTATACTTCTTCGTCCTCGTCTTCGCAGATGATGGATGTGACATAAGGACATCTTATTTCATCAAAATTTGGCGGGCTGTCTAATGTCAGTATCACCACCGTGCACCTCAGCTGGGCTGGACTATGTTGTCAACTTGTTCGTCTGTTAGAGCCGACAAGCTAGGAGACACGTTCCACTGTCTTACCACACACAAAGACACATGTCTTACCACCCACACAGACATATGTCTGATCCCCCAACACAGACACATGTCTGATCCCCCCACACAGACACATGTTTGATCCCCCCACACGGACACATGTCTGATCCTCTCACACGGACACATATCTAACTCTCTTACACATACACATGTCTGATCCTCTCACACGGACACATATCTGATCACCCCCCCCCCCTCCCACACATACACATGTCTGATCCCCCCACACAGATACATATTTGATCCCCCCCCCGCTCACACAGACACATGTCTGATCCCCCCACACGGACACATATCTGATTCCCCCCCCCCCCCACCACACAGACACATGTCTGATCCCCCCACACAGATACATATTTGATCCCCCCCCCCCCACAGACACATGTCTGATCCCCCCACACAGACACATATCTGATTCCCCCCCCCACCACACAGATACATGTCTAATCCTCACCCATACGGACACATATCTGATTCCCCTCCCCCCCCCCCCGCAACACAGACACATGTCTGTTCCCCCCACACGGACACATGTCTGAGCCTTCCACACGGACACATGTCTGATCCTCTCACACAGACAAATGTTTGATCCTCTCACACGGACACATGTTTGATCCTCTCACACGGACACATGTCTGATCCTCTCAAACGGACACATGTCTGATCCCCACCCACACGGACACATATCTGATCAACCCCCCCCCCCCCCAGGACAAATGTATAATCCCCCCCCCCCTTCACACAGACACATGTCTGATCCCCCCCCACACGGACACATGTCTGATCCCCCCACACGGACACATGTCTGATCCTCTCACACGGACACATGTCTGATCCTCTCACACAGACACATGTCTGATCCTCTCACACGGACACATGTCTGATTCCCCCCACACAGACACATATCTGATCCCCCCCCCCCGCAACACAGACACATATCTAATCCCCCCCCCCCGCCCCACCACCCATACAGACACATGACTGATCCCCCCCCCTCCCACCACACAGATACATGTCTGATCCCCACCCATACGGACACATAGCAGATCACCCCCCCCCCCACCACACAGATACATGTCTAATCCTCACCCATACGGACACATATCTGATACCCCCCCCGCCACACAGACACATGTCTGATCCCCCCACACGGACACATGTCTGAGCCTTCCACACGGACACATGTCTGATCCTCTCACACAGACAAATGTTTGATCCTCTCACACGGACACATGTTTGATCCTCTCATACGGACACATGTCTGATCCTCTCAAACGGACACATGTCTGATCCCCACCCACACGGACACATATCTGATCAACCCCCCCCCCCCCAGGACAAATGTTTAATCCCCCCCCCCTACACACAGACACATGTCTGATCCCCCCACACAGACACATGTCTGATCCCCCCACACGGACAACATGTCTGATCCTTCCACGGACACATGTCTGATCCCCCCACACGGACACATGTCTGATCCTTCCATGGACACATGTCTGATCCCCCCACACGGACACATGTCTGATTCCCCCACACGGACACATGTCTGATCACCCCACACGGACACATGTCTGATCCCCCCACATGGACACATGTCTGATCCCCCCACACGGACACATGTCAGATCCCCCCCCCCCCCACACGGACACATGTCTGATCCCCCCACATGGACACATGTCAGATCCCCCCCCCCCACACGGACACATGTCTGATCCCCCCACATGGACACATGTCTGATCCCCCCACACGGACACATGTCAGATCCCCCCACACGGACACATGTCTGATCCCCCCACACGGACACATATCTGATCCCCCCACACGGACACATGTCTGATCCCCCCACACGGACACATGTCTGATCCTCCCACACGGACACATGTCTGATCCCCCCACACGGACACATGTCTGATCCCCCCACACGGACACATGTCTGATCCCCCCACACGGACACATGTCTGATCCTCCCACGAACACATGTCTGATCCCCCCACACGGACACATGTCTGATCCTCCCACGAACACATGTCTGATCCCCCCACACGGACACATGTCTGATCCCCCCCACACGGACACATGTCAGATCCCCCCACGAGCACATGTCTGATCCTCCCACGAGCACATGTCTGATCCTCCTACACGGACACATGTCTGATAGCCCCACACGGTCACATGTCTGATCGCCCCACACGGACACATGTCTGATCCCCCCACACGGACACATGTCTGGTCCTCACACGAACACATGTCTGATCCCCACACGAACACATGTCTGATCCTCTCACACGAGCACATGTCTGATCCCCCCACACGGACACATGTCTGGTCCTCACACGAACACATGTCTGATCCCCCCACGAGCACATGTCTGATCCTCCCACGAGCACATGTCTGATCCTCCTACACGGACACATGTCTGATAGCCCCACACGGTCACATGTCTGATCGCCCCACACGGACACATGTCTGATCCCCCCACACGGACACATGTCTGGTCCTCACACGAACACATGTCTGATCCCCCCACGAGCACATGTCTGATCCTCTCACACGTACACATGGCTATCCTCCCACGCAGACACATGTCTGATTCCCCCCACACAGACACATATCTGATCCCCCCCCCCCCCGCAACATAGACACATTTCTAAACCCCCCCCCCCCATCCCACCACCCATACAGACACATGACTGATCCCCCCACACGGACACATATCTGATCTCCCCCCCCCCCCCCGCCACTCAGATACATGTCTGCCCCCCCCCACACGGACACATATCTAATTTCCCCCCCCCCCCCCCCCCCCACGCGGACACATGTCTGATCCGCTCACACGAACACATGTCTGATCCTCTCACACGAGTACATGTCTGATCCTCTCCCAAGAACACATGTCTGAGCCTTCCACACGGACACATGTCTGATCCTCTCACACGGACACATGTCTGATCCTCTCACACGAGTACATGTCTGATCCTCTCACACGAACACATGTCTGATCCTCTCACACGGACACATGTCTGATCCTCTCACACGGACACATGTTTGATCCTCTCACACGGACACATGTCTGATCCTCTCACACGGACACATATCTGATCATCTCACACGGACACATGTCTGATCCTCCCACACGAGCATATGTCTGATCCTCCCCCAAGAACACATGTCTGATCCTTCCACACAGACACATGTCTGTGTTATTCCATTCATATATTACTTTACAGATGGGACCTACATCTGAAGTGGCCAGCAGCTGTTAGTGTGAGCAGTGAAACGTAATCTATTCCTGGTGAGCAATCGTAGGTATCTGCCATGTCCCCTGTTGGCTGGTCTCTGCGCAATTAGTCAGTTAGATTGTCAGATGTCATGATCCTGCCACGTGTGTGTCAGTGAGATTGTCATATGTCATGACCATGTCATGTGTGTGTCAGTGAGACTGTCATATGTCAGGACCATGCCACGTGTGTATCAGTGAGACTGTCATATGTCATGACCATGCTACGTGTGTTTCAGTGAGACTGTCATATGTCATGACCATGCCACGTGTGTGTCAGTGAGACTGTCATATGTCATGACCATGCCACGTGTGTGTCAGTGAGATTGTCATATGCCATGACCATGCTACGTGTGTATCAGTGAGACTGTCATATGTCATGACCTTGCCACGTGTGTGTCAGTGAGACTGTCATATGTCATGACCATGCCACGTGTGTGTCAGTGAGACTGTCATATGTCATGACCATGCTACGTGTGTATCAGTGAGACTGTCATATGTCATGACCATGCCACGTGTGTGTCAGTGATACTGTCATATGTCATGACCATGCCACGTGTGTGTCAGTGAGACTGTCATATGTCATGACCTTGCCACGTGTGTGTCAGTGAGACTGTCATATGTCATGACCTTTCCATGTGTGTATCAGTGAGACTGTCATATGTCATGACCATGCTACGTGTGTGTCAGTGATACTGTCATATGTCATGACCATGCCACGTGTGTGTCAGTGATACTGTCATATGTCATGACCATGCCACGTGTGTGTCAGTGAGACTGTCATATGTCATGACCATGCCACGTGTGTGTCAGTGAGACTGTCATATGTCATGACCTTGCCACGTGTGTGTCAGTGAGACTGTCATATGTCATGACCTTGCCACGTGTGTGTCAGTGAGACTGTCATATGTCATGACCTTGCCACGTGTGTGTCAGTGAGACTGTCATATGTCATGACCTTGCCACGTGTGTGTCAGTGAGACTGTCATATGTCATGACCTTGCCACGTGTGTATCAGTTAGATTGTCAGATGTCATGATCCTGCCACGTGTGTGTCAGTGAGACTGTCATATGTCATGACCATGCTACGTGTGTTTCAGTGAGACTGTCATATGTCATGACCATGCTACGTGTGTTTCAGTGAGACTGTCATATGTCATGACCTTGCCACGTGTGTATCCTAAAAGAAGACTACGACCAGCACAGTTCGCAATGGCCGATACAAAAAGATGAAACACAAATCAGTATTATAAATAGTCGGAAAACAATCCAAGATAGTGCGGGTCTTAGGACACTGCTAAAGAAGAAAGGAGGTACTGTCTTGTCAGATCGAGTTACAATTGAGGAGGAGGGCAAAAACGTCCACACCGACCTCATCTCATCAAAGATAGCAATAACAAAACTATCATACGGACCTATTGTCACAAAGATAGCATCTACAAAAACTTCCACACTTACCATTTGTCAAAAATGATAGCATTAATAAAAGAAAACCCACACACCAAAGATAGCATATCACCCAAAGAGTTAGGGACGAGATCTGGCATTCAATCCAACACTTAAAGACAGGTATAACACCTGGTGTGGATGGAATCACTGCAGGTAGGACGGAGTTGAACTGCTATCCAATTGGCCATACTATGTAATGTCTACTTTCATACACTCAAGTTCAGGGTCAGTGGTAAACTTAAACAACCGAACTGATCAACAGATAGGAGACTGAGAAATTCTGAAGCTTGCAGATTTCCGGACAGACGAGGGCCATAGTGACCACATCAACACGATCCACCAGTTGACGGAGAGAGAGCACGAATAAGCGCTACCTGGACTGAGAGATCTTTGCAGAAGGTGAAGAAGTGCCCTTGGCGATGAAGGTATCTATGGAAAGAAGGCCCAACTGGGGCAAGATAAATAGTGGCTGTTCAGGGGAGATACCGCTCTTCCACAAACTACTCCCCCTACTTACACACCGCACACTCACCACACACCACCCACTCACCACACACTCACCCCACCCACTCACCCCACCCACACACCGCCCACTCACCACCCACTGACTATACCCCCACATCATCCACTCACCACACCAACTAACCACACCAGCACACCACCCACTCATCATACCCATTCACCACACCCCCACCATCCACTCACCACACCCACTCACCACACCCACACCATCCACTCACCACACCCAGACATCACCCACTCACCCCACCCACACACTGCCAACCCACCACACCCACACTCTGCCGACTCACCATAAAATGACTATACCTAAAAACTGCCTACTCACCATACCCACTCACCACACCCACACACCGCCCAGTCACCACACCCACACACCGTCAATTCACCACACCCACACACTGCCAATTCTCCACACCCACACATTGCCGACCCACACACAGAACACTCAGCCCTCCCACAACGCCAAATCAACTACTCTCACACCGCCCACTCAATCCCACTAATACACCGCTCGCAGACTTTAACCACATACTCAAAACGCACACACACTGCCCACTAACCACACCCACACGCCACCCACTAGCCACACCCACACACCACCCACTCACATTAGCCCCACACTCACACACTGTCCAACAGCCTACCCACACACCGCCCAATCACCACAGCCACACACCGCCCACTCACCACACCCACATTCACCACACCCAAATACTCAACACAGCCACACACTGAGCACTCACCGAACCCATCTAACGCCCACTTACCCCACCCACACACCGCCCACTCACGACAGGCACACAGAGTACGACAGGCTGGTACAATATCCCCTGTTCATTTCTGTAGTGGAAGACGTATGTAGGCCACTCATTTCACAAAACAGAACCGCCCACATCTTGTGACATCTATGTTTTGCTGACGACACTCTGATCACCAGGCACGTCATTATAGACGATTAATAATTCCTTAGCGAGTTAAATGAAGCAGCTATCTGGTTGTCTAAACAAACTTGTACACAGAAGACCCGATTCTGGTGGAACACTCGCAGCTCCTTCGAACAAACTTGTAGACAGATGACCCGATTCACGTGGAACACTCCTTTGAAGACATACGGCTTGAAATCGATCTTGAAGTCGCTGATTCAAATCACGGTGGAGACTTTCTGGTATTTCCCCTGATCTCTGGGAAGTAGAGATCGGGCGTCCGTGTTCAATGTCGGGCACGTTAAAAATCCCTCCGCATTTGGAAATCGAAACGAGTAGGTTTAACGGCCACTGCCATGGCAAAATTCAATAAATATGTTAAAAATCTACCCCATCTATTACAGGATCCTCGCCGGTGCTACGGATTTGGTCCATTGTCCTGAGATCCTCCAACAAATATGAAGAACAGAACACTTATGGGGGTAAACCGCTTGCAATGACGTGGATTCTTCGACTAAACTAAATCAAACTTGGGCCAAGCAATGACCAACTTCTACTAAATGCATCTATACATCTCATGAAGGGTGTCAGGGGGGGGGGGGGGGTGTCAGCTTCAATCGCACGAAGCACGTACAACCAGTATTTTCAAAACAGCGAAGCAAGAGTTCCCACATCATGCCTATTCTAGCTATGGCATGTAGATGCGTGGTGTGGAACTTACGAGGAATGGACGTGGCATAGATCCCAGTTACTTAACGGGCAATGGAGCGTAGAACACTGGCAATCTCATTTGTTGGGACCAAATCCCCAACATAGCTATGCGGAGTCACTCACTTCAATGACACCGAAATACGACGCTGCTCATAAAGTTCAGGTTGACTGACCACGTGGTACACTTGTATGACAGAAGAGATTCACGTCAAGTGACGTCATGCTGGATATCGTCGACCTGGATGTCATCCAATGAGATGGATGCATAGTATGCGACAAGACCTTGACCCGGTTTGGTTCTCCCAGGCAACTTACACATATTAGTTTAGACTACATTTGGCTACCTGGCATGGCACATGTTGTGCCTTAATGAACACCAGGATTTCGGTAGAGTTTACACATACTCACTTTCCATGTCCAAGCACCACGTTATACGGTATGGATCCAGTATCCAGCGACATGGATTGCCTTCTCACTTGCCTCCAGCCTGTCGCATCTATTGCATGGGTTCTGGAGGTTGGGGCAGGTCATCATGGTCGCTGGGTTCTGTATTGCGCCACAGTCACATGTGTCATCATCTGTGTATCCCCATAGCTTGATATTTTTTTGCATCATGATACAGCAGTTCGGAGTCTGTTCAGCGACTTCAACGGTGTGTATTATGGTATTAGGTTTTTCCAGAAGTTCCATCTCTGGGTCTGTATCAGTTCGTGACATCTCTCGATACGACAACTTTCAAGGTTTATCTGTATGGGATGTGTTGCTTTTAGAAAGCGTGTCTGGATTTGAGTCTTGTGCTCTGTACTTGATGTCCAAACATTGGGTGCCTTGGGTCGTGCTCCGGTTTTTCTCTATTCGATATCTGCTGCGACGCCTCATCGAATCTCTGGTGGTGCTATGCCAGTTATGGGGTATATTTTTATCAATGGGGGTCGGATTTAGGCTCCCTAATACTGTTAAATATAAAACATAATCTCAGAAGCTTAACTGACAGTTTCATATTTCTTGCTGTTTTAGTTTGTTTAATTTCGGTTTCGAAATACAAGTAAGGCGTGTGTTTATGCACATATCACCATCTGGCCTAATGTAATATATTTTTGTTTACCTAACAGGTGCAGTTAATAAAGATAATAGGATAACGAATTATAGTGCATATTATATGTCCGCCCTGCCCCTCTTCACACCAGCCTCAACATCCCCAGTTCCAACCACTGTTGGTTTGTGTGAAACAAAATATCTACGTAATGACATGAACCTCATCTTCCTTTGCAGAACATCGCTCTCATCCAGTGCTATCCTCGATCTTTAGCCAGTTCTCTGACCACAATCACTGCCACCTTCAGAACATCGCTCTCATCCAGTGCTATTCTCGATCTTTAGCCAGTTCTCTGACTACAATCACTGCCACTTTCAGAACATCGCTCTCATCCAGTGCTATTCTCGATCTTTAGCCAGTTCTCTGACTACAATCACTGCCACTTTCAGAACATCGCTCTCATTCAGTGCTATCTTCGATCTTTAGCCAGTTCTCTGACCACCACCACTGCAACCGTCAGAACACCATTGATGTTGTCTGCCTATCTTCTCTTCCGTTTGACCTTGTAACGTTTTCCAGGTACCATGCCCTTTACTATCGTTTTTTACCTGAACCCTAATGACGCTTGATGTGGCCAAAGTATATTAGTTTACCAGACGATATGTTGTTTACGAACCAAATTTCGTATATGTCCATCTCATTTAGGACGTCGGCATTTTGTGTTTTCGCTGTCCATGATATTCTCATTATTTAGCTCAATTGGTTCCATTTTCTTCCTCAGTATTGTGTGGTCAGTTCATGTTTGACATCCGTAGGTTGCCGCAAAGAAGATGGATGTATTTATGATTTTTTACATTTGTTTGTTTCTTATAGGTGTTCTGTCACATGTTCCTCGTATTATTTAACCTGTATATTGCCGTTACAATTCTTCTTTGATCTTCGATTTTGACGATCGTCATTGTTGCTTATAACGGAGCCTAGATATGAACAGCTTTTAACGTTTTCCATTTCTTCTTTTCATATTGTAAATTTTGGTCTATTTTTGGGCATTATCAATGGTCATTATCTTAACTATAGGCAGGATTGATGAACTAATAATTGCTTGTGTTCGCTTTATCTGTTTAGTAGCTGCATATATTTTGTTCTGTTTTATAATTAACTTAAGAAATGTTTCACCCACATGTATTCCGTTTTGTATGAATGTGCATAACATTCATATATTTCTTATTGTCCTTCACCTTTTTTACACAATGCTGTATTGAACAGCCATTCGGAACCAGAACGTGCCGGAAATGTGGGCGATCACTACATTGATTACCGATAGACATATACCAAAAATGGCTTCATTTATTCATAGATACACCTTCGAAATATCTTTCAAATATGGCTTAATGTATTCATGGACTAAAGACACGCACTCCAAATATGGCTTAATTTAAACAAGGACAACAGATAAACACTCCAATTATGGCTTAATGTATTCATGGACTATAAACACGCACTCCAAATATTGCTTAATTTAAAACATGGACAACAGATAAACACTCCAAATATGGCTTAATTTAAACATGGACAACAAATAAACACTCCAAATATGGCTTAATTTAAACACGGACAACAAATAAACACTCCAAAAATGGCTTAATGTATTCATGGACTATAGACACGCACTCCAAATATGGCTTAATGTATTCATGGACTATAGATACGCACTCCAAATATGGCTTAATTTAAACATGGACAACAGATAAACACTCCAAATATGGCTTAATCTGTTTAGGCAGTATAGATGTGATTGTTATTTGCCCATCGCACATGATGATGATGACACCATCAGACGGGTTCGTCGTGATGATGTAACTTGCCCAGGTATTTTGATTACAGTGAGAAAGAAACTGCGATGGTCATAAACCTCACTCTTTGGTCTCAAGCTACCTTGGACCAGTGGCAAGACATAAATCGAGACGACTGGAGACAGCACAGGATGCAGATTTGTCCTCAACGTTTTCTCCCGAAGCTTTTCAGGTAAACATTTACCCGCTTAGCCACGTAGGTGTGACATGTAGGATGACCAGGAACACATATCTATGTTCCATACAAATGGCACAGTATACTTTAAGTACCAAATAATTTTTCACATATCCACAAAGTGTTGTCACAGAGCTGAAGTCAAAGCCTTCTATAAAGTGACAGACACACTATGACAATCACAGACGCATTATGATAATCATAGACGCACTATGATAATCACAGACGCACTATGATAATCACAGACGTACTATGATAATCACAGACGCATTATGACAATCACAGACGCACTATGACAATCACAGACGCATTATGATAATCCGACTTTCCTGAAACACTAATGAGGCAGCGGAGCTAACCCAACAAAATTGTGCCGATGTGCTTGAACCAAAGATACATGTCATCAATGCACCGTTGCTGGTAGTCCACTTGCGCTGAAATCGCACACGATATGAGGGTGACAAGTATCACAAACAAAATAAACAGCGTAACAGAATCAACAGGAAATCGACACAATCGCCATGTTTATATCAAATCTCACCGGAAAATAAGGACAAACGCATTAATCCGTCTTGCCTCTACATGATGATATATACTTACTTACTTAGTCGCTCCTCTTCTACCGTGAGGTGTAGAGGTTTTCCAGAGAGAACGCCACACTGCTCTATCCGCCGTCTTTTTCCTGGCCTCTTTCCAATCCAGACCTCGATCAATTAGAGGTTGTCGTATGTTGTCTTCCCAACGTACTATTTGACGCCCTGAGGGTCTGCGTCCTTGACTTTTTATCTCCCATTCCCGCTTTGGCATCCAATTTTCTTCCATTCTACAGATATGGCCAAACCACTGTAGTTGGGACTGCTCCGCTTGTGTCTGTAGGGGCTGAGGTTCGAGATTGTGACGTATTACCTGGTTACATATCTTGTTCATTTTCGTCATCTGGACCACCTTTCTTAAACGCCTCATTTCTGAAGTTTGTAGTTGCCTTCTTGGGCTGTAGTTATTGCCCATGACTTATATCCATATATAGGAACAGGCACATAGGTTGAGAGGTATACATCCATCTTTGTTTTCTGCTAACTTCTCTTTTGCTGTGGAGTCCTCTGTTTTTTGCATAGAAATGTTTACCAGCAGCTGCCCTTCGTGCAGTTAACTCTTCTTTGATTCATCGCCTGCTGTCTATTACCACTCCTAGATATTTAAAGTTGCTGAACTGCTTCAGTCCACGTGTTCCTAGCGGTATCTGATGTCTCTTCTCATCTCTGGCGATCACCGTTGTTTTTTGTTTTTGAGTTGTTGATGTGCATTCCTCTCTTCTTCAACTCATCTTTCCAGACCTGCAAGTTGATCTAGAGATTTGAATCGAATTTCGTGATCAGGGCCACGTCATCTGCAAATGCTAGCTCTGATACGCAACTTAGTCTCATCTTCCAGTACTTTTCTTGATACTGTTTTTGTCCGTTTCTTTCAGTCGTTGATGACTTCATCCATGAGGAGTATGACGAGGTACGGGAATAAAACGATAGAGATGAAACATACACAAACCGATAATAACACGCGCCCATCCCTTTCTACAAACCAGTAGCATGTGTATTTACAGGACAAACTATGTCAAGAAAAACAAAAGAAATGATTTAACAGAAAGGTACAGAAAGGATTTTACAGTCGAGCTTCCAATCAAACTAGTCGCGATGACAGGCACTAAATCAGATAAGTAGACCATTTTTTTCCTTAAATGTTTAAAGATGGGTATGGTCAGATACCGCACCAAGACGAGAACACAAACAAAACCTACGTTACGACCAATTGGCCTTCATCAGGGACAACAAGTAAATACAATTCTGAACTAGCAAATCAACATTTAAGGAAAAAAATGAAAAAAAAATTTGGATCAATCTTAACTTTAATCAACTTTAACATTTTTTTTTTTTTCATTTTTTACCAGGAAATGATTTTCAACCGTTTTTAGTGGAGTACACACAAATACATCGCCATCTTGGTCGCATCAGATACACCCTCCAAATATGGCTTAATTTATCCATAGAAAATAGATACACCCTCCCAATATAGCTTAATTTTTATATGAACAACAGATACACCCTCCAAATATGGCTTAATTTATCTATGGACAACAGATACACCGTCCCAATATGGCTTAATGTATTCAAGGACAACAGGCACCCTCCAAATATGGCTTAATTTATTAATGGACAACAGATACACACTCCAAATATGGCTTAGTTTATACATGGACAACAGATACACACTCCAAATGTGGCTTAATTTATTAATGGACAACATATACACACTCCAAATGTGGCTTAATTTATTAATGGACAACAGATACACCCTCCAAATGTGGCTTAATTTATTAATGGACAACAGATACACACTCCAAATGTGGCTTAATTTATTAATGGACAACAGATACACACTCCAAATGTGGCTTAATTTATTAATGGACAACAGATACACACTCCAAATATGGCTTAATTTATTAATGGACAACAGATACACACTCCAAATATGGCTTAATTTATTCATGGACAACAGATACACACTCCAAATGTAACTTTCTTTGCAATGGATACTATCTCAGGCGTTTCAACAAGATGGCACTCCCCAGGTATGACTGTGTTCAGTCAGCTGTGATCAATACCCAAGAGCCCAGTCTCATCTATCCCTTATATTAGTACTGCAACAATAATATCTGCCCGCCCTTCACCCTCTCCTGTCTCATTCCTTCTATCTAAAAAACCCACTGTTACATGAAACGGGTGATCGTGCTCGTGCGGGTATTTAACATTTCACGGCCGAACATTTCTCTCTGCCCTCCGGTCCAAATGAATCCATCTAAGGCCTTAAAAAAGTCAGTAAGCCTCTTCTTCTTCTTCTTTTGAAGTAGGCCTTGGAGTGAGAGACACAAACCCTTTCATGTGTCGTAGCCTCGTAGAGCTATGCTGGTAGGCTTCCAACAATTATTACAAAGATTATTCTTAGCTTTCTGAGCATAAATTCTAATCTTAGTGAGCAACGTTTGTTTAAACGATAGTTTGGCGACGAGATCCTGAGATTTTCATTTAATACGCGCCTGGTGCTATGTTAATTTTTGTTTATAATATGCATGTATTATAATATGAATGATTTTTCTACAATAACACAAGTCAAAATACTTTTTACAATAATGTTAATGTCTTTTCTTTCATTGATGTTAAGTTGTAATAACTCATGTGTTAATTCTCTCTAACAAGGCCCCACTTTATCTTCGCTAATACGGCAAATAATAATGCGGATGTTCTCTCTGACAGTGTCAAATTTCACTATCTCAATTAACTCATATAGTGATGTGAATGTTGTCTCTCACAACGTTAGAACTTATTTACTCAAATAATTCATATAGTAATGTGAATGTTGTCTCTGACAACGTTTAACTTATTTACTCAATTAACTCAAATAATGTGAATGTTGTCTCTGACAACGTTTAACTTATTTACTCAATTAACTCATATAGTAATGTGAATGTTGTCTCTGACAACGTTTAACTTATTTACTCAACTAACTCAAATAGTAATGTGAATGTTGTCTCTGACAACGTTTAACTTATTTACTCAATTAACTCATATAGTAATGTGAATGTTGTCTCTGACAACGTTAGAGCTTATTTACTCAAATAATTCATATAGCAATGTGAATGTTGTCTCTGACAACGTTAGAACTTATTTACTCAAATAATTCATATAGTAATGTGAATGTTGTCTCTGACAATGTCAAACTTCACTCTCAATTAATTCATATAGTAATGTAACTTTTCTTTCTCTGCTAATATCAAATATCATTTACTCAAATGGGGGACGGCGTGGGCTAGTGGTTAAGTCAACCAGAAGGTGCTGGGTTCGATCCCTATCACAGCACCGACCGTTACCCCGGGGAAGCAAACCCTTAGAAAATGCAGGAGTAAACAGACCCTTACATAAAACGGATGCTGATGTCGGATGCACGAGGCCGACAGGCGCACAATAAAAATGACAGTGCAAAGCATATCGCCTTGGGGATTAGAGAAATAAGACGAACGCCAAAAAAAAAAAATTACAAATGAATTTACTCAAATAATTAATATCATAATGTTTCTTCTCTCTAACAATGACAACGTCCATTAAACTGCCCATATGTTTGTGTATGCATGTCTTTTCCAATGATCCAGCCATGATTGTAATGCTTCTACAGTTGTTGCGGTGATGATATGATGATGTTGTTGACCACGATGGTATTGATTCAAACCTTCGCATAAGCATTGTTTTTTTTTTATATATGATGTAAAATAAAAACATAATCAATACATTTTGTGGACACTACAGGCACAAGTGGCCTTTATTACTAAGCCTTATGAATTCTCACAGTGGACGACAATATAAGCTAAGTTATAGGTTAGCTAGATGCGAGCATGTCCCGGACTGGTTCCACAGGGTAACAGGTATCGGGGACTGGTTCCACAGGGTATCACTCTCCGTGACTGGTTTCACAGGGTAACACTCTCCGTGACTGGTTCCACAGGGTAACACTCTCCGTGACTGGTTCCACAGGGTAACACTCTCCGTGACTAGTTCCACAGGTTCATACGTCTACGTGACCGGTTCCACAGGGTCATACCTATCTGTGAATAGTTCTATATGACATCACCTATCTGTGAATAGTTCTATATGGCATCACCTATCTGTGAATAGTTCTACGGAACATCATACGTGTCAATTGTTCCAAAGAGCATCTCTTTTCCCTCACTGATTCTACAGAGCAACACGTGAAAATAGTTTTACAGGCTATCAATTATCAATGGCGGCTACGTTCATTTGTAGAAGGAGGGAATGTATAAATGGAACTTGAAGATTATATATGTAAGCGTAAACCATTACGATCACTTGTGTGTGTGTTTGTTTGTGCGTGTGTGTGTGTGTAGTTACAATTGTATGTGTGTGTGTGTGTGTGTGTTTGTGTGTGGTTTTGAAAATAAACAAGTAACTATGTATGTGTAGTTAAGTGTATCTGCGATTTCGTGTTTGTTATTTCTAATAAGGCGTTTAATTGTTTCTCCTTCTCAAGTAGATAAATTGTAAAACTGTTTCTTCGATTCTCTCTTGAACTCACTCTCCTCATCTCCCCCCCCCCCTCTCACTCTACCTCTCTTTGGTGTTATCCATGCTTTGAAACTCAGTGACTGCAGTCCCCACCTCTATCTATACCTTCATATCTATCTCCCCTGCTCTATGTCTCTCTCTCTCTCTCACTCTCTATCTCTCACTCTCTATCACTCTCTCTCTCTCTCACTCTCTATCACTCTCTCTCTCTCTCTCACTCTCTATCACTCTCTATGTCACTCTTACAATCTACTTATGTCGATGCTGTTATATTCTCGATAAGAGTCAATAGATTGACACCAATGATGGTTCTGGCTTTATGTTATTGTTTCCTAACTACAGCTACACTCATGCTGATGATAGCGGCCGCACGTGCCAGACTCACCGACCTGACGAACGCACGCGAATCAACAGTAGTCATGATTACGTAAGTGTCCTTGTCAACTATAACAACCTTATCCTTGATGTTTACTCCGCTGAAATGAAACCCCAGGGAGGGAACATCGTCCTCGCAACATCCAATTGATCGCAACAGACCAGTGCCATTTGAATGTTGTTCTAGTTGACCATGCAGTCTCGTCAGAGTTTCAATAACAAAACCAGACTGATCTGTAAACGCGTCACGGTTGACTCGCTACAGAAGAAGAATAGGACAGCCGGGGAGTCCTGAAACATGATCAGTCCGGCCACGCCCCCGACACGAGCCACTTAACGACTTTCTGTAATCTAACCATTTCGTGGCTAACTGTGAGGTCTAAATCGGTGCACTGGCCATGAACAAGGAAATCCCCGTCGGTCATTTTCGTGGAATCAGTCGCTGCTTCACATACTCGGTGACCTATATACATATTTGCTGTGGGGATATTTAATTTCTGGGTATTTAGTTGATAGCCTCGAGTCCATTAAGTTGACCTATTTAATTTAATTGCTAATATGAATGAATGGCAAAACGGCAATCGCTTAAACTGGCCGTATTGGGTTTCCTTGGCCCTAATACAATAACGATAAACGCCAATAGGGGTCACGTGATAAACAATAATGTAGTCATTGGCAGAAGTCAGAGATCGGAAATGACGTCATTTCACTGACGTCCTGGAGACTTGTTGGACTGATTTAATGCCCAGGATGTATCGGTGAAGCAGCTGCTCATGTTGTTGTATCCTAGAGTCAATCAACAGTCTCATAACCGCTCGCAGGCCAGTCGGAAACGTTGGCAGTTTCATTCTGACCTTTATCGTCTGCTTACAGACACACGCTTGGCACGTTCATAACATTTTCTCGTGAACGTTTTCACAAGTATAGCTCGCTTTTCCCGGCAAAGACACGCTTCAGTCGACCCAGCTGTAAATTGCAGCCTGACACACGATTAGGGAAGTGAAAGTCAGCGACTAAAGAAACTGGCCATTCTACCTCTCAGAAGTAGGGGCTTAATATACTGAAGTCTCTAACAACTTCATTCCCAGACAGTAGTCGTACTACTATTGATAAACCTTGACCTATTTATGCGTTTAACAAAATAGAACATCATTTCTACTCATCAGACAACGAAGATGTTTGACAGTCAGACAGCTTTCCTAGTAGGGATAACTGATAACAAACAACTGCTGACCTGCAATCAGGCTATGAACAGGCAAAGGCTGAGGAAGACTTTGGCACGTGTATCGACATGTACAGAGACAGAATACGAGCGAGTATATCCACAATGTGATATGCTCTACAGCAATAGTAATGAAAACTGACTACGGGAAAGACGAAGACATTGTATGCGACATTCTGCTAAGATTGACACAGGTGAAAGAAGCGCCCAACAGAGAAATGTTTAGTTATATCTTGGTACAGCTAAGGAATGCGTCATGGATCGACGTCATAGCTGTGATAGAAGGGAAACAAGATCTCCCGAGAGAGACAGCTAAAATAGGGAAAAAAACAAAGTCCAGCTTAAAAGTTTTTTTGGTGGTTTTGTTGTTGTTGTTTTTTTTATTAGACAGAGAATTCCTGGTCCTGACGGAGTGCAGCACTAAGCAAATTGATAAAGGTCTTGGTGAATTTGCTTTGGGAGCCGAGCTTTCCTCGTGACTTTCCAAAGTCCATCTCCGTTGACGATGTGGAAAGTCTAAGTATATATAGGGATAGGTTGTTGTTGTTTCGAATGAAAGCCTAAGTATATTTAGGGATAGGTTGTTGTTTCGAATGAAAGCCTAAGTATATTTAGGGATAGGTTGTTGTTTCGAATGAAAGCCTAAGTATATTTAGGGATAGGTTGTTGTTTCGAATGAAAGCCTAAGTATATTTAGGGATAGGTTGTTATTTCGAATGAAAGCCTAAGTATATTTAGGGATAGGTTGTTGTTTCGAATGAAAGCCTAAGTATATTTAGGGATAGGTTGTTGTTTCGAATGAAAGCCTAAGTATATTTAGGGATAGGTTGTTATTTCGAATGAAAGCCTAAGTATATTTAGGGATAGGTTGTTGTTTCGAATGAAAGCCTAAGTATATTTAGGGATAGGTTGTTGTTTCGAATGAAAGCCTAAGTATATTTAGGGATAGGTTGTTGTTTCGAATGAAAGCCTAAGTATATTTAGGGATAGGTTGTTGTTTCGAATGAAAGCCTAAGTATATTTAGGGATAGGTTGTTGTTTCGAATGAAAGCCTAAGTATATTTAGGGATAGGTTGTTGTTTCGAATGAAAGCCTAACTATATATAGGGATAGGTTGTTGTTGTTTCCAATGCCCACAATCGGTAAGTTTACTCTTTTGTGCACCCTGACAAAGATGTTAAGTGGCGTTTCGCAGTAGCTTTTCTTACATCCTAAGCGTGCTGATGAATGTGGACCGGGGTCCTCCGGGTGGTCGTGCTATGTTTGGCTTCATCTCCGTTTCTCTCACTAATACAGGGATCACGTCGATCCTTGTCTTTGTTGGCTAGGTTGTCATGAAAACAGCCCGTTTCCAGGGAAGGCTACGGGGTAGCTGAGGTTGAGGGTCTTGGTCAGACTATTTTGCCTGATACTGTCTAAAATATCTGGTCAGCATATTTTACCTGGTCAGACGTTAGTCTTCCTTCGATCTGTATTAGGTAGACTGTAGAATCCCTGGTCCTGACGAAGTGCAGTATTGTCACACTAAGCATCTGATAAAGATCTTGGTGAGTCTGGTTGGGGAGACGAATTTCGTCATGGCCTTCCAAAGCCCATCCATGTTGACGGTGTGAAAAGCCTAAGTAGTATATATATATATATATATAATACATGTATGGTGAGCTGAAATGTAAGAAAAGTGAGATGACCGTGCCTTAATGGCAACAGTTCTCAACTCGCTCTGGTATTTGTGTCGAGTTTTTTATGTTTTGTTGTTCCTATTCGGATTATAATTCACAACTCCCTCACCAGGTGGTATCAAAGACTTTCTATGTGGAATTGATGTGCATACGATCGGTTATCCTGTTTGCTATGCTGCATGTCGTTGCATTTCATGCCTGGCTTGAAACGTGAGGCCAGTCCATTTCGCTTGGCTGCACATCAGAGCTCTGACTAGGTTATAAATACTCCAGGACCTTCCTACTCAGCTTTCCTACTGCCCGCCTCTCTCCCTACAAGAGGTGGTTACACGATGCATCTCCCAACCTCGTATTCTCAGCCCAGCAAGGGTCAGGCTGATCAAAAGGTGAACACAATCTAGAGGACTCGGCGGTAGGACATGGAACAAAACACGGAGTTTGACCAATACCCCCTATAGATAAAAGACCAACGCAAAACAATGTGCCTAAGTCGTGACGTAGACGACAGACATCCGTGACAAGTTTATTGTCTGCGACCTTTCACTTCATTCCAACACCTGTGTTCTTACCTAGTCAGAACGTATTCATAATTTAAAGGTGTTTAGTATCATTTAGACTAGTCTATATTTCATCAAAGTCGTCGTTGACGATGCCTTATTACTGTGCTGCTCCAGGCTGTCGTGGTAATTATACAAATGCCCCACGTGTTTTGGTTTTTAAGTTCACAGACGATGCACTGTCTCGCAAAGATTGGATAAGAGCCTTAAACAGAAAAAACGTCACTCCAACTGATAGTGCCAGAGTGAGTAACATGTTTTAATATATTTATTTAGTAAATTCATTTTAAAATAATTATAAAACAGTGTTTTCTACTTGAGTGGGAAATCAACGGACAGTTCTATACAATTAGCTTTGACATGAAAAGAATAAACAAAGAGGAAAATATGACCGTCTCGCAACGAATTAGGGGATAGATTGATCCAATTTTGTGAAGGGTACAAGCTATGTGAATGCAACAATTGTTTATTTTTTTTAGGAAGAAGGCTTATGACACCCCAGAACATTTGCAGGTTGTGTAGATTTGGCAAATGAGATTAGGAAAGATGTCAGTAAGATAATGGTTGTGCACAATAAGAAATACAAACCTATGTTTGAAGAAAATGAAATGGAAAGTGGTTGGTTAGACTAACAACAGAGATAGCAAATTATATTTGAGGAGGAAGATATTTCAAAAGAAGATTGCAGAATATGTCAGTGAACTATTCCATGAAAACAGAGTACACAAGCCACAGGTACAGAATAATGAAGGACCAGAAATACTCAAACCAGAGGTGGAGAAAACAAGGTACACAAGCCACAGGTACAGAATAATGAAGGACCAGAAATACTCAAACCAGAGGTGGAGAAAACAAGGTACACAAGCCACAGGTACAGAATAATGAAGGACCAGAAATACTCAAACCAGAGGTGGAGAAACCAAGGTACACAAGCCCGAGGTACAGAATAATGAAGGACCAGAAATACTCAAACCAGAGGTAGAGAAAACAAGGTACACAAGCCCCAGGTACAGAATAATGAAGGACCAGAAATACTCAAACCAGAGGTGGAGAAAACAAGGTACACAAGCCCCAGGTAACGAATAATGAAGGACCAGAAATACTCAAACCAGAGGTGGAGAAAACAAGGTACACAAGCCCCAGGTACAGAATAATGAAGGACCAGAAATACTCAAACCAGAGGTGGAGAAAACAAGGTACACAAGCCCCAGGTACAGAATAATGAAGGACCAGAAATACTCAAACCAGAGGTGGAGAAAACAAGGTACACAAGCCACAGGTACAGAATAATGAAGGACCAGAAATACTCAAACCAGAGGTGGAGAAAACAAGGTACACAAGCCCCAGGTACAGAATAATGAAGGACCAGAAATACTCAAACCAGAGGTGGAGAAAACAAGGTACACAAGCCACAGGTACAGAATAATGAAGGACCAGAAATACTCAAACCAGAGGTGGAGAAAACAAGGTACACAAGCCCCAGGTACAGAATAATGAAGGACCAGAAATACTCAAACCAGAGGTGGAGAAAACAAGGTACACAAGCCACAGGTACAGAATAATGAAGGACCAGAAATACTCAAACCAGAGGTGGAGAAAACAAAGAATTTTCAGGGATATGATGACACAGTGACATGATGGATATGGATATAGACAACACCAGAAGTCAAGAACATGGATTAGAGATCAGCATTAGAAATGTCATTTGTATTCGTCCTTAATATATGATGCTACTGAAACGTGGACAATAAATAAAAAGTTGAAGAGAAGAAATAATGCCTTTGAAGACCAGAGACAAAGAACGTTGGATTAACCCTCTGAAAATAAATTCACCAAAGTATGGGGAATGTCATTTTGATGTAGGTCATGTTGATGTAGACCATGTTGGTGTAGATCATGTTGGTGTAGATCATGTTGATGTAAATCATGTTGATGTAGATCATGTTGATGTAGATCATGTTGGTGAAGGTCATGTTGATGGAGATCATGTTGATGTAGATCATGTTGGTGAAGATCATTTTGATGTAGATCATGTTGGTGAAGGTCATGTTGATGTAGATCATGTTGATGTAGATCATGTCGATGTAGATCATGTTGGTGAAGATCATGTTAATGTAGATCATGTTGGTGTAGATCATGTTGGTGTAGACCATGTTGGTGTAGTTCATGTTGATATAGATCATGTTGATGAAGGTCACGTTGATGAAGGTCATGTTGATGAAGTTCATGTTGATGTAGATCATGTTGATGAAGGTCACGTTGATGAAGGTCATGTTGATGAATTTCATGTTGATGTAGATCATGTTGGTGTAGATCATGTTGATGTAGATCATGTTGATGTAGATCATGTTGGTGTAGATCAGGTTGATGTAGATCATGTTGGTGTAGATCATGTTTATGTAGATCATGTTGGTGTAGATCAAAATTAAGTTGGTGAATTTAGTAAAGATGTTAGAGATGAGTCACTTCCCTTCTGTAAGGGGAAAATAATTGTTACTGATGATGATTTGCAGAATGCCATTGATTTAATCCCTATGTTAAGATATGTCACCGGATAGTGTTATTTTCAACTTTAAAGAAATTTCAATGCACTTTCTGTAAGTTGCATTTGAAAGTTGACGTTATTAACATGAATGTCACACAAAGCCAATATGAGCTAACACAAATAGTGTTCTGTAAGTTGTACTTGACAGTTGATAATATTGATATGGATGTCACACAAAGTCAATATGAGCTAACACAAATAGTGTTCTGTAAGTTGTACTTGACAGTTGATAATATCGATATGGATGTCACACAAAGTCAATATGAGCTAACACAAATAGTGTTCTATAAGTTGTACTTGACAGTTGATAATATCGATATGGATGTCACACAAAGTCAATATGAGCTAACACAAATAGTGTTCTATAAGTTGTACTTGACAGTTGATAATATCGATATGGATGTCACACAAAGTCAATATGAGCTAACACAAATAGTGTTCTGTAAGGTGTACCTGACAGTTGATAATATTGGTATGGATGTCACACAAAGTCAATATAAGCTAACACACATAGTGTTCTGTAAGTTGTACTTGACAGTTGATAATATTGATATGGATGTCACACAAAGTCAATATGAGCTAACACAAATAGTGTTCTATAAGTTGTACTTGACAGTTGATAATATCGATATGGATGTCACACAAAGTCAATATGAGCTAACACAAATAGTGTTCTATAAGTTGTACTTGACAGTTGATAATATCGATATGGATGTCACACAAAGTCAATATGAGCTAACACAAATAGTGTTCTATAAGTTGTACTTGACAGTTGATAATATCGATATGGATGTCACACAAAGTCAATATGAGCTAACACAAATAGTGTTCTGTAAGGTGTACCTGACAGTTGATAATATTGGTATGGATGTCACACAAAGTCAATATAAGCTAACACACATAGTGTTTTGTAAGTTGTACTTGACAGTTAGTAATATTGATATGGATGTCACACAAAGTCAATATGAGCTAACAAAAATAGTGTTCTGTAAGTTGTACTTGACAGTTGATAATATTGATATGGATGTCACACAAAGTCAATATGAGCTAACACAAATAGTGTTCTGTAAGTTGTACTTGACAGTTGATAATATCGATATGGATGTCACACAAAGTCAATATGAGCTAACACAAATAGTGTTCTGTAAGTTGTACTTGACAGTTGATAATATTGATATGGATGTCACACAAAGTCAATATGAGCTAACACAAATAGTGTTCTGTAAGGTGTACCTGACAGTTGATAATATTGGTATGGATGTCACACAAAGTCAATATAAGCTAACACACATAGTGTTCTGTAAGTTGTACTTGACAGTTAGTAATATTGATATGGATGTCACACAAAGTCAATATGAGCTAACAAAAATAGTGTTCTGTAAGTTGTACTTGACAGTTGATAATATTGATATGGATGTCACACAAAGTCAATATGAGCTAACACAAATAGTGTTCTGTAAGGTGTACTTGACAGTTGATAATATTGGTATGGATGTCACACAAAGTCAATATGAGCTAACACTAATAGTGTTCTGTAAGTTGTACTTGACAGTTGATAATATTGGTATGGATGTCACACAAAGTCAATATGAGCTAACACAAATAGTGTTCTGTAAGTTGTACTTGACAGTTGATAATATTGATATGGATGTCACACAAAGTCAATATGAGCTAACACAAAAATTGGACAGAGAAGGTATTCAATACCCTCAACCTGATGTACTTGATATTGTAATACATACATATATTGTCATTAAAAAAACTTGTTTCTGTTGATTTAGAATGACTATTTTTACATTTAATCAATCAACAACATCTTGTAATTACCTTTACAACAAAAATACTCAGCGAAAAAGATATATGTATAAGCGGAGATTGGGCAGGAGGGCATAGTATTGACTTGATCACAACATATTTAACTATGGCTGCCACAATTACATTTATTAAAAACTTTGCTAAGGAACAAATGATACAAAGAATGAACATGCAAAGAGACGAAAGCTTCAAAATGAGAAAAAATGAATTAGTTCATATGTATTTCTGGTTACTAACTCTCAATTAAACGATAAATATGGTGTGCACATGTTGCTTTTGTTCAGAATTACCCCACAAGAGCTTCCTCTTGTTTGTCCTAGTCTTCAATTTGTTATTGTGGTGTAAAACCATTACCTTTAACTACCTGTGTTGTAAAACCATTACCATTAACTAAATGTGTTGTAAAACAATTATCTTTAACTACCTGTGTTGTAAAACCATTATCTTTAACTACCTGTGTTGTAAAATAAAACTAAAGTACTTGCAATAATAAAGCTTGGTCTTATATGTTATTGTTGTTATTTGCATTCATCCAATGGTTTGAAACGTTCAAGACTGAAGACCAAGATTTGATGTCTAATTATGGACAAGATTCCAAGTTGCTCTTGATATCAAGATTATCACAATTATTCTTTCTTAAAAATCGATTAACTTAAATTTTGCAAGTCATTTACAAAAAAATAGTAAATAAAAGTATTAATAACATCAAAATAAAATGTCCCTTTCCAATATTCCTCTTTCAATGAAACAAGTCCTAACACAACCATACCGCTTAATGTGCTTAGCGTAACCATTGTAACCAAGGCCTACCAGCCTTGACGTCATGACATGGTGCTTAGACTTTATATGTAGGAGGTATTGGTTTGACGGAAAGCCTGACACAAACATTGGTCTAACACACTCCTCGCGGCCTTCATTCCATGGCAGCGAATTACTCGGCTCCATCTAAGGAGTCTGTAGGGATTTCGTGCCGACACTCTACGCATGAACACAGCCTTAGCAGTTGGACATGGTAGTGGTCGATCGAAGACCCGGACCTTTGACGCCTGCACAAACATTATTATCATGACCTTAATGAGGTTATGCATCTAGTAGGTGGAGAAAGAAAAGCATTTCAAAGACTCCCTAAGAATATCTCAGATACGCTTCATCATCGATGACAACTTTTGGAAATATCTCCTAAAGGTTTTCCTTTCTGTATTCGGCTGGTGGAGGCACGCCGTTTCAACCCCGGACCTCAGTCCTTTTGACGATATCAAGACGTATTAACCAGTTTCTTGATACGTGTGTGTATCTACATGAACCTAAGTTAGTGTCTGTGTGGTGCAAACAGTTTTTCAGTTGATTGATGACCTCTCGCTGATCCTTCCATTTCGCTAATATGACATTTTTTTTAAAGCTGATTTGCACTGTCCCGAGGTCAAAACTGCAATTTTTTTTATCCTTTGGACCTTTTTTGTTATTAAAAAAAAAGTCATTAAAAATAGTGAAAATTTAGTGAATATATAATGAAAGGAATGAATATGGTACATGAAATGAAATGAACACGGGAATGGCAATATATATAAATAAACAGATGAATATAAATAAATGCAGAAATAAATCAACTGAATTGAGTTCTTCCCTCTGACTTGAGAATATCCACGATGACTTATTCTCTTTTTAATCTGGCTTTGGAACTTCAACACTTGTCGTTTCCAAATATATTTTGAGGCTAGTCACGCGTTAAGCTCACTCCAGATGTGTGGGATTTTCGG
This sequence comes from Ariolimax columbianus, assembly GCA_036924085.1. Taxonomy (NCBI): domain Eukaryota; kingdom Metazoa; phylum Mollusca; class Gastropoda; order Stylommatophora; family Arionidae; genus Ariolimax; species Ariolimax columbianus. Next base: position 87,341,122 of record JAVGWX010000010.1, on the reverse strand, counting down.
ACTTTTGAAGAAAAACGATAACGTTTCCCAGCAGCTGGGTCCTGAATGGTCAAATTGGCTTGGAGGGAGAAGGGTTGGTCATTATTTTATTTGGGGGGGGGGGGGGGGGGGAGATACATGACCAGGAGAGATGGAGGCTAGAGGTTATGGCTTAAAGAGGTTTGGATAGAGGTTGCTGTTGTCTCCTGGTGCAAAGCCAAATTAAAGTACGCCAAAAAACATGGGATGATCTAAACTAGAAATGACCAAACCCCGATACTTGATCCACTGTCTGTGCCACTACTGTATATATAATATTTGTTTCATTCAAATATTAAAAGTATAAGCTATGTATTATGTACTGTTCTTTATTTTTTATGTATTTACCAAAGCAGTGATGATATTCATGATAACATTGCCAAGAGATTTTTCTAAGTTGATAAATTTTGCTGGCAACATTTGTGGGTGGGTGTGGGCTAACTTTAAACATGAATTATTACAGTATAGGTCATATGCGAATGTACATGTGTAGGTGTATGTTGTGTATTATCTGGATTACGTATGCCTTCTTGTTGTTGTTGTTATTGAGATGGGGGGGGGGGGGTGTTGCATCAGCTTCTCTGCAGGTAGTGAATGATTTCAACACAAGTGTATTGAATGCAACAGTGCATGGGTACTGATTCCATAGCTAATCCCTGTAAGGACCCTACAATGATACGTCTATGGCAAATTAATGAGAAAATAGTGGTTTAAAAAAATGTCATGCCTCATCTAGAGCATAAGCACATCCTGGCTGGTATGCTAGATAGTCGCGGATCAATGTAGGAGATCTGGGGCAATGCTGAGATATTTTCATATAACGCTTTCCAAAGTCTCCATTTCAAGCAAGGAACAGCCTCAATGTCGGCCTTTGACTGGAGGAGGCTTAATTAAATGGATTGTTCTTCTTGGCAGTCCTGCTAACGAGGAGAGGCATCGTGATCCCCGTAGTAGTGAGCGAAACGCAGATGAAACCAAGCATTACACAACCGGCTGAAGGAACCCGGTTCACCTTCATCAGCATGCTCATGATGTGAAGAAAGCTACTACAACCTACTACTTAACATCCTTTTACTCATTGTGGGCATTCATAACAACAACAGCAACAACCACCTCTTGAATCAAGCCACTGCAATTAATGAACCAGCAATGCACCGGTTGTGAAGCTGTGAAAGTATACGAGAGTCCAGCAATAAGGGCCGCCCAAATGATGAAGCAGGAGCGTGTTCAACGAGCGAGTTATTGAAACTATCAGCATCTACAGTCTACGCTATTTACTGGTAGGAATTTGACACATATAGGTCTTGTCGGACTGTAATAACGTCGATTCTTAACAAAACAGAACAGAACCTATCCAATGCCTATCCTTTCTCCGCACGTCATGTTACACCGACACATGACTGATTGCTTCAAACATGTCCACACCTGTGATATCATCATGCGTTTTCATTCTCCCTCTTCTGCACATTCAGCCATTTATGAAAGTCTGTAGCTATTTCGTTGTTTTATCAGAGTCATACAGTAGAACGGGCTTTACATTGGAGTCCAAGAATAATATTATTGTGTTACGATATCGAATCTTCTTTAGACTTATTGTATTCCAAATTAGTTCAGTTTTGCTGTCTATTGTAACTTGTTCAGATTGGCTGTTTAATCTAACTTGTCACGATTTCATATCTATTATTACTTGTCCATATTTGCTATCTATTCTAACTTGTTATTCAGATTTGCTGCCTATCAAATTTAGCTCAGATTTGCTGTCTGTTCTAACTTGTTCAGATTTGCTGTCTATTCTAACTTGTACAGATTTGCTATCTGTTATAACTTGTTCAGATTTGCTGTCTATTCTAACTTGTTCAGATTTTCTGTCGCAACTTCTTTAGATTTACTGTCTATCGTAACTTGTTCAGATTTAATGTCCATAAATTCCTATTTACTTTTAATGCCGTGTGCATAAATAATATTGGCGTCTCTTCATTGGGGTCAGAAAAACAAGCAAAGACATTTTAAGACACATCCGATTCGATCTTCTCAGTTTTGTTGAAAATCTCAAACACTCTTGACTTTTTTGGACACTAATTTGGGAAAAAGTCAATTCTGAGACTGGCGTTGTTCTAAAATGGCCGCAACTAAATATTATCACGTGACATATCGACAGGAAACTTGATACAACGAGGTCAGATGAATTGTGGGTATAGAAGATTGCTGTCCAATTACAGAACGTCAGTGGCCGTCATGACATTTGAAAGCTGACAACTACTGTTCTGACAGACACGCGAGTCTGTCTGATGTCTGTCTCTGTACTGATAGTTTGATCATTAAAATCTCAATATTTACGACTGACCGTAACTAGGGTGTCCGAATTAGAGTGAGGTCAATAAAAAAAACGACATTTCATAATTGAGAGTATAATTTATATTGAAGCATCGCAAGAAATACATAAAGATGAGAAGAGTTCCCTGCTGAGATAGAAAGTTTGAGTAGAAGATGTCTAAGGGTTGCGATGTCATTTTTGGAGGCGAAGAACAACAGAAACATAGGAGCAAATAAAGGGCACGGCAGATAAAAGAGGTCAATGGAACATTGCGATGCCCGCAGTTTGAAATGTCTCCGCTGGCGGATCTGAACAAGGCAATAGCCGGTGGCTATGGACTCACATAAAGCGGACCTGCCCGTGGAACAAAACACTGAGGGAAAGCGCATTGTATGGACTGAAAAACAAACACTCAGCCTCATGAAGAGGCACACACGAGAGACGAGATAACGTATGATAATAAAAGAAAGCATGGAGCACGGATTCCATGTAAGGGCTCTGGGTTGTGTTCGAAGTTGGTTTATTATCACTTCAGTTAACAAAGCTTGGAGAATCTGACCTAAATTCCATCTTTTATATGTGTTAATTATCCCATGAATATGCATGATGCATATGGAACCGTTTTGATGTTGTTTGTTGGGGACTTTGTAAGGCTGTCACTTCCTTATTTATGTCACTAAAACATGCCTGACCTGAATACAGCTGAACATCCGAAGTGCATGTCAGGTCAGGCTACTGTTGACGTTTCTTTAACCGTGTACTTGATGTGGTGTTTGGCCTAAAGGTTTATGGCGGGAGCAGATGAAACTGCGAGGACAAATATTTCTAAATTATTTGAAGTGTCGGTAAAAGAAATTGATTGCATGATATAAAGACAGAAAAACCAATACGTGTTTCCGCAAAGAAGCTTTCGGTGTTCTGAGAAAACAAGCAGAGCAGCCTTCTGTCCACATACGCTGAAAGGATGTTTTATCTTTAGATGAGATGTGATATCAATTATCCAGATATTTTTTGTTAGAGTAATGGGTCGTAGATATTGTGTAGCACTTTGATTGGATAACTCACATCCCCATTTTGTACAGCAGTGTTGAAGTAAATGGCGGCATTTGTGATTCCACCCAGCTGCTCGATGTTGTGATATTGTACTTTGTCAGAAGCCCGGATTGTGTACTCAGGATGTACTGTCCACCTGTCTTACCTGCCAGAAGCCAGGATAGTGTATTCAAGGTGCACTGCATACCTGTCTTACCTGCCAGATTTATGTCATGATAGCAGTTCCAAGCACAAATGCCGTTATATCGTTCCAGGAAATGATATCACTTGTATCCGTATTGGACTCATACCAAATAATGAGCCTGTCCTTTCTCTTCTTCTGTCTTAGGTAAAGTGCCTGACGAGTCTTGTATATTAGCAACAATTTGGCTTCTTGGATAGAAGCTAAGTAACTCCTGTAAGAGCTCATTCTGAGGATGTCGACACTGCCAACGAGCTTGTCTAGTGTCGGCACTGTTGAGGGCCACATGTGCTTCTTCTGGTCTTCGTATGTCGGGCAACTTTGCAGCAGATGTTCATGTGTCATGTTCCAGTACCATGGACACATTTGTCAGTAGCACATGTTTTCAGTTTATTGAATAGATGGTACCTCAGTCTGTTGTCAATAGTTAGTGATTAGCGCTATTACAAATACGACAAAAGTAATGCAAAAGGAGAAGAAAAAGGAGGAGGGATATTGATTTGAATAAGTGCAGTACAAACAGTTTTGTGGCAAACCGTAGCTAATATTATGGAAATCTAGAAAACATTAAAAAGTAAATAAAATAATGAAGAAACATTGGAAACCATTTCATTGTTTTTCATAAAGAGGGGATTACTACTTGACAAATAAGGAAAGTAAGGATAATAAAGAACAGAAGTTAAACTACGCAAAAGACCCTCTGCTCCAAAGAAATCACTTGTATAAAAAGAATACGCTAAACAAAGATAGACTTAAAATATGAACATGCAGATATGAAAACAAGTTGATTCATGAGCTATTAGCAAACCGTAAAGTGGTTGTAAGTCAATGCATGATATCACATTTAACGTGTTTCGGTTCGTGCGATAAACTTGGTTGAGCTGTAATTAAATGGTGTATCATCGTATGGTACTGTGCAATAATATGATAACAGCAAGACAGGCAGCAGTAGCAGCAAGACAGGCAGCGGTAGCAGCAAGACAGGCAGCAGTAGCAGCAAGACAGGCAGCAGTAGCAGCAAGACAGGCAGCAGTAGCAACAAGACAGGCAGCAGTAGCAGCAAGACAGGCAGCAGTAGCAACAAGACAGGCAGCAGTAGCAACAAGACAGGCAGCAGTAGCAATCTTGCAAATCCTGCCGTCAATGCGGACAATTCTCCGCTGTGAGTGACAATGCCCGTAGTTTTAGATTTGAATCGGTTCTTCCGTGCAAAATGCGAGTACGCGAAAAGTTCAAGATGCCCTGCAATGTTTATGCTTCGCTGATCGTCCACAGATCCAACTGCAGTTTAATTTGTGAATAATTACTGTAGCGCGCACTATAAGGGAGAACAAATCAAGTGTTATTATAGAGGCTGGATGGATGAAGGAGTTGTCAAAGGTTGTTATTTCAGCATCGTCTTTGCTAGCAAGTTGAGACAAACAATACGACTTAATGAAAGGCCGGCCTGGCAGGACAGACGACTCACCTTCCACTTGTGTCATCCGTAAATGCCCAATAATATCACCTGAAACAGATAAAAAAATAGTCCTATAGAATATAATTAGCCGTTTGATGAAGGACCGTATTTAGTCAGAAATGTTCAGTTGGGGAAAAACAAAAAGTTATATTAAGAGCCATGTTATTACTTACGCTGATTTATCAGAGATGAGATAGAGAGGAAGCCTTTCAGGTAACAAGATGCTAATAATGTTCTTCGTTTTTCATTTCTAGATTATGTCCAATTTGAATATTGTGCCAGGTCTTCTAATACTTCTGCATTTAGCTCCTTACGAAGCATGGGGTCCACCTCTGTAGATCACTCCTTACAGGAAGTCTGCGCCAAGTCATTTGAATACTCGTGCACTATTGATGTCTACAGCAAGTTATGTAACGCTGGAAGATAGTAGCCCCATTAATAACCACCCAGAACCGGGGCATAGAATGGAAGATGCGTGTTCAAGTAAAAAATATGGACACATATCTTAGGTAGTAGAACATTGAGGAATAAGGTCTTGTCAGATAGACAGTGTCTGTTTGTTTCTGTTGATGTATGTATAAATGAGGTATCAAAGACAAGAGATATAATCATTGAGGGAATGTTGTCAAGATACAAGAGATATCAAAGACAAGAGATACGATCATCGAGGGACGGTTGTAGGATATATTGGATATCAAAGACAAGAGAGACAACCATTGAGTGAAGGTTGTCAAGATACAAGGGATATCAAGAGCAAGAGATACGACCAATGAATGAAGGTTGGGGGACGGCGTGGCTTAGTGGTTATGTGACACGGCTCACAACCATAAGGTGCTGGGTTCGATCCCCATCTCAGCACCGGCCGTTACCCCGGGGAAGCAAACCCTTAGAAAATGCAGGAGGAAGCAGACCCTTACATTAAAATGCATGCTGAAGTCGGATGCACTGGGCCGACAGGCGCAAAATAAAAACGCAGTGCAATGCACACCGCCTTGGGGATTAGAGAAATAAGGCGAACGAAAAAAAAAAAAAAAAAAAAAAAAAAAAAAATGAATGTTGTCAGGATACTCTTGGAATACCTATAATCCTGGTATTCAAACTTGCTGGATTTACATGATGCTAGTTCGTCTACGTCTATCCGTAGGCTTAGTCTTAGTCTTGTCATAGTCGACCTGTACTTCTACAGTGGTAGATCTCATGTTCAGGTTCAACCTCTGGCGTCAGCTGGAAGATAATATCCTGCTAAGCCGGCTAGTCTCGAGCAGCATATTACTTCGGTGCGTTAAGCGAAGTGTTGTGGTGGGTGGTTAACCGATGTGCGAGTCCTTCTTAATAGACTCAAACACTACAGCAAAGTAGACCATATATGCTGCTCTTAACAAACCAACTAAAACATGGTCGGTGTAATGCCATGTCACACAGTTAGTCGCCACTTACGACATGCTCTATGTGAGACAGGCGTGCTATTTTTGTCCTTCTCTGTCGCCTTGTATCACCCAGGGGCCCATAGGCACTCGTGAAGCAGCTCTGTCTTGTGCAATTTTTTCCAAATCCTTCCAGCTTTTCATTGTTTTCTTTAATTCCGCCTCCAGATCTCGTCTCCATGTATTCCTTGGTCTGCCTATGCCTCTACTTCTCTGGGGGGTTCCATAACAGGGATTGCCTGGTGATACTGGTCTGGGGCTTTCTTAATGTGTGACCCATCTATTTCTAGTTTCTTCCTAAGATTTCCTGTTCAAATTTACCTTCTTCCGCTCTTCCACAGTCTGTCGTTTGTAACTTTGTCAAACCATTTTATACCAAAACTCGTTCTCATGCATCTGTTGACAAAACTGTGCAGTCTCCTGTCATTGCCTTTGGTAATCCTCCAGGTTTCAGCGCCAAACAGCAGAGCTGGCCTTACATTTGAATTGAAAATCCTTATTTTTGTCTTCCTTCTTATTTCCTTGGACTTCCATATGGTTTTCAACACTCAGAATGAAACTCTTGCTCTTGTATCCTTGTTTTTATATCATCATCTGTCCCTCCTTCCTTGTTGATGATAATTAAAAAGTATGTAAATACCTCTACCTCTTCCAGTGGCGTTCCTCTCAGCCTGAAAGGTTCTGTGTTTGCTGCATTGACCCAAATTATTTTTGTCTTCTCCTCATGGATCTTCAAACTGACTTGTTTAGAGGTATAATCCAGTCTATCCAGTTTAGAGGTATAATCCAATCAAGTTTTCTTTGCCTTTGGCTTTGGCTGTGGAACAGAAGGTCTATATCATCCGGAAAATCCAGGTCCTGCAGCTGTTTATTCAAGGTCCACTGGATTCCATTTCCCTCGTTTGTTGTTACTTTCATAATCCAGTCCACTGCCAGGATGAACAGGAAAGGTGACAGTAGGCAACACTGTCGTACCCCTGATTTAATTTTGAATAGCTCTGTGCGTTGTCCTTCGTGTATAACTATACATTGCCTACTTTCATACGTCTGTCTAATTATGTTTGTGAGCTTTTCAGGAATTCCGTAGTGCCTCAGTAGTTTCCAGAGTTTATCTCTGTCCAAACTGTAGAAAGCATTTCTATAATCAACGAAATTGATACACAAACTTGAATTCCATTCCAATGATTGCTCCACAATTATCTGCAATGTGGCTATTTGGTCAATGCATGATCTATTCTGTCTGAAGCCCGCCTGCTCATCCCTTATCTTGTTATCCACTGTCTTTTTAATCCTTTCCAGTATTACTCTATTTAACACATTTCCCGGCACTGATAATAATAGTATTCCTCTATGGTTTTTGCGTACCTGTAAATCTCCCTTCTTGGGCAGTTTCACCAGCTAGCCCTCTCTCCAATCTTTTGATAACCTTTCTTTCTCCCAGATGGCGCCTAGCAAGTTTTGAAGCATGTTAGTAGATGTTTCAACATCTGCTTTTATGGCTTCCGGTGGTATCCAATCAGGTCCTGCTGCTTTTCCGTTTCTTAGAAACTCTATTGCCCTTCTAATCTCCTCTGTGCTTGGATTATAACAGCTGATCGGCAGGTCCTCCTCTGCTGGTGGGATGTCTGTTGGATTGTATGGTGCTGGTCTGTTCAAAAGCTCTTCGAAGTATTCTACCCCTCTTTTCTTCTGTTCTTCAAGGTTAGTTATCTTTCCTAAAGTTTATTTTTGATTGGTCTACCTTGTTGTTGATACTTTCTGAATAGTTTCTTGGTAGCCTCATATAGACCTTTCATATTTCCTTTTCTTGGTAGCCTCACATAGACCTTTCATATTTTCCTTTCTTGGTAGCCTCATATAGACCTTTCATATTTCCCTTTCTTGGTAGCCTCATATAGACCTTTCATATTTCCCATTTCTGCAGCCTCTTCCGTCTTAGGCCACATCTGCTCCCATGTAGACCCCGACATCTAATAATGATTGTCTAAATTTGGAGTTTACGCAGATGTGTTCAATCTGATTCTTCGTTTCCTGGTCTGGGGATACCCATGTTGCCTTATGAATGGCTCTGTGTGCAAACATACTTCCTCCGATGACCAATTTGTTTCCTGCACAAAAATCTGCAAACCTCTCTCCGTTTTTTTTAGGACTCCTAGTCCCTCCCTCCCCGTGATCTCCCCCATATCCCACTTTGTTATGTCCTATTTTTGCGTTGAAGTCTCCCATCAGAATGGAAATGTCCCTGTCTCCTCCACTAGTTGCTGTAATCAACTGTAGAAAACCTTTTTAATTGTGGCTTCCTTTTCATTTATTGGGGCATATCCCTGAATTATATTTGGTTTAACATTCTTGTTCTTGGTTCAAAATATAGCTATCGGAATTTGATATCCGGCTGCTGTCCACTATATGGGCACACTTTGGGCCTCAGCTGAGAGCATTAGGGCCACTCCCTCTGTGTGTCGTGTGTTTTTCTCGTCCTCGTGTCCTTATTATAGTCTGCCCTGTTGCCAATAGTACATTTCCTAACTGAGTCCATCTAGTCTCACTCAGCCAAAGAAGACTAATGCCACATCGCTCCCTCTCTTTTGCAATCTGCGCTGTCTTCCCCTCCTCCCACATGATTCTAACATTCCGGGTGCCGAGTCTGGAAGTCTTCCTTGTCGAAAACAAGATAGTCGGCTTCCTTTCGGGTTTGGCTGTGCCGAGTCGTGTGTCCTCCTAAGGGGACCTTTTCCTTCTTCTTCTTCTTCTTCGTCTTCTTCATCTTCTTCTTCTTCTTCTTGGTACGCAGCGACCTATCCCTTCTTCTTCTTCTTCTTCTTCTTCTTCTTCTTGGTACGCAGCGACCTATCCCTTCAAGAACGACTTCTAGTTTGTTTTGATTGTCGTTTTTGTAACAATTGTTGTTTTTTTTTACGAGGTGGGGTAGCTGGTCCCACGTTCAACCTTCCTCCTTTCTCATCCTGGCTTAGGACCGACCAGGGCGGATATATTCTTGTCTTGGTCTCACACAGAGGACCCTCAGACCACTCGGCATCTCCTTACTACGTTCTTCATTTTGTAATGTTGACATCCTGCGACTCACTAGACCTGGACGAAAGAAGGTTATGAATACTTGGAATACTTCTAATCCTGGTATTCAAACAGGCTGGTTAATGTCTGTTGCCAGGTAGCCGAAGGCTTCAGCTATGCGTAGCAGATATTCAAAAACTCTCAGCGGCTTATTAGGCATGGAGAAAGGTACAAATACCTTGGATAATTATTTACTACACTTTTTAAAATGTTGTCCGGGCAGAGGTCGTTAAGCCTACTCTTTTCAATTTCTAGCTGCCAGGGGATTTTTAACGAGCTCGACACTGAACACGGGTGTCCGATCTCACTACCCAGAGATCTGGGATATTTTTACCAGAAGATCGAAGGGAACAAATTATGATCTCCGCCGGGATTCGAACCAGCGACCTCCTGCACTCAAGGTGGATAGGAATGTCATTACTTTGTTGGTTTGTTTTTGTATCGATTTTTGCACATATAGGCATTTAACCAACTGTTATCGATTGTCCTATGCAATTGCTTTATTTTCATGCATACTGTGTGTACGGGATCTCCATGTCTGTCTACAATCTCCAATGTGACTTCATGTTGGTGTCACCTCCCTTGAAAACAAGAGGACGCTTGCAACGTGTTGGATTCTAAATTCTACCTTTTCACGCTTTCGTTTCTCGAGAAACAAGTGTCTTTATCTTTCAGCTGTAGGATCTAACAACACAGTCTAACACTATACAAACCTGGATGTACGAGACGTGTTCAAATGAAATTCGTCCTTGCTGAGCCAAGCGGACATTAGGGCTAGGAGCATGCTGACGTCACATCTGACGTAATGAGAACATACTAATGTACAGGTGTTCACGTATTCATTAACCTCGAATGCTTAGGTTAATGATTTAAGAGCAGTACTCAACTATGCCAGCAGTCCGTACTAAAAAGAGTAGTGGTACAGTGGGTTCCATCCCACTGTAACATCCAAGGCAACGAGGAGGCAGACAGACTGGCAAAAGACGGTGCAAGACTGCCACAACCAGATACTAGTGTGACATACGAATAGTCAAAAAGGCTTATTAGAGCTAGATACATGACCAAATGGGAAATAGAACATACTGGCTACACAAAAAACGATGCCTTTTATCAGTTGAACAAAAGAGAGCAGGTCGTGGTCTTCAGACGTCGCACTGGCCACAATAGACTGAGGTATCACCTATTCAACAAATTGAAGATAGGTGGCACTGAGGAATGCATGTGCGGTACCGGGAAAATTACCGCTGAACAATTGCTGCAAAACTGCCCGACATATGAGGATCAGAGAAAGCAGATGTGGCCATCACCAGTGGCAGCACTAGACAAGCTCTATGGCAGTGTCGACAGCCTCAGGATGACCGCTGCTTTTTTCGAAAAAATACAGGTTGACGTTTGACAGCGTACGAAGAAGAAGAAGAAGAAGAAGAAGAAGAAGAAAAAGAAGAAGAAGAAGAAGAAGAAGAAGAAGAAGAAGAAGAATGCTCAGGTTTTGCTGCTGACCGTTGAGAAAGTGGCGGGTGTGATAGGGAATCCATTCAAGGCTGATCATCGAACGGTGGTTTATTTCCTAACAGCTGAAGAGTGTTGACATTCATCGCAGAATGAGAGCAGTGTATGGTATGCTTGGAATGCATTGTCACAAGAAATAGTGGAGGCAGGGTCAGTTACAGCATTAAAGAATATATTGGATGTGCATAGGTATTTTTAGATCAAGTTAATGTAAAAGGAACTGGTTGTATACAAATTCTGCAAATTCTTCTAAACCAGTATAAAGACGTTAAGTTAATTTAAGCATTTTTCACGGTTATTGAATCTAAACGCACCATCTTTCTTAATACTGGTAACTACTTCTCTTCTATATCTCTTTTCGAGCCCCTGTGTGCTATGGAGGAATCAGGGTTTCTCACAACTATAAAACTGTGTAGCTAGAAGTCTGGCAACATTTTGTACACTTAAAAAAGTCTAAACAATATACAGTTTCTAGTCCTTGAAAATACTGGAGTCTTCGTGTCGTGTTTTTATAGGTCTGTGGTAGAAATGGGTTAATATTCACACTGGCCCGGTTAAAGAGCGTTAAAAGAAAATAATGAATTGGGAGAGGAGGTCTTTGTCCAGCTTGGCTTCGACTATTCGTAGTTGGAACGATGAGATGGGGAGGATGCTGGGTGAATTGAGAGCAGCTGTTGATGTGAATGGAAAATTTCACTCATTCACTTTCTGAAAATCCCAAATATAAACAAGCAGACAATATGAACAAGGAGACAATATGAATATCCATACAATATGAACAAGCAGACAATGTGAACAAGCAGACAATGTGAACAAGCAGACAATATGAACAAGCAGACAATATAAACAGTAAGGGAGAGTAAATGACACGTGTGATAGTGTGTTAGCATACCACAGGTGTGGCAATGTACCACAGGTGGGCCTTTACACTACAGGCGGGACAGTTAACTACAGGTCAAACATCACACTACTGTTCTGACAGTGATCAACAGGTGTGGCAGTAAAATACAGGCGTGACAGTATACCAACGGTCTGACAGTAAAATACCAATGTGGCACTAAATTTCAGATGACTGTAAACTGCTGTAGTGACAGAATGCTACAGGCGGCAGGTTCTGTCCCTGGAGAGTACAGTGGAAGAAAAAAGGGTCAAGGCATGGATGGTATCCCTAGGGAATGTGGGACAGTTCTCACCCTTTGTCTGGACGATGCTGTGGAGGAAGTCAGACATACGTTCAGTGGGACAGGAGAGAGATCATACACTTGGTCTGCTCGGTTTGTTGGGTTTGTGGATCTTGGAAAGCATGTAGAACGAGAGTTTACCAGGTGTCACACATGTGGAGTTTCGAGTCGTTAGCAGGACGGAGATGGCTTCGAGTTATATCACGGGTGGTTATGGAGACTGCTTTGTTGAAATGGACAGTAATGTCGGAAATATTGTTTTGTAAACTAAAGATTGGAGAGTTGAAGACAACTTTCCTGGACAGGCAAGTTCTTTCCGCCACACCTCCATTGATATTCCTTTATCAGCGGGTTGGATAAATAGATCACCCGACAATGAAGGGTAGACAATGTGCGCGCGTACGAGTGATGGAATGCACTTGTTTTCACCCTTAATCATAAACTCTCCCATTCTCTCAGCCGCTCTGCCCGCCCCCCTCCCCCCCCCCCCTCCCGCCCGTCAGGACAACGATGACTGTCTTCACAAGCTGCACTTGTTGCCTGACCTCTTTTAACCCCGAAGCCACTTAGCTCCACTCTCCAGTGTGTTCTCCCGAAATGACTGCCTCACTTCTTCTCATCATCCTCCCACTGACCGTGTCAATCGTGTCCTTACCGACCAGCCTTACAACCCCTCTGTCCGGGATAGCTCATTTCTCCACTTCTTCGTACTTCGTTATGATTTTCCACTCTCGAGGTATTGTCTGTAGATAGACCAGACAAAAACCTCCAATACCTGGTTAGTAGCCGCACGCACATCAGCCATTATAAACATCTGGGTACCATATGTAGCCGCACGCACATCAGCCATCATAAACATCTGGCTACCATATGTAGCCGCACGCACATCAGCCATCATAAACATCTGGCTACCATATGTAGCCGCACACCCATCAGCCATCATAAACATCTGGGTACCATATGTAGCCGCACACCCATCAGCCATCATAAACATCTGGCTACCATATGTAGCCGCACACCCATCAGCCATCATAAACATCTGGGTACCATGCCTTAAATGAACGCGCGCAGGTGTATTGTGTTACCTATCCCTATGTTTTCCATGCACGCTTGGCTACTTTCTCCAAACAATCAAAACAGAGTTCCACGCAACCTCACCCACCTCTTCATTTGATGCCAGTGTTTTATTGTATAATTGGAACGACTGGTTTGGAAATACGTGAGCGCTTTCCGGGAAAAACCTCAACGGCATTTATAACCACTCTGGTTCCTCGGTCGCCAGCCACTTCAACGGTCCTGTGCTTTTGGTCTTAATATGACAGGCCTCGTCTTTTGATCCTCAGATAATCGTCTCAGATTGGAACCCGAGAATATCCTGATCTTCTACATATGTTGCTTTCAGTTGCTATTTATCCACATTGTATCCCCACATTTACCTAGCCTTTGTCTCCTCTGACCTTAACACGCTCTCTCCCTCTGTCTTTCTTCCTTTTTTTTTAGTTATATTTTTCGTGTGTTCACTTGTTACCATCTGGTCATTTCCGCTCGTTTGATTCACTCACTTGTGAGTTACATAACGGGAAACTACCCAAGCATGGACTGAACCTATGCATACACCGACGGTTCTGTAACAAACACAACACACAATGGAGGGGCAGGAGCATTTCTGAACCTACCAAATGGCGGACAAATAACACTGTCATTCGCTACTAGAAAAGACACAAGCAATTTCAGAGCAGAGGCAGAGGCACTGAGCGCGGCAGTGGAAGAAATGGTGACAGGTAAAAAGAATGAAAGCCATATAGTCCTGCTTACAGATGCTCTGGTTGTAGTCACAGCACTAAAAAGCCAGAAAAATACTGAACTTAATGATTTAAGAGCAGTACTCTGTCAACTATGCCAGCAATCCGCACCAAAAAGGGTAGGGGTGCAGTGGGTTCCATCCCACTGCAAAATCCAAGGCAACGAGGAGGCAGACAGACTGGCAAAAGAAGGTGCAAAACTACCACAACCAGATACTAGTATGACACACGAAGAGTCAAAACGGCTTATTAGAGCTAGATACATGGCCAAATGGGAAACCGAACATACTGGTTACACCAAAAACGATGCCTATTACGAGTTGAACAGAAGAGAGCAGGTCGTGGTCTTCAGACTTCGCACTGGCCACAATAGACTGAGGTACCACCTATTCAACAAATTGAAGATAGTTGGCACTGACGAATGCCCGTGTAGTACCGGGAAAATGTCCGCTGAGCATGTGCTGCAAAACTGCCCGACATACGAGGATCAGAGAGAGCAGATGTGGCCATCACCAGCGGCAACACTAGACAAGCTCAATGGCAGTGTCGACAGCCTCAGGATGACCGCTGCTTTTTTCGAAAAAATAATGGTTGCGGTCTGACTGCGTACGATGAAGAAAAAGAAGAAGATTCACTCACTTGTGATCTAACTACTAAGCACTTCACTTAGGATTATAGAAGTGACATCTAGCTTAGTATATTTTCATATACAATTGTATGGTCAAATCTCTATCTTATATAAATCATTTATTCTTCTATAGTTTACTAACTCATATTTTTTATGTTTCTTATACCTAATGAATTTCTTTTGGTCGTACAGTAGGTTTCACTTCCTGTTTTCTCCTAGTGATGTATCTGATCATACCTAAATATTCATTTTCATACACTATAAATTGTGTGGCAATGTGAAAGGTTAAGGACAGCAAAAAAGTGTACCTCACCACCAAGACAATTCATCATTGATATCACCACCAAAACAATTCATCATTTATATCACCGCCAAGACAAATCACAATTGATATCACCACCAAGACAATTCACCATTGATATCACCACAACGACAATTCATCATTTCTTTTACCACCAAGACCATTCACCATTAATATCACCACAAAGACAATTCATCATTTCTTTTACGACCAAGACAATTCACCATTGATATCACCATCAAGACAATTCACCATTGATATCACCACCAAGACAATTCACCATTGATATCACCACCAAGACAATTCAGCATTGATATCACCACCAAGATAATTCACCATTGATATCACCACCAAGACAATCCATCATTACTTTTACCACCAAGACACATCTGTTAACATTGACTGTTCCTTCCAGCGTCCAACAGTAGTTGCTTAGGTTCTGTTCTAAAGAGATGGCCTAGCCACCCGCGCATCCACAAACCCACACAGACAAACCCGCACACCAACATGACAAATCCCATTGCGCCCCCCCCCCCCCTTTCCACATCTGTCTTTGTCTTAGAAATAAGTTGTGACCCATCAGTCTAGACAACATAATGTGGTTAGACACTATCATCTTGTGTTCCATAGTTCAGTAATAGCGTCCAGAATGCATTCATGTCGTCTCCATCAACAGTGCTCTCCTGATATGTACATGTTATGTCTAAGTGCTTGCCATACTCTGTTTCTCTTTCTTGTAATTATCTTAAGACAAATACAGCTCATTGTACATCTCATTCCGTTACGGAATGCAGTTTGTGTCAGCTGACGTCCAATAATTGGTTTGTTTCGTTGGCCACGCATATTCGCATACAACTTTCACATATGATAGTATGGCTCTGTATGTGAATAGTTTCTTATATTATCTTTTTGTTTTCTACAATGGAACTATCGTTGTTTATTATTCAAGCTACAATTAATAACTGTACCAAGAAAGACACACCAATTGTGTATCCTAGTGTTTCGCTCCATTGTTTGTGGTGTGGTCCTCTATCCTCGGAGATTTCATTAGCAAATTCCTTTGCCGCCTCTTTCTCGTTGGCTCTGCTCCGTTCCTGGACTTTCGTGGTATTTGATAGTCCGGAGGTTCACGTAATAAATGATCCATCTTGTCGTTCCATTGCCCCACTGTGGAAGACGAAGTGTCGTATTGGATGCGGCGAACAAACGGAATGGCGTCCCCTTGGTCATATCGTTCCTTACTGGAATAGTGTCTCATTGAAATCCTATACAGAAACAAATGTCATGTGAAAGTCTTATACAGAAACAGCGTCACGTGCAAGTTTTATTATACAGAAATAGTGTCACTTGGAAGTCTTTCATAGAATCAGTGTCACTTGGAAGTTTTATTCAGAAACAGTGTCACGTTGAAGTCTTGTACAGAAACAGTGTCGCGTGGAAGTCTTATACATAAACATTGTCACATGGAAGTCTCATATATAAACATTGTCACGTGGAAGTCTTATACATAAACATTGTCACGGGGAAGTCTTATACATAAACATTGTCACGTGGAAGTCTTATACATACACATCGTCACGAGGAAGTCACATAGAAAGTGTGATATGAAAGAAATTGGCAATACTTCGATCAACAACATTCACTTGAAAACTTCAGGAGTCCAACTAGGCAAATGTCAATGAATGCGTATTTATCATTTATTTTCCGAACATTCGATAGAAAACAATAGAACATCAATCAAGAGTTTTAACCTCGAGACAGTTTATTTGTTTGCTATCTTCGGCTCCGTGTTGGGTAACTTGATGTGTAGAAACACTTGTCACGCGAATCGGTGTCATCGTTCTAGATTATATGTGTTTAAGTAGAAATGTTTTGTAGCAGATGCAATGAGAGGCAGAGTGGTTAGAGAGCTTATCTCTCGCAGTAAATACCCTGTGTTCAGTCGTCAGCCTCCACACGCTCCAGACTACCAGATTGCACATGGGTATCTGATTTACTCCTAGGGATAACAAGGCTGCCAGAAAATGACCTTGTCACCTCATTGAAGAAAAGTATGTGATCTTTTAGATTGGCATCTCAAACACGTTTTTCAAAGTAGTGTCTTTACTTTTAAGCATGATAATGTTGAAATTCTCACTGATAGTGTGTTGTAAACAATCATATATGTCACATACAACCTTATACAACCTCATACAACCTCATACAACCTCATACAACCTCACTACCACCTCCCCCATCCCACTTTCAATCGAATCTACAACTTGAGATGTGAAAGGAAACTAACATCTGGTCAGGAAAAACGCACAAATCAGATTATGTTAGCCAGTGTCAGGTTATACATGCTGATCAGATTATGTTAGCCAGTGTCAGGTTATACATGCTGATCAGAATATGTTAGCCAGTGTCAGGTAAAACGTACTGATCAGATTATGTTAGCCAGTGTCAGGTTATACATGCTGATCAGAATATGTTAGCCAGTGTCAGGTAAAACGTACTGATCAGATTATGTTAGCCAGTGTCAGGTTATACATGCTGATCAGAATATGTTAGCCAGTGTCAGGTAAAACGTACTGATCAGATTATGTTAGCCAGTGTCAGGTTATACATGCTGATCAGAATATGTTAGCCAGTGTCAGGTAAAACGTACTGATCAGATTATGTTAGCCAGTGTCAGGTTATACATGCTGATCAGAATATGTTAGCCAGTGTCAGGTAAAACGTACTGATCAGATTATGTTAGCCAGTGTCAGGTTATACATGCTGATCAGAATATGTTAGCCAGTGTCAAGTAAAACGTACTGATCAGATTATGTTAGCCAGTGTCAGGTTATACATGCTGATCAGAATATGTTAGCCAGTGTCAGGTAAAACGTACTGATCAGATTATGTTAGCCAGTGTCAGGTTATACATGCTGATCAGAATATGTTAGCCAGTGTCAGGTAAAACGTACTGATCAGATTATGTTAGCCAGTGTCAGGTTATACATGCTGATCAGAATATGTTAGCCAGTGTCAGGTAAAACGCACTTATCAGAATATGTTAGCAAGTGTCAGGTAAAACGTACTGATCAGATTATGTTAGCCAGTGGCAGGTAAAACGTACTGATCAGATTATGTTAGCCAGTGTCAGGTATAACGTACTGATCAGATTATGTTAGCCAGTGTCAGGTAACAAGTACTGATAAAATTATGTTAGCCAGTGTCAGGTAAAACGTACTGATCAGATTATGTTAGCCAGTGTCAGGTAAAACATTCTGATCAGATTATGTTAGCCAGTGTCAGGTAAAACTTAATGATCAGATTATGTAAGCCAGTGTCAGGTTATACATGCTGATCAGAATATGTCAGCCAGTGTCAGGTAAAACATTCTGATCAGATTATGTTAGCCAGTGTCAGGTATAACGTACTGATCAGATTATGTAAGCCAGTGTCAGGTTATACATGCTGATCAGAATATGTCAGCCAGTGTCTGGTAAAACATTCTGATCAGATTATGTTAGCCAGTGTCAGGTATAACGTACTGATCAGAATATGTCAGCCAGTGTCAGGTAAAACATTCTGATCAGATTATGTTAGCCAGCGTCAGGAGGAACATGCCTACCTGGACTCATATCTCACTTTCATGCAGCTCTACATAGAAACATGATGTTTCATGGCAGTCTGGATAACGAGGTGCAGATCAACAATGTGATCACCCTAGTGGTGAACTTAGTGAGGAACCTCGCATTGTACTACATCCAGGAGGACCCCGATTCACCCTCTAAAGTACTCCTCGGAATGTTAGGAGAGCAACTGTAACCCGCAACTACAGAACGTCTTCAGTACTACCTGACTAAAGTACAAGTGGTATTAGCAGCAACAACAAAAACAGTAAAAAACTTGGTTGGTTGGTTGGTTGGTTGGTTAGTTGGTTGGTTGGTTGGTTAGTTGGTTGGTTGGTTGGTTGGTTGGTTGGTTGGTTGGTTGGTTTGGTTGGTTGGTTGGTTGGTTGGTTTCTTATGCCCACAATGTGGCAGATTGCAGTAGCTTTCTTGACATCCCGAGCTTGCTGTTGACGTGGACCGTGGTCCCCTAGGCGGGTGTGCAATGTTTGGCTTCATCTGAGTGTCACTCACTACTACGGGGATCACATCGAACCTCACCTTGTTAGCTAGACTGCTGTCCTAGATAACAGCCTGTTTCCAGGATAACCAGCGAGGAACTCAGGTGATAGTATTGGCCAGTGTATTTCTCCTGATCCTGGCTAACCTTGTCTGATCAGTGTGTTTTGCCTGACCAGACATTCGCCTCATCATCCCCGCAAGAAACTTGCACGACCACAGACAGTCATGAGCAACCCCCAATTAGGTGATGTCCTCGGTCAGGACTTCCAACCCCCAACTCGGTCATGTCCTCGGTCAGGACTTCCAACCCCCAACTCGGTCATGCCCTCGGTCAGGACTTCCAACCCCCAACTCGGTCATGTCCTCGGTCTGGACTTCCAACCCCCAACTCGGTTATGTCCTCGGTCAGGACTTCCAACCCCCAACTCGGTCATGTCCTCGATCAGGACTTCCAACCCCCAACTCGGTCATGTCCTCGGTCAGGACTTCCAACCCCCAACTCGGTTATGTCCTCGGTCAGGACTTCCAACCCCCAACTCGGTCATGTCCTCGATCAGGACTTCCAACCCCCAACTCGGTCATGTCCTCGGTCAGGACTTCCAACCCCCAACTCGGTCATGTCCTCGATCAGGACTTCCAACCCCCAACTCGGTCATGTCCTCGGTCAGGACTTCCAACCCCCAACTCGGTTATGTCCTCGGTCAGGACTTCCAACCCCCAACTCGGTCATGTCCTCGATCAGGACTTCCAACCCCCAACTCGGTCATGTCCTCGGTCAGGACTTCCAACCACCAACTCGGTTATGCCCTCGGTCAGGACTTCCAACCCCCAACTCGGTCATGTCCTCGGTCAGGACTTCCAACCCCCAACTCGGTCATGTCCTCGGTCAGGACTTAAACCCCCAACTCGGTCATGTCCTCGGTCTGGACTTCCAACCCCCAACACGGTCATGTCCTCGGTCAGGACTTCCAGCCACCAACTCGGTTATGTCCTCGGTCAGGACTTCCAACAACCAAATCGGTCATGTCCTCGGTCAGGACTTTCAACCCCTAACTCGGTTATGTCCTCGGTCAGGACTTCCAACCCCCAACTCGGTGATGTCCTCGGTTAGGACTTCCAACCCCCAACTCGGCCATGTCCTCGGTCAGGACTTCCAACCACCAACTCGGTCATGCCCTCGGCTTAGACTTCCATCAAAGCGAGTTTCTGTTAGATATGAGGTGACGCAGGATGGTTGGGTTGAGTGACAAGCACGAGGTCAAGTGGTTTGATACCAACGGGTTCTCGGTTTCAGACCACAGCTTGAGATCAAGACGCTGAGCAGCGCATGAGCTGCAGCAGTGAGCGACACATAGCTGACTGCTAGCGTCAGGGCCAGTGACACATAGCTGACTGCTAGCGTCAGGGCCAGCGACCCATAGCTGACTGCTAGCGTCAGGGCCAGCGACTCATAGCTGACTGCTAGCGTCAGGGCCAGCGACCCATAGCTGACTGCTAGCGTCAGGGCCAGCGACCCATAGCTGACTGCTAGCGTCAGGGCCAGCGACCCATAGCTGACTGCTAGCGTCAGGGCCAGCGACTCATAGCTGACTGCTAGCGTCAGGGCCAGCGACCCATAGCTGACTGCTAGCATCAGGGCCAGCGACCCATAGCTGACTGCTAGCGTCAGGGCCAGCGACCCATAGCTGACTGCTAGCGTCAGGGCCAGCGACCCATAGCTGACTGCTAGCGTCAGGGCCAGCGACTCATAGCTGACTGCTAGCGTCAGGGCCAGCGACCCATAGCTGACTGCTAGCATCAGGGCCAGCGACCCATAACTGACTGCTAGCGTCAGACTGGCTAAGCAGAAGGGATCGAAGAGGGAAGGCTAATCCAGTACTCAAAAACATCTGCTGAAGTCGGATGTTTTTGACTGAAAGGTGCAAATAGCGCAATTAAGTTGTAAACTGCGACACAATGCTTTCCGTTCTCTGGACTACATATTGCTACTTACAAAGTCTTTGTCAGGGCTTGGTAGCGGGAGATCGAGAACGAAAAAGAAAAAAAAAGAAGAAGAAGAAGAGGAAGAAGAAGATGAAGAAGAAGAAAATACTGATAGCGTTTATTGTTCTTTGTCTAAAGTGTTAAAAAAAAACCTTATCAAATATACTGTGTGACAACCGCAGAAGAAAGCAGCCTTTGTTCCTCAGTCTAATAATCGTCACTGCCTCTTCAGATTTGGGAGTAAACGTCCAAACGACGGAAGTGATAGCCTTATCTGGTTATTTTAAAAAAAAACATTACATTTTCTCATGAACTGTTGAAAATCTCATCTCGCCTAACGTACGTTAATTCTGTCAGCTGTCTGGCAACTTAGCACAAATCAGGGACACTACCGTCTTCCAAAGACCTTGCCAGTGTCCCAGATTATAAACTACAGTAGCAACCATTGCTATCTCTTTGAGAATGTCGAGGGCTGTGTCGTGACGAACAAGGGATCGCCCGCCTGGAACCAGTCCTCGGTGGCTGATTTAACAAATGGCCAACGACATATTTGAATCACCCGGCGCTGTCCCGGGTGCCAGTTTAAAAAATGGCCAAGACGAAACAAAAGACAGAGAAACGATGTATTACAGTCACCAGTCACCGTCTCAGGCCGTTCCCCAATGCCAGGGGGAGTGAACAGTCACCGTTACATAATGCTGGATGCGGGTTTCGCTCGTTTCTTTCAATTTCCAACCAGAAGTTGTGCATTTTGACAACATCTGAACCCTCTAATTTGAATATGTCACGAGAGCTCCCAAATGCCTGACCTATCGTAATAACAAATAAATGATCGTTTAACAATGAGATCGCACGCTCAGTACCAGAAAATTATCATAATTGATGAGGTCTCTTGATTACTTTTAACTTCTCATAATTCTAAGATCATTCTCGCGGAGAGCGCCCTCTTCTACCCTTACCGACTACGGCGACGGAGAAGTCATGCATCACCTCATACCTCTGTTACCACCAACAGTGAACGACGACTGCGTCAATTAAAGATAAATAAACCACGTGACGCGGCGTTCATTGACAGTCAGTCTCTGTATTTGAGATGGAGACGAGAGACTTGACTATTTCCTCTTAGTTATTAGCAAATCTGGAGCACAGAAATCTGTGAATTCAACTTTTTTTTATAAATTTGAACCAGACCAGTCGGTTTATGGAGTTCTATGAGAAGCCGAGACGAGCTGTTTTCCGCCTTCTTCCACAAACATGTACTTCGGAAACGTAAAATAGATGCTTGACTTCGCCATCGATTGACCTTACCCTTGGACTAGAACATTGACCTTCAACGATACAGATTGATGGGGGACATGTCAATTATTTGAGTCAGCGTGGTGTACTGTACTTGGAATCCTGTACATGTTAATGTTTGTGCCAGGAGGCAGGTGAAGACTTCGGCTATCAGTAGTAGGTATATTCAACTTCTTACCGCTTACTAGGCTTGGGAAAGGTACAAATAAATGGGGACGATTTTTAAGCAGAGTGTTTAAATGTTCCCAGAGCAGCAGCCTCTATCTACTCTTTTGGATTTCTAACTTCCAAGAAATTTTTAACGTGCTCGACACTGAACGCGGGAGTCTGATCTCGCAAACCATAGATCAGGGGAATTTTTACCAGACGATCCACGTGAAAAAATTCCGGTCTCCACCATGTTTGGAATTGTCGACTTCCGGCACTCAAAGCGGACATCTTACCTCGAGACCACTGAGTCCCTCTGTACTGTAAACCTTTATAATTAACGAGACCTTTTTGCCTGCATATAAGCTCCTACGTCCTGTTCTATGTGACGAACATTTGACAATACATTCAAGCGAACATGTCTCCAGGAGCATAATCAACTGTTAGTTGTACGCTGATACCACACACTCATCTCCCAAGACCTGCACGCAGCTGTAGAATGGTACACACTGCATACCGGTTCGTGAAGCTGCACCTTACTCAAATTTTTATAGGTTTGTGTGATGGAGACGGCGTGGGCCAGTGGCTAAGTGACACGGCTCACAACACGAAGGAGCTAGGTTCGATCCCCATCACAGTACCGGTCGTTACCCCGGGAAAGCAAACCCTTAAAAATGCAGGAAGAAGCAGAACCTTACATAAAATGAATGCAGAAGTCGGATGCACTGGGATGACAGGCGCAAAATAAAAACCGTAGTGCAATGCACTACACCTTGGGGAAAATTAAATAAATATTAATATATAAATTTGTAAAACAATAACCTTTTACTGTGTGGGCATTCAGTAAGTGCTTTCATTAGATGTGTCCAGTTTTCTTATGCCATGACTGATATCCATGTGTGAACAAGGTCAGGCCATTTCACTTGTCATGCAAAAATTTCTCACAATTTCTACATATATAATTACATACTTTGTGTTTCAATGTGTTATAAATTAAATCACACAATGTGGTCCGGTCTCGGCAAGCAATCCTTGCAAGCTCCAGTGGTTGTGTAATATTAGCTCGCTGGTCATGTTTGTAGAATAAACGAAGATCACCCAACACATGTGTCTGCTATATGTTGGAATCAGATCATCAATAGCGTCGTCATATACTGGTTCATGGATACATGCCAAGAAGAGGGAGAAAGCACAACCAACACCAACATATATATATATATCAAGAAAGAAAACGAATGAGAGAGAGTGAGAAAGAGAAAAAATACATAGAGAGAGATGCGCTTGAATGTCTCAAAAGGCAAAGGTAAAGATCTCCGACCATCGATACAGACTATGGTGGCATAATTTATTTTGCTAGAGCTATTTTTTTTAATTAAGGATTAACCGCGCTACTTTTTATCCTCACTCTCTCGTCTCGTGCCATCCGACCCCAGTGGCAAGTCACGGACAAGACGAATAGGGGACGACTACGAGATGCAGGGAACTCCGCATCAAGCACCCGTGAAAAAGACGGCCAGTCCGGAGTCCAACCCACACCACCTGATCACGAGGCCGACGGCTTAACCACTTCGCCACGGAATCTAGTCCATTCAGTAATGTTTACATCTCAACTAACGCTACACGTCAATGATACATTACATCTCCCAGATACACTTTAGTGAGATATAGCTAGTCCATACAGTAACGTCTCCAGTTCATCTAACATTGCAGGTCAATGATACATTACATGTCCCAGATACACTCCAGTGAGATATAACTAGTCCATACAGTAACGTCTCCAGTTCATCTAACATTGCAGGTCAATGATACACTAAATGTCCCAAATACAATCAAATGAGATACACCTAGTCCAGTCAGTATTCTCTACGACTCAACAACACTAGAGCTGCGTCCATTGGTTGGTTAGGGATGTCTTTAACAAGTTCTAGCAATTCTAAAAATGTATTAGAAACAGTATACTCTGTGTGTATACATATATAATGGTATACAACTATTAGTGTGTTGTTTGTTGTTGCTTTATTTCGAATTCCGTCATTGTTGTATACAATGCAAACAGTTAAACATCTGTATTAGGTCATATCTGGGAATCCCCAGATTCGATCATTTGATTGGCTTAAATTCTCCTTGAACAGGACCAGGATTCTTGTATGTTTGTTTATATTGCGATAAGATATATTGGAGTACAGCATGGACAATCTGTCAAATGTAAATGACATTAGATGTCACGGTTGGAGACGTCCAGCAGCAAGACCTGTTATACTGCGAGCTGAGCGGTTACCTGCCCCACCAAAGCCAGAGTGGAGACCAAATATTGCTGGATATGCTTAATATCAACTGGGAAGGGCCTGGAAACTGAGCAGAGAGGCACTCTTCTCGGGTCCAGGAAGGCGCAATAGCAAAACCATAGGTATACTTTTAACAGCAAAATGTGAGTTCGAATAGAAAACTATAGAATACATGAAAGGATACGTTCAAAAGGCCGACCAGATGGACTTCCGGAACAAATGGATAGCTTCTGACAACCTGGCAACATGCACTGCTTTAGCTGATTGGATGTCAGATTGCAGTATCCCAGTACACTCTGACTGCAGACCCTGGCAAACACATGTCTTCGTCGCACGCTCTGTGGCAGATGGCAGGTGCAATAGCAAACTTAGACTAGAGACCAAGAACGCAGTCACCAAGACAGCTGGAGATTAGGACAACGGTTCAACATAAGATTCAGCAGGGAGTGACCGCTGCAGGTCTGTTCTCGTGCAATCAAAAAGGAACAGCTGAAAAAAAAAAAAACATACATGATAGTTCCTGATTAGTGCTTAATGGATCAGACATCGCTGTACTGCTGGTGATTCTTATCTAACAGAAGACAGTCATCGTGTTTTTATGCTAAAAATTAATAGAACTCTCTCTAAAACTGTTATTTTGTTTGCCTTTCTGCAGTTGTATGATCGCTAATTCTGTATTTGCAGTGTCGTCAGTGTAATAGTGAGACACTGAGTGACATCAGTATGTGCCCCTTGTCGAATAACTTCAAAGCAGAATGTCAGTTTCAAATAAGTGTCTACAATATGCCCGGATGAAACGCTCGCTAACACAGTGCAAGTAACTGTCGATGGATGCTTCGACACATTTATCGCTGCAGGATGTGTACACATGTTGTTAATGACGTCACATAAGATGTGACATTGATGACACGCTGCATCGTTTACAAGAAGGGCGGCCTGTTTGGGGAATAATTGTCTATATAAAAATACATACGAGACATTAGCTAGCATGGTTATCAAGTGTAGACCAAGGTGTTTAACGTGTATTAGGACATACTCTGTAACCAGACGAAAACGCCATATTGTTATTGAGGAAATGAACTTCTGTCTAGAAATGTTTCTCTTTTCTTCAGTTTCATCCATGGAACACCTTGATGTTTTCCTTAACTGATGTATGTATATGTAAAACTGTTCTTCTTATATCGTGAAACAATCTCTTTTCTACACGCAAACACACAAACAAATATACGCACAGACACATATACACAAAGATGCACACATATACACACGCACGCACACATACACATCTGTACTTACACATACATACAAACACATACGCACACACACGTACACACACATACACACACACACACACAAACACAGCCGATTGTGGAAGGGCTACTCAGCCAAATGTTCGCAGCTACTGAGCGCTCAACGTATGCGGGCGTGATTAACGCCAGGGACAGGATTTTCCATGCAGGCACAGGCTGTTCTAGAATTTTCTCAAATCACTGCAGACAAAATTTGTAAGACAAAGAAAAAAAAACGACTGTGTTCTTTAACAGTATTACCTGTCTTGAGTATTTATTGAAATAAATGCTAATCTCGATTATATTTGAGACTATTCCTTCGCCTATAGAAACAGCTTAACAGAGAGAGAGAGAGAGAGGGAGAGAGAGAGGGAGAGAGAGAGAGAGAGAGAGAGAGAGAGAAAGAGAGAGAGAGAGAGATAGAGGGAGAGAGAAAGAGAGAGAAAGAGAAAGAGAGAGAGCTACCAATTTGTAACATTGAATGTCTTCTACTTGTATTCATATGAAAAATGGTCTCCTGGAAATTAAGATCAATCGTAAATCCTCTACCCTTTTTAGCCCTCGGCTATCCGGCTTTGTTTCTGCGCCTCCTAGTTTCGTCGCGAGTGTTTATGACTTTAAGAACTGCTTTCTTTTGCCCTGTTTATCCTTTGACTTGGTACACTTCGATGTTCATAACATGTGTCTTCCTTCTGCTCTACAACTGTTACCAAGCAATCAAATCAATGACAGACTGCAGTCAAATAGAATTCCACAAACATATTGTAATGGTGTCGCTACAGCTACAGTCATCAAGAAACAATCTACTACATACTTGGCTACAACAAACGGCTGTTTGTTATTTATTTCTGTTCAGATTTGTTACGAATTACATGTGGATAAGTTGTTGTAACATTACTTACTTGTCTTCTTTATACTTGATTAGAAGACTCTATTGTCTATACACAACCCGTTTCTTGGAGGATGGTTTAACCGATGTGCGAGTACATCCTAATAGACTCAAATACTTGAGTGAAGTATACCCGCAGCCGGTTATGCGCCTGTTATAGCGATTCTTAACAAACCATACAGGGAAAGGTACAAATAACTTGGGTAGATTTTTAACTTGAATTTTGTCTGGGCAGCGGCCTTTAAACCTACTCTTTTCGATTTCCAGCTGCCAATGAATTTTTAATGTGCTCGACATTGAACACGGGAGTCCGATCTCATTACCCAGAGATCAGGGGCATTTTTACCAGAAGATCCACGTGAAAAAAAATCCCGGTTTCCGCCGTGATTCGAACCAGCGACCTTCGGCACCCGAGGTAGACAGACACCTTACCTCGAGACCACTGAGTTTTAGTTGTTGTGAAATGGGTTTTTGGTCTGGCATATTATATTTCTTGGTGATTTCCTGACCACCATACAACCTCATCTTACTCTGGACTTCTTGTCCCAGTGGTAAGTCGACTTGTGCCTCAGGACTATCCAGCATGTCGTAGCCGATCTCTGGGGGTGGAGATTATCAGATTGACTTTGACATGGTTGTAGTGAATCAATAGTAAACTGTTCATGAAATGAAATCAACCTGGAAAGTGAAGAAAGTGGCAAGGTATCCAGAATGTGCAGAAGTAAAGCTGGTTTGATAACACTGGAACACTCTTAGAAGAATGTGCCAGGACATGCGTTAGACAGAGAGGGAGGGAGAGTGAGTGAGTGAATGACTGAAAGAGAACTAGAAAGAGAGTATGAGTGCAATGTAAAGAGAGAGTAAGTGAGTAAAGGTCTGAGAGAGAGAGAGAGAGTAAAATAGTTAGAGAGCAAGTGTGTGTGTCAGTTAACGGGATAGTGAGTTAGTCAGAGGTAATGATAGAGAGTTAGAGAGCGAGTTTATGTGTGTGTGTGTGTGTGTGTCAGTTAACGGGATAGTGAGTTAGTCAGAGTGAATGACAGAGAGTTAGAGAGCGAGTGTGTGGGAGTTAGAGAAAGAGATAGTGAGTGAGAGTGAATAACTAATAGAGAGTTTACGAGTTAGAGAGAGTGAGAGAGAGAAAGAGAAAGAGAATGGGAGTTATAGTGATAATTGGAGAGAAACATTGACAGAGATAGGAAAGGAACATGAGATACATTGACAATTGAGCTTGTCACTTTGTTCAGTACTTTCTCACGAGCGATAACAAACACGTGTGGCAATGCTAGCATTTGATTGGGCGAACACACTGCAGCTTGCTGCGATCTCCTACACATTCGATGTCACACAGATGAAGATTGCACACATGCGGGTTGAAACGTTTATACTTTATCAACTAATTTATTTACGTAGCGCGTGCTTAGGCAATAACGGTAGAATTAGGTTAAACTGACATCAAAGAAATGGCGTGTGTGTAAAAAGCAGCTTTGCCGCTTGAATCAGCCAATGACAATGTGGCCACGGACTGTCATAACTTGATGGTTCCATGGTAACTGTCATGTTTGCAGTCGGAAACAAACCCGCCATTAAGGTCCATCAGATCACATGTAACACGAGAGAGAGACTGACGCAGCTATCTACTGACCCAGTCTAGCGTACACGCGATACAGCTCGAGCATAGGTCACGATTTTCCCATATCCAGACACTACCGTTAGAAATTAAGTGTTAGGGACAGTCTCTACCTGTTTAAACAAAATTTAAAAAAACAACCCAGTGTAACCAGTTCTCGTCCTCGCTATCTTCCCATAAAAAAACCCAGTGTAACCAGTTCTAGTCCTCGCTATCTTACCATAAAAAAACCCAGTGTAACCAGTTCTAGTCCTCGCTATCTTACCATTAAAAAAAACCCAGTGTAACCACTTCTCGTCGTCGCTATCTTCCCATAAAAGAACACCAGTCAGGTAGACATCTAGATTTGGGTAGGCTGGAGGGAGCCGGGCAGAGTACTGACTAATGTATCTATGCTTTGAGAAGCCAATGTTTTTCCTGTTGTTGTTGATGTTCTGTAGCAGGTATTAGTGCGGCGTTACCAGCATAGACAACTTATTTTCATAGACGTTATTGCCCCAACTTCACTTTGTGTTCACAATGTCGTCTGTGTGAAGGGTACATGTTTTAATTAATGTTGTTAAGCGATGTCAATGTGAAGACATCTCATGTTGTTGAATGATGTCAATGTGAAGACATCTCATGTTGTTGAATGATGTCAATGTGAAGACATCTCATGTTGTTGAATGATGTCAATGTGAAGACTGTTACTGTTGTTGAATGATGTCAATGTGAAGACATCTCATGTTGTTGAATGATGTCAATGTGAAGACATCTCATGTTGTTGAATGATGTCAATGTGAAGACATCTCATGTTGTTGAATGATGTCAATGTGAAGACTGTTACTGTTGTTGAATGATGTCAATGTGAAGACATCTCATGTTGTTGAATGATGTCAATGTGAAGACATCTCATGTTGTTGAATGATGTCAATGTGAAGACATCTCATGTTGTTGAATGATGTCAATGTGAAGACATCTCATGTTGTTGAATGATGTCAATGTGAAGACTGTTACTGTTGTTGAATGATGTCAATGTGAAGACATCTCATGTTGTTGAATGATGTCAATGTGAAGACAGATAGATAGATAGATAGATAGATAGATAGATAGATATACAGATAGATATATAGATAGATAGACAGATACATAGATAGATAGATAGATAGATAGATAGATAGATAGATAGATAGATAGATAGATAGATAGATAGGTAGATAGATAGATAGATAGATAGATAGATAGATAGATAGATAGATAGATAGATAGATAGATAGATATATAGATAGATAGATAGATAGATAGATAGATAGATAGATAGATAGATAGATAGATAGATAGATAGATAGATAGATAGATAGATAGATAGATAGATAGATAGATAACACCAATGCATATTTGCTCTATTCTCCATCTGCAGGACAGCGTCCAAAACTAAATGACACTTTGCTCAGACAACTCCCACCCCCTATTCTAACCACATCCAACACCTACCCCCACCCCCCCTCAACTATTCTTACCACATCCAACAACCCACCACCCCTTATTCTAACCACATCCAACAATCACCCACCCCTTATTCTAACCACATCCAAACCCCCCCCCCCCCGCGCTTATTCTAACCACATCCAACACTCCACCCCCTCCCTTCTTATTCTAACCACATCCTACAATCCCCCCCTCCCCCCCCCCCCCCTAAAGCCAGATACATGACCAAATGGGAAACCGAACATACCAGCTACACCAAAAACGATGCCTATTACCAGTTGAACCGAAGAGAGCAGGTCGTTGTCTTCAGACTTCGCACTGGCCACAATAGACTGAGGTACCACCTATTCAACAAATTCAAGATAGGTGGCACTGACGAATGCCCGTCTGGTACCGGGAAAATGACCCCTGAACATTTGCTGCAAAACTGCCCGACATACGAGGATCAGAGAGAGCAGATGTGGCCATCACCAGTGGAACCACAAGACAAGCTCTATGGCAGTGTCGACAGCCTCAGGATGACCGCCACCTTTTTCGAAAAAATAATGGTTACTGTCTGACTGCGTACGAAGAAGAAGAAGAAGAATCCCCCCCCCCCTTATTCTAATCACATCCAACATCCCCCCCCTATTAAAACGACATCCAGCACCCCCCTCCCTATTCTAACCACATCCAACATTCCCCCCCCCCCCTATTCTAACCACATCCAACAATTCCCCCCCCTTATTCTATCCACATCCAACAATTCCCCCCCCCTATTCTAACCACATCCAACAATTCCCCCCGCCCTATTCTAACCACATCCAACAATTCCCCCCCCCCTATTCTAACCACATTAAAAAAAATCCCCCCTATTCTAACCACAACCAACAAATTCCCCCCTATTCTAACCACATCCAACAAATCCCCCCCTATTCTAACCACATCCAACAATTCCCCCCCCCCCTATTCTAACCACATCCAACAATCCCCCCCCCCCGCCTATTCTAACCACATCCAACAATTCCCCCCCCCCCTATTCTAACCACACCCAACAATTCCCCCCCCCCTTTTCTAACCACATCCAACAAATTCCCCCCCTATTCTAACTACATCCAACAATTCTCCCCCCCCCCTATTCTAACCACATCCAACAAATTCCCCCCTATTCTAACCACATCCAACAAATTCCCCCCTATTCTAACCACATCCAACACAGAAGCGTGTCATTTTCCATGAACAGACCTTGTTATGACGTCATTTAAATTGAGATTTCCATTTCACCGTCAAGTGACTGCCACACCGGAAGACAAATATCTCCGGGCCACTTTTTGCACCTTTATCGACTTCAATTGCAACACGCGCCATTAACGACTCGGCGGAAGTAACTCAACCGCCATCATTTTTCACGTTGACTGTCAGCGGCACCTATATTTACACACGTGGCGAACTGAAACAACGGATCATGTCCTGCACGTTAGGCTGTTGACATGTCTATCCCGGATTGCCTTTCATTCTCTTGGCCTTGGCATACAATTGTGGGCCTTATGTGTTTTGTTTGTGTGTGCGAGGTGTATATATTCGACGTTCGCGTGAAAGCAGGATACTCGAAAAGTTAAAAAAAGCATTTTAATCGACAGATAATATGTCCAGAGACACCCGACGCTGGTCGAACCATACAGGCAAAGCTCAGAAAGAGTTGGCAAGCGGATATTTAGATATTGTATGAGAGATAAGTATGTTGGACAGAAAGAAGTTCCAATGACAATGTACTCAATGACGTGGGCGCACAAAGATACATATTGCACATGTCGGTTGAGTTGGCTGGGACACAATATGACAGGTGAAAGTCTTCTACAGAAGATACAGGAGAGAAAGATTCTAGGGAAGATAGGACCAGGGCGTCCAAGACTCACCATTGCATCTCATGCATGCGGGACATTAAAGTATGAACTTATGCTGTAATGAAGAGAACTGCAGACGATATGGTCAAATTGAGAGACATACTCAGACAACCTTACATCCAGTCCCCGGACTGATTAACTAGATGATGATGATGATAAGAGAGGAAAAATTACAATAACCAGAGCATTCAATGTAGGAGCAAAGAATACTTTTCTGATATCTGGTAAAATAATTGACATATCAATCAGTGATATTTGGTAAATAATTGACATATCAATCAGTGATCTTTGCCACTGATTGAGTCTTTAGAGGTAGTTCAGTTCAAGTGCCATCTCCCCATCGAGGACCTGACACAATGAACCCCCAGTGAACTCTACCTCTTGCCGTAATGGTGTAATCTGAGAGGCTTTTTTCAGTTTATCTCCTGATGTTATCCACCCACTTCCTCTTCTTCTTCCTCTTCTTCTTCTTCTTCGTACACAGTCAGACAGTAACCATTATTTTTTCGAAAAAAGCGGCGGTCATCCTGAGGCTGTCGCCACTGCCATAGAGCTTGTCTTGCAGTTCCACTGGTGATGGCCACATCTGCTCTCTCTGATCCTCGTATGTCGGGCAGTTCTGCAGCAGATGTTCAGCGGTCATTTTACCAGTACCGCACGGGCATTCGTCGGTACCACCTATCTTCAATTTGTTGAATAGGTGGTACCTCAGTCTGTTGTGGCCAGTGCGAAGTCTTCTTCTTCTTCTTCTGCGTACACAGTCAGACAGTAACCATTATTTTTTCGAAAAAAGCGGCGGTCATCCTGAGACTCTCGCCACTACCATAGAGCTTGTCTTGCAGTTCCACTGGCAATGGCCACATCTGCTCTCTCTGATCCCCGTATGTCGGGCAGTTCTGCAGCAGATGTTCAGTGGTCATTTTACCAGTACCGCACGGGCATTCGTCGGTACACCCTATCTTCAATTTGTTGAATAGGTGGTACCTCAGTCTATTGTGGCCAGTGCGAAGTCTGAAGACAACGACCTGCTCTCTTCGGTTCAACTGGTAATAGGCATCGTTTTTGGTGTAACCAGTATGTTCGGTTTCCCATTTGGTCATGTACCTGGCTTTTATAAGCCGTTTTGACTCTTCGTACGTCATACTGGTATCTGTTTGTGGTAGCCTTGCACCTTCTTTTGCCAGTCTGTCTGCCTCCTCGTTGCCTTGGATGTTGCAGTGTGACGGAACCCACTGTACCACTACCCTTTTTGGTGCGGACAGCTGGCACAGTTTGCAGAGTGCTGCTCTTAAGTCATTAAGCTCAGTGTTTTCCTGGCTTTTTAGCGCTGTGACTACGGCGAGAGCATCTGTCAGCAAGACTATGTGGCTCTCATTTTCTCTGTGTGTTGCCATTTCTTCCACTGCCGCCCTCAGTGCCTCTGCCTCCGCTCTGAAATTGCTTGTGTACTTACCAGTAGCGAATGACAGTGTTATTTTTCTGCCATTTGGTAGGTTCAGGAATGCTCCTGCCCCTCCGTTCTGTGTAGTGTTTGTTACAGAACCGTCGGTGTATGCATGGGTCCAGTCCATGCTTGGGTAGCTTTTCGTTATGAAGCTTAGGGTAGTGTCTCTCCTTTCTTTTTCGGTCTGGCAGTTTTTGTTTGCAATACCTGGTATATTTTCTACCACCTCTGGAAATATATCCTGCCTCCAAGTAGGTTTTCGTACAGTAGTGATGGGTTATGGTGTTGTTAGTGCGTTTATGGGATCTTCGTGCATCTTTGCTTTGGCTATTTCTGCAAAGTTTCTCCGCTTTAGTTTCCCAGTTCCCAAATTGTTTAGCCTCTGGTACATTGGATGGTCCGTCAGTCTTCGGAGTTTCTCCGACTGCATCTGGGCTCTGCAGTCTCTTCTGTCGGTCATGGATTGCAGTTTTGTAAACTTTTCAAGTTCTACAATTGGCGTTGACTTTATGCCACCTGTTATAATTCTCATGGCTTGGTTT
Source organism: Ariolimax columbianus (assembly GCA_036924085.1). Lineage (NCBI taxonomy): Eukaryota > Metazoa > Mollusca > Gastropoda > Stylommatophora > Arionidae > Ariolimax > Ariolimax columbianus. Next base: position 87,307,222 of record JAVGWX010000010.1, on the reverse strand, counting down.
TGAAGTTTGTTAACTTTATCGAAGTTCGCCTTCGCTGCTGTTGTCCATGCCGCGATGCCATACTCGAGAACTGGTCTCACTCTTCCAGTGTACAGTTTCTTTAGTATGCCTTCGTCTGCTCCCCAGCTTGTGCCAGCAAGTTTCCTCATGATCGCCATTCTTTCTCTGGCTTTCATTCGGTTTCTCTCAATCTGACTTTTCCATGTCATGCGCCGATCAAATGTGACTCCCAGATAGGTTGGGTTGTCGTTTGGCTGCAGGATTTTGCCATTTAGGCTTAATTTGGTACTTTGGGGTTTTAATGAGAGCGAGAATATTGTGCACGTGGTTTTCTCCTCGTTTATTTTGACCAGCCATGAGTTCGCCCACTCTTCCAGCGATGTTAGGGCCGTTTGCATCCGATTTCTTGCTATGGTGAGATTCTTTTCAGAGGTCCACATAGCCAGATCGTCTGCAAACATTGAGCTATGGACTCTTTTTGGTATATTGTCTGTAATGTCGTTTATATATACCAGGAAGAGTGTGGGTGACAGTACTCCCCCTTGGGGTACTCCCTGCTCGAGTGTCACCTTTTTGCTCATCTGCCCTTGTACTTGGACTCTGGCCGTTCTTTGTTTGAGGTAGTGGTTGATCCACTTGTACATTTTCCCACAAACATCACTTCTTCTTAGCTTGACTCTAAGTCCGTCTTTCCAGACTATCCACCCACTTAAAACGTTGTCTGCCTCTTGAACGACTGCCTTCAATCCTACCCTGTAGAATTGTTTTCAATAAGGACGTATGATGTTATATGACCCAAGTAATTTAACTAACACTGATTCCAGTCAATAATTCGCTTTTCATCTTCAACTTTTTCAATACCCCCAAACGTCTTCGCTTTCAAAGAAATGCGACCCAATCTTCTATTTACTCACATTTCGAAAGCTTTAATGCTCTTTTCCAAATTTCTGTTCATGCTTCTGCGCCATAAAGTAGTGACCAGTATAAATAACACCTGACAGTTCTCATTTTCAATGCATGGCTTATCTGTTTAGATGTCAGTATGTGTCGCATGTTGGTGAATACCATCTTGGTCATGCCTATTATCTTTTTGATTTCTTTCTCACAGCTGCCTTCTTCCGTTATTATATGACCTAGATAGGAGAAAATCTGTTGAGGTAGTAACAAACTTCATTAACTTCACCTGACCACTGTTATACTTAAAACGTGCCCAGCAATGGGGAATTTCGTGGCGAAGTGGTTAAGCCGTCGGCCTCGTGATCAGGGGGTGTGGGTTCATCGTCTACGATGGACGGCGGCCTTTGTCTTTGCCTTGCCCAGCAATGGTTCATGTGTTTCCTTTTGGTTTTCTATGGTTCTTTGATAAGCTGTTTTAAGTCTACTATCTTCTCCCTGAGGTCCATTGCATGCTAATATGGATATGGTATCAGGGTCGCTTCTGAGAATATGTGTTCTTGGTTGCTCCAGCTACTCTGTGCTATGTGTTCTTGGCTGCTCCAGCTACTCCATGCTATGTGTTCTTGGTTGCTCCAGCTACTCTGTGCTACGTGTTCTTGGTTGCTCCAGCTACTCTGTGCTATGGGTTCTTGGTTGCTCCTGCTACTCCATGCTATGTGTTCTTGGTTGCTCCTGCTACTCCATGCTATGTGTTCTTGGTTGCTCCTGCTACTCCATGCTATGGGTTCTTGGTTGCTGAAGCGTCTCGGTGATATGGGTTCTTCGTTGCTCCAGCGTCTCCTTGATATGGGTTCTTGGTTGCTGTAGCGTCTCGGTGATATAGGTTCTTGGTTGCTGAAGCGTCTCGGTGATATGGGTTCTTGGTTGCTCCAGCGTCTCGGTGATATGGATTCTTGGTTGCTCCAGCGTCTCGGTGATATGGGTTCTTGGTTGCTGTAGCATCTCGGTGATATGGGCTCTTGGTTGCTGAAGCATCTAAGTGATATGGGCTCTTGGTTGCCGTAGCGTCTCCTTGATATGGGTTCTTGGTTGCTGAAGCGTCTCGGTGATATGGGTTTTTGGTTGCCGTAGCGACTCGGTGATATGGCTTCTTGGTTTCTGTAACGTCTCGGTGATATGAATTCCTGGTTGCTTTAGCGTCTCAGTGATATAGGTTCTTGGTTGCTTCAGCTTCTATGTGCTATTGGTTCTTCGTTAGTCGATGTTTTTGGATGCTGTAGGTACTTAGCTGCTTGAGTTTTCGGTTGATCTGGATTATTGGCTAGTTTTGTCAGCCTGGATTTTCAAACTCCTTTTCTGTTATGCATGTTTATATAACCTCACTGGAGGACACGAAAGAAGCCTCCACGTTTGGCGTCCTCAGGAAACAACTATCAGTTGGCTAATTCTTTCAGCACCAAACCACCATGAATCACAAACCAATTCATAAACCAGCACTCGTGTTGATTTCAATCAACATCATGGGCTATCCAGCGAAAACAAGGCAGGTTAAGTTGCTGAATGCTGGACGGATGCCGTGTGACATGGTGTTTGGACACGGAAAGTAAGTAAGTATAACCTCCCTGTAGCCTGTTTTTTATATGTTTATATAACTTTATTGTAGCCTGTTTATCGTATATTTATTATAATCTCTTTGGAGCCTGTTTATCGTATGTTTGTATATCCTCCTTGGAGCCTGTTTATTGTATGTTTATATATCCTTTATTTGTGCCTGTTTATTGTATGCTTATATAACCTTCTTAGAGTGTTTATTGTATGTTTATAAACCACATATGATCCTGTCAATTGTATGTTTATTCACACTCTGTTTGTACCATTTTTCTGAGTACACGAATTAGAGCAAATAATTATTTATATCAACATGTTAAATTAAGTATTTACAAAATATTGCTATTAGGACAGAGGCGCCACAATTTTTAAAAACATGTATTAATAGAGTAAGCAGCTGGGACAAGCGGACTAAGAAAAATGGGTGGAATAACAAAATGTAAAGTGTACGTGCAGACAGCAGTCTAGTCAAGCGTCAAAGCGAGCAGTTAACAAACTAAACCTAAGAAATGCTCTCGTCCTGTTAAAGGGAACAAAGCTAATCTAGGAACAAGTAGCTTATACTGAAAGGATACCGAAATACGGAGGCTTTCAATATGACGACTTCTCCTAACTATCGCAAGTCAGATCGATATTATAGTATCAGTAAACAAACAACACCATCACTGGCTTAGTAACGGAAGAAAAAGCAGGACATGCAATCACTAAATCGGTCCTCAAGTGTCCGCTTTCCGTCAAAACAATTTCTCTCCTACACAAAAATATCAACAGATTTGTTTCATCCGAAAAGGAACGAAATTGAAAGTTAACACTACCCGGATGACGTTGTGTAAGCCAATGCTGCTTCCGTTATCTGCTGGGTAAAGTTGGTCGGACCGCCGTTCGCGTGTTTATTATGACTCTGTCGGCACTGGGACAACGCTGTGCAGACGTTAATGTGTGCATATTAATGAGAGACATTAATGGCTCACCTTAACAATTACGTGGGCACGCGGTAACTGTTACGTACGACCAAAGGGTGTATCTACCTAAATTATTCTGAGCAAACGGGGCTGGGAATAATACGTATGGGAATACGTATGCGTACACCAGCCGTGTATGTAGGTATCAGTTTCAAAACTGAAAAGTAATAATTCATATTCGACAGATAAATCAGATGCAATAAAACATAAATTATGAAATGCTCATTGTGAGATAAATCGTTGCGTACACTGTGTGATGGTGTGTCCCCGTTATGCATTATGTCTTCCAGTTCCAGGACGTTGGTTTTTGTTGTAAGTTTCTATTGATCAGGCTTGCAGTAGCTTGATTGGTCTGTGAACTGCATGGATTCCATTTGTTCTGTTATTCATTTACTCCAAAGGGAGAAGCATCAATTGATAGTACATCTTCTCAATGGGTCAGCAGTGGCTAATATGCCTGTTAGTCTTTAGAGCGGGAAGGAGACATCAGAATGCATCACGTGGTGTGTGAGTAGACGCATGCCAACGAGTTTATTTAATGTTGTATGAATAAACATGAAACTGATTTGATCTTTAGTGTGTGAGTAGACATGAAACAATGATTTGTTGTGGTGTGTGAGTAGACATGAAACAATGATTTGTTGTGGTGTGTGAGTAGACATGAAACAATGATTTGTTGTGGTGTGTGAGTAGACATGAAACAATGATTTGTTGTGGTGTGTGAGTAGACATGAAACAATGATTTGTTGTGGTGTGTGAGTAGACATGAAACAATGATTTGTTGTGGTGTGTGAGTAGACATGAAGCAATGATTTGTTGTGGTGTGTGAGTAGACATGAAACAATGATTTGTTGTGGTGTGTGAGTAGACATGAAACAATGATTTGTTGTGGTGTGTGAGTAGACATGAAGCAATGATTTGTTGTGGTGTGTGAGTAGACATGAAACAATGATTTGTTGTGGTGTGTGAGTAGACATGAAACAATGATTTGTTGTGGTGTGTGAGTAGACTTGAAACATGGGGTTCATCTTTTGGTGTGTGAGTAGACCTGAAACATGGGGTTCATATTTTGGTGTGAGTAGACTTGAAACATGGGGTTCATCTTTTGGTGTGTGAGTAGACCTGAAACATGGGGTTCATCTTTTAGTGTGTGAGTAGACTTGAAACATGGGGTTCATCTTTTGGTGTGTGAGTAGACCTGAAACATGGGGTTCATCTTTTAGTGTGTGAGTAGACTTGAAACATGGGGTTCATCTTTTGGTGTGTGAGTAGACCTGAAACATGAGGTTCATATTTTGGTGTGAGTAGACTTGAAACATGGGGTTCATCTTTTGGTGTGTGAGTAGACCTGAAACATGGGGTTCATCTTTTGGTGTGTGAGTAGACCTGAAACATGGGGTTCATCTTTTGGTGTGTGAGTAGACCTGAAACATGGGGTTCATCTTTTGGTGTGTGAGTAGACTTGAAACATGGGGTTCATCTTTTAGTGTGTGAGTAGACTTGAAATATGGGATTTATCTTTTGGTGTATAAGTAGACTTTAAACAGCGGTGAGTAACATTGAAAATGAGATATTATTTTTACATATATAATTTAAGAATTCTCCAAACGTGCAGTCTTGCATGGTTGCAGCATCCAAACAATAGATATTAACAGAGTTAGAAGAACCGGGTAACGCCTGGCGACTATTAGAGAAGAATCCGACCTTTTGAATTATGGATGGACCTACTGAACTTGCTAGCACATAACAGACCCAAACATAGGGTACGTTCGTAGATAGTTTAAAGCAAAGTGCAGTTATGAGAGAGAATGAAATGGAAGCTACCGAGAGAGAGCATGTAGTTGTTGTACTTTCTGTTCTTTGAGAAAATAATGATATTTTGTCCCAATGGATTGTATTCATTCCGGTATCTCAATCTTGTGTTTATACTGGTCTAACTGACCAATCGCTCTGTCTGCTCATGAGAATCTGGATCATTCTTTAATAAAACTACATCGCTGTGACTGTCAGTTATCTCCTCTGTTATCTTTCGTTTCCTGTGTAAGATGTCGTATGACATCCTGCATATAAAAGAAACGTGAAGATTATTTTAAAAAACCTGTTCAATTAACATTCTTGAAGGTAGTACCAAACTGAAACATGCCATGGAGTCCCAGTAGATAGGATGTATTTCCACTGAAGAGAAAGTGAAGCTAGATCTGAGGAATCGTCTGCGCAATGATCAACTGTCCATGCTGCCTAAACACACAGCCGACGACTTGATCACATAACGGCCATTGATCAACGTTACATCGATTTCGGTTCTAAATAACCAGTGTCAGCCTTGATCGTTATACAAGGCAAATGTGATGACAAGCTATGATGAGTGAAATGAGATTTGTGAGAATACTATTAATGTCACTAGTAATGAGAAACGATGACATTTGCCATGATGACTGATGTCACTTTTTCCTATTAGTTGACTGATCTGACTGATGTTTCCTATTAGTTGACTGATCTGACTGATGTTTCCTATTAGTTGACTGATCTGACGAATGTTTCCTATTAGTTGACTGATCTGACTGATGTTTCCTATTAGTTGACTGATCTGACTGATGTTTCCTATTAGTTGACTGATCTGACTGATGTTTCCGATTAGTTGACTGATGTGACTGATGTTTCCTATTAGTTGACTGATCTGACTGATGTTTCCTATTAGTTGACTGATCTGACTGATGTTTCCTATTAGTTGACTGATCTGACTGATGTTTCCTATTAGTTGACTGATCTGACTGATGTTTCCTATTAGTTGACTGTTCTGGCTAATGTTTCCTATAAGTTTTCTATCACTTTCAATGATTCACTACAGAGTTTCTTCTCCCGTCTACCCCCCCCTCCCCCCCCCCCCACCGCCAATCCCCCATCCATGATGAGCGTCTGCGTAGTGTGAGCTCAATTTCTAACAGCTGATTGGGGATGTGCTTATCTGTCACGAGCAGCATGTCCCGCTCACCTCAGCAGAAGTGTATGGATTATCAGCATAGTAGTCTTGCCAACAACTGTAGAGTTAGGCCCCTTCTCCTGCCACCTGATCCTGACCAACCTAGGCCCCCTGTCCAGCCACCTGATCCTAACCAACCTAGGCTCATTGTCCTGTCACCTGATCCTGACCAACCTAGGCCCCTTATCCTACCACCTAATCCTGACCAACCTAAGCACTTTGTCCTGCCCCCTGATCCTGACCAACCTAGGCCCCTTGTCCAGCCCCCTGATCCTGACCAACCTAAGCACTTTGTCCTGCCCCCTGATCCTGACCAACCTAGGCCCCTTGTCCTTCCATCTGATTCTGACAAAACTAGGTCCCTTGTCCTGCCACCTAATCCTGACTAACCTAGTCTCCTTGTCCTGCCACCTGATCCTGACCAATGTAGGTCCGTAGTCCTGCCACCTGATCCTGACCAACGAAGGTCCCTTGTCCTGCCACCTGATCCTGACCAACGTAGGTCCCTTGTCCTGCCACCTGATCCTGACCAACCTTTTTGTACCGTACATCAATCACATGTATCTGGGAGGTTGGGAAAAGTCATCAGATGATCGAGCTGGATTTTTTACCGTACAGCAGACACATGTATCACCATTTGAGAGACCCCATCTCTTCATGCTCTTCATGCATCTTGAAACGCCAGTTCGAAGTCTATTTATTGTCTTCCAAAGTGAGTAGGGTAAAGAATACGCAGCGGCAGGTTCCTCATGAAGCTCGATCTCTGTGTCTTGTATCAATCTATCTTTCTATTTTCAGTCCACTTGTACCGTTAGACGAAGAGGTGTGACCTCCTTTGTGTTTTTGTTTTTTATTAGGCGAAAATCCACTGGTGACTTTCCAGGTCAATCCCAGTAGTCGTGTATCATTTCGTGCACTGATTCCATACGACGACTTAAATGTCTTGACTGTATTGGACTTTGTTGATTTAAGGATGCTATGCCTGGATTTGAGTTGTGGGTTCTGCACTTGATGTCCAAATAGTGGGTGTCTAGGGTCGTTTTATTGTTTCTTTCGTTCAATTTCAGCGACCCTGCGTTCTGTACCCAAGATACATGGCAGTAGAAGCGCCACGAACAGCATCAGTGAGAATTGCCGCGAAGACCCTGCCTAAAAGTGTCGGTGACACAACCCTTTAGACAACAGTGATCAATGGCAAGGCTGCAGACAATTTTCTATCGCGCAGTACACGAGCCATCATGCCAACATGAAATTGGCGGACAATGAATTTGTAGGGGGGAGCCAAACTTGGCCATGATTTGCCAGAGTTCATCCCTATTGGCGGTGTCAAAGGCTTTGGTCAGATCGACAAAAACTGTGTACTTGTCGTATTTCTGTTCTTGACATTTTACTTGTAGTTAACGTATTGCATGTATCACGTTAACTGCCCCAATACCCACACGAAAACCACACTGACTCTCAGATAGGAAACCCTGCTCGAGGTGACCATTTAGGCGGTTGAGCAGGACTCGGACCAGAATGTTTCCTAAGATAGACAGTAAAATAAAAATGCCTGTGTTTGTCGCATAGTTGAGGCTCGATCGTTTGCTTGTACTGGTGTACAATTAATGCATTCTTCATCTCCTGTGGAACTGTCTCGGCCTTCCAAATACAAGGAAAGAGTGCAGTCAGTTCATAGCACATGATCTCTTACTTGGAAATCTCTGCCGGGATGGAATCAGAACCGGAAGTCTCACCTTTTGACATCGAACTGATAGCTTTCTTGACCTCTGAATCGGTGGGCTCAATTCCGTACCTCTGGTTAATCGTAACCTGTGGCATGCCTTCTATGGCTTGTGGGCTGATGCTGGGCGGACAGCTGAGAATGACGTCAGACGGATTCTCCCGTCGCTGTAACATCATAATCGTGTCTGTCAATAGAGCCGTGTCGTCAGCACTTAGAACATACGATGATTGACAGGGTCTAGGGCCCCAGACAGCCCAGCGCATAATAAGATTGTCTCGAGTAATTTGCATCAGCATATCTTTTAATCTCCACCTCCTTGCCCGGTAGTCAGGCATCCTGGATAGACCTGAGCCTGCCTTGCCTAACCATACCTATGGTATTGAATGCAGTCGTTTTAGACAATGAGGAAGCGTCGCTTTAGAAGTCCGATCAGGAGGTGCTTTTCATCCTGTAAGACCTTGTTTTCGTCAAATCAGTCATTTCTCCTTCAAGTCAGATGACCGAAGCTCTCATTTACTGAGTGGTGAATTGTAACCCAGAGAAAAGTCAACCTTCAAAACCACAAAGTGTCGGCTGGTCGGTCTCCAGACCACCGTTCATGTAATAATATATATATGTGTATGTTAACATGGGTATTAACAAGTTATACTATTTCAGGTATTAACAAGTTATCATACTGTTTCAGGCATTAACAAGTTATACTGTTTCAGGTATTAACAAGTTATCATATTGTTTCAGGTATTAACAAGTTATATTGTTTTAGGTATTAACAAGTTATATTGTTTCAGGTATTAACAAGTTATCATATTGTTTCAGGTATTAACAAGTTATCATATTGTTTCAGGTATTAACAAGGTATATTGTTTCAGGTATTAACAAGTTATCATATTGTTTCAGGTATTAACAAGTTATCATATTGTTTTAGGTATTAACAAGTTATCATATTGTTTCAGGTATTAACAAGTTATCATATTGTTTCAGGTATTAACAAGGTATCATATTGTTTCAGGTATTAACAAGTTATCATATTGTTTCAGGTATTAACAAGTTATCATATTGTTTCAGGTATTAATAAGTTATCATAATGTTTCATCGTTGTGTAAAACCGTTGCTATTAGAACAGCCAATGCAGGACATAGGGTTCCCATAAGGGTGTCAGCTGCAGTGGAAGCCTTCTGTCTCACGTGAAGCGAAAAACCCAATCATAAAAACTTTTTCTGTGCCTTGATTCCCATCATGATACGTGGCGTCTTCAAATTAAACCGGACCAAATTGCAACACGTGAACATACGTACGATGCGCATGATGACCTCGCCTATGGTGTAAACAGCACATACCAACCGTCAAGTTTGCTAAATGTCATTATCCTCCGACTCAAAGTTTCCTCGGAAGACCGTTAAAAACATAGCGGTTGTGATACATAATCTGAGTTGATCAGCGAGCGGGGATTCTATTTCTGACAGCTGAAGGATGTCGACCACTTGACATTCATTGCAGAAAGCAGGCAGTGTATGGTGACAAACGTGCGTGGAAGACAACAGCAAAGAACTGGACACCTGTGTTTAAATAAGGACGTGAGTTAACGATATATTTTCAGAAAGAAGGTCAGGCGCATATTGTTTCGTGAACTCACGTTTTTCTTTAAACATCATTGTCATGTTTTTCACTGGAACACACAGGATATACTTAACTGTTATTCTTGTCTTTCACCTTGATGGGTTGTCTCTTAACTTCTCTAAGTTGCAACATATCTACTTGGATCGGTCTGCAGCTTCGTATTTCCAGGATGTCCGATTCATGTCCAGGGCTTTCATATCACGTGTACACTCATATTTGTACATCAACTGTCCACGCCCGAGTGTTCTTTTTCCATCCACATACTGTCCATATCTTTGTGGATGTGACCATCTTCCATACGAAAAACATGACCAAGCTATCGAAGTCTTCGCTGCCTATGGAGAGTGTAAATGCTTGGGAGACCAGTTCGAGAGTGCAACTCTGCATTTGTCACTCTGTCCCTCCATGTAATTCTATCGACGGATTGCAGGCGCAGTACATGTAAGGTATTAAGCCTTTACTCTTGTTTGGTGTATGTTGTGCAAGTTTCGTTGCCATATTGAAGTGTGCCGGTGACACATACAATTTACACCATGACCTTGCTTTCGAACTGTGTGGAAAAACCAGAAACTGATAATTAAAAATATACAAGTATTTACGCATGAACACTGAGACACACAAAACACAGAAACATACAAACACATACATACATACATACATACATACAAACATACACATACATACATACATACATACATACATACAAACATACACACACATACATAATATATACATGCACATACACATACACATATGTATATATATATATACACACACACATACATACACACACCCACACACACACACACCCACACACACACACACCCACCTAATAAACCCACCCACCCACCCATCCAATCCCCACCCACCCAACCCCACCCACACAGACACACACACACACACCCACACACACACACCCACACACACACACACACACCCACCCACCCACCTAAACCCATCCAGCCCCACCCACCCAACCACCCACACACACACACACACACACCCACACACACACACACCCACACGCGCACACGAACACGCACACGCACGCACGCACGCACACACACACCCACACGCACGCACGCACACACACACCCACACACACCCACACACACACACACCCACACACACGCGCGCACACGCACACGCACGCACGCACGCACGCACACACACACACACACTGTAGGCTTTCGGGAGATCTTTGTGAGATCTAACTGCAGCAATTATGCTGGTGTCACCCAGTAACCTCTATAAAAAGCCTTGTGCGGGGTGGGGTGGGTGGGACGCTGGTTGCAACATATTGAGCTTACAAGCTAAACATTAGCTAAACAAAACTGTATGATCGTCTAGGAGGTAAATATGGAGAATGTGCACCAAATGAACTTTGAATAAAACTTATCTAACAAATACAAATATTACTGTTACATACAACACTCCACCATGATCGTGGACATCATCTGGGAAATAAGCCGGAAGCCGGTTTTGTATATATGTTTATGTTTGTGTATGTGCGCGCGCGTGTGTGAATATATGCATATATGTATAGTAGATATAAACTTTCAACTACTTTGTTGAAATATATACCCTAGACTTGACAAAAGTGCCCCTCTGCTCGTCTGTGACTAGGAATATATTTGCTCGACGAGTAAAATAAATCAATTTCTAATGGTAATTACGTTATTAGTCATTATTACATATCGACTCTAGAACGATTGATAATGATATTACGGTACAAATAGGTTGTACAAAAGTAGCTCATGATGATGAATCTAAGTATACCTCCACTACCCCAATTTAAACTTACTTAAGTCATCGATAAATGGTACTTCAGTGTTATATCTACCCAGCATTTTCAAGGGCACACACGCATGTCTTTGACACCAGTGCATTCTCTCTTAGAAAGAAATAGGCTAATACTGTGTAAGTAATACACAATGTTTTAGTTTGGTAGGCATCATTACGTAGAAATTAAAGTGAATGAGTGCCTAAAAGTTTGTTAACATAAATTGCTGACTGTAGTCCGACATGCTTACTGTAGTCTGACCATGCTGACTGGTAGAACCATCCTAACATTTGTCAAGCACTGTGCATATCCCATATCAGTTTGTGACCTACTTATTTACCTTCGTATGTGTGTGTGTGTGTGGGGGGGGGGGTGCTTTATATATATATATATATCATCATCATCATCATGTAGCATGTCCTTTATAGAACGTCGCTCCTATAACAGTCTGTCTGAAAGAAACTCTTTCCCTTGCCAAGACTCCAGCCTCCGCCACAGTTATACTCAGGCATTCCTGGATATCTTCTTGGTCTACCCTTCCTCTTTTGCCTGGCACCATACCTTCCATCACTGTTCTCTCAAGATCGTTGTGTCTCTTGATGCGACCAAAGTATTTGCATTGTATGCCCATAATGGAATTAGATATGCTCAACTCTTGCCGAATGTCTACATTTGTCTTTTTATCCGTCCAGGGTATAGTGAGGATTTTTCTGTAATATATATATATATATATATATATAAATATATCACCAGATTAGGGTAAGTCAGTAAGAAGATCACAAACTGATATGGGATATATATCTGAACAAAGTAGTTGGTAGCTTCCAAAGATTACTGTGATTACTGTAGGAATATGACGCTAGGTTTCGCATGCATATGCTCAGCATAGGTACAAATGGTGTCCATGTTTACACAGTGTGCAATGAAAGAACAGCGTAATGTTGGGCGTTTTGTGTTTAGCAATTGAACTTTCTGCAAAGGATGTTCATATGGCAATGTCTTTTGTTTATTTTGAAAAGTGTTTGTCTCGTAAAGTAGTGTAGTAAAGTAGTGTAGTAAAGTAACCCAAAGCAATGCTGCCGTATTGGTGTGAGGTGTTAGCGATCTCAGGTGTCAAAAGCTCAGCAATATGAGGGTGGTAGCCATTTCCTCTCCCTCGCCACTTTTACTACCGAACTGAACCGGTACCCATTTAAGGCTAGGTCCACCCCGGAGCCGTCGCGGTCTGAAAAAAACATTTCCGCCTCAACTGCGAAATGAACCAAGGACCACTCAGATGCGAAGACAGCTTGCTAACCACTGTGCCACGCGGAAATAATATTATTGTTGTTGTTTTAGAATGCCCACAATGAGTAGGTTACTCTTTTGTGCGCCCTGAAAAGGACATTAAGTGGCGGGTTACAGTAGTTTTCCTCCCATCCCGAGCGTGCTGATGAAGTTGAACCGGAGTCCTCCAGGCGGTTGTGCTATGCTTGGCTTCATCTGCGTGTCACTGAATAACATGTCAGATCAGTATATTTTGCCCGACCCCGACTAACATGTCTGATCAATATATTTTGCCTGACCCTGACTAACGTCTGATCAGTATATTTTGCCTGACCCTGACTAACATGTCTGATCAGTATATTTTGCCTGACCTTGACTAACATGTCTGATCAGTATATTTTGCCTGACCTTGACTAACATGTCTGATCAGTATATTTTGCCTGACCCTGACTAACATGTCTGATCAGTATATTTTGCCTGACCCTGACTAACATGTCTGATCAGTATATTTTTCCTGACAGACGTTAGACTTCCTCCCCATAAATTTCCTTATAAACGTTAAAAAATTGCTAATGAATCCCAACGTGGTCGTCCTGTTCAGAAGGCAGCAGAAGGCAGCAGAAGCAGCATTGTGTCTGAATGTATGTATATGTTATGTTATCGTCATTTGGTCCCCGCTCCGATCAACATTGTTGAGTATTGACAACATCTTGTTCCCCTCATGGACATCTGCCATCTGTCCCAATCTTCTTTATGTTGTAAAGAAAGCCATTGAGTTTAGTATGTCCAGTTCGTAATCTGAAGGTGATGACTTCATCTTCTCTAGTTAAATCAAAGTAGTTGTCCTTTTTTTTAAGAAGACGAGATGTTGATCAACCAATTTTACACAAAATTAACTTGAACCATGGTCTTTGCCTCATGTCCGTTTGTGGGGAAGCACCTCCACGCTTTACTAGTTTTTCTGCAGCTTCACCGCCTTAGACTTTGCAGTGGAGGGTGATCCACTTAAGGACCGGTTTAATGGTAGATCGGTGTTGCTAGATTCTGTGGTGTAGCTTCTTGATCATCATACTGTGGTGTAGCTTCTTGATCATCATACTGTGGTGTAGCTTCTTGATCATCATACTGTGGTGTAGCTTCTTGATCATCATACTGTGGTGTAGCTTCTTGATCCTCTTTCTGTGGTGTAGCTTCTTGATCATCATTCTGTGGTGTAGCTTCTTGATCATCATACTGTGGTGTAGCTTCTTGATCATCATACTGTGGTGTAGATTCTTGATCCTCTTTCTGTGGTGTAGCTTCTTGATCATCATTCTGTGGTGTAGCTTCTTGATCATCATTCTGTGGTATAGCTTCTTGATCATCATTCTGGGTGTAGCTTCTTGATCATCATTCTGTGGTATAGCTTCTTGATCATCATTCTGTGGTGTAGCTTCTTGATCATCATTCTGTGGTATAGCTTCTTGATCATCATTCTGTGGTGTAGCTTCTTGATCATCATTCTGTGGTATAGCTTCTTGATCATCATTCTGTGGTGTAGCTTCTTGATTATCATTCTGTGGTGTAGCTTCTTGATCATCATTCTGTGGTATAGCTTCTTGATCATCATTCTGTGGTGTAGCTTCTTGATCATCATTCTGTGGTGTAGCTTCTTGATCATCATTCTGTGGTGTAGCTTCTTGATCATCATACTGTGGTGTAGCTTCTTGATCATGTTACTGTAGTGTAGCTTCTTGATCATGATACTTTTGTGTAGCTTCTTGATCATGATACCGTTCTGTAGCTTCTTGATCATCATACTGTAGTGTAGCTTCTTGATCATGATACTGTGGTGTAGCTTTTTGGTCATGATACTGTTGTGTAGATTTTTGATCATGATACTGTTGTGTAGCTTCTTTATCATGATACTGGGGTGTAGCTTTTTATCATGATACTGTGGTTGTTTTAGCCATGATAACCACTCTTTGTCTTGTTTGCAGATCTTGCTACTTACCCATCTAAGCTGTATCTTGGTGACATGTATTGTCTGCAGATCGTACTCCCTCTCATCTAAGCTGTATCTTGGTGACATGTATTGTCTGCAGATCGTACTCCCTCTCATCTAAGCTGTATCTTGGGGACATGTATTGTCTGCAGATCGTACTCCCTCTCATCTAAGCTGTATTTTGGTTATATGTATTGTCTACAGATCATAAACCCTCTCATTTAAGCTGCATCTTTGTGACATGTATTGTCTGCAGATCATACCCCCTCTCATCTAAGCTGTATCTTTGTGACATGTATTGTCTGCAGTCTTGGTCTATTAGCTGTTAGTAGGGCCCGTTAGGTTCTGTGCTCTTCTTGCGCAAGTGACTTATTGAGTTTTAAACTCTTGATTCTGGTTCCTGAATTTCCATTATAACCCTCGTTGTTGTTGAATACTCACGATGAATTCGTTAACTCTCTTGCTCGCACGAAAAGAACATTTAGTGAAGGTCGCAATAGCTTTACTTCCATCTCGAGCGGACTGTTGTTGGATCTTATTGTCTTTGTTATCTGCTGTGGCTGTTAGGTTTGAAAACTTACTTTTTCGTAGGTTCCACACCTCGCAGCCATACACCATGGTTGGAATGACCAGCCTATTGAAAGTGTGAGCTCTTGCTTTGTTGTTTTTCATCTGTTGAAGTATTGTCTTGATGCGATCGAAGCTGAACCACCCGTTGATATCCTTCGAAGAACTTTTGGCACAACGTAAACTGTTTCACATGCAATCAAGTCACGAATAGAAAAAGAAACACATGGACAAGTCCAGGGAATCCGCGGAGATATTTAATAGATTATATCCTGGAGAAAACAAGACATAGAAACCACATTTTAAAATGAGATAGCTTATCCGGGAGCAGTGAGTAATACTGGTCACAATGTGCTTATTATGAAATGTCAAATAAAATGGATTGGATTCTGAAACCAGGAAATCTACAGAAACTTGCAAAGTGAAATTGTTGTGTGCTTTTAGCGAGTCGGGGGAAAAGAGTTAACTTCCAAAACTCAGTGAATGATGTCTTAGCGAAAATACAAGTCGCATAAGATATACATCAGCAGTGGCAGAATAAAACAGAAGACGTAAAAGAGGCAGCACAGATTTTATTGGGTAAAAAGAGAGCAGAAAAAAGACACCATAAGTAACAACTGAAATGCTAAGTAAAATGGAGGAAAACACAAATAGAAGAAAAGTGATACAGAGCAAGGCATTACTAGGCTGTTGATGTTGTTGTTGTTATCCAATATCTGCTGAGCAAGCCTGGTCTTGGCAGTTTGTTAAGTGTGTCAAGAATGAATTTGATCGGGAATGTAAGATGGCACGAGACAAATGCCTGAAGTATCATTGTATTGATAATAAAAACACAGAAAGAACAGAGAAATTCTTCTAATAAGTTTATAAGTAAATAAAACAGTCCTTTATTTTTAAAAAAAGAAAATACATTCGCGGATGATTTATGATAAGAATGGAAATCCCCAAACAATCAGTCCTAGAGAGGCAAAAAATGGAGAGAATATGTTAAACAACAGTGTGAGGATGGGGCTAACAAAGATCAAGCTGAAAAAAGTAAGTAGTTTGTCCTTTGCAGAGCCTCGCTTCTTACAACCGCCAACCTATTTGGTGAGGAGCCTCGCTTCTTACAACCGCCAACCTATTTGGTGAGGAGCCTCGCTTCTTACAACCGCCAACCTATTTGGTGAGGAGCCTCGCTTCTTACAACCGCCAACCTATTTGGTGAGGAGCCTCGCTTCTTACAACCGCCAACCTATTTGGTGAGGAGCCTCGCGTCTTACAACCGCCAACCTATTTGGTGAGGAGCCTCGCCAACTTGTTTGGCTGTGATAAGTTTCTTGGCAGGTACAATAGGTTGTCATTACTTTCCGTACGTGGAAGAGCGATCGCATCGAGAAAAATAACCCGTGTCTGTCAAACTAGACATGGTCGTGATTCGAACCGATTACGTTGGGAATGTGAAACATACGTTTCACTCGTAGGTCACGTAGTCTTCATGTATCCGGTTAACACACCCGGAAATGACAGTCCTTTGATAAAAGGTAGACTTCCTGAAACAAGATAAGGATTTAATCAAACAATCTACTGAATCCCGAAAAAAAGCGCCAGGGATAGAAGAGATAACTAGAGAGCTCCTCCAAACAGAGATTTTACCAATTTTACTTTTTAAGCATATTTGTTTTATTTACAACAATAGAATTCGACCGAAGTAACACACGACTTCAATAACAACTGTTTTGAAAAAAAATTATAAGCAATTAAAAAAAAAATTTTTTTGGTTTTCGGCTTATTTCTCAATTCTCCAAGGCGGTGTGCGTTGCACTGCGTTTTTTATTTTGCGCCTGTCGGCCCAGTGCATCCGACTTCGGCATTCATTTATGTAATGGTGTGCTTCCTCCTGCATTTTCTAAGGGTTTGCTTCCCCTGGGTAACGGCCGGTTCTGTGATGGGGATCGAACCCAGCACATTCAGATTGTGAGCCGTATGACTTAACCCCTAGCCCGCGCCGACCCACATTGAAAGCAATAGGATGCTCCCAATGTCAAACCATATGCACATGCATCGGACAATATATTAAAAATAATTAGGATGAAAATCGATAGAAAAATGGAGGAGGTGCTAAACGATAACCAGTTTGGATTTCACATGGAAAGAGCTACAAGGAATGTCATCGGATCATCACGGTTTCTCGCACAAAGATCGATCAATCAAGGACGACCACTATTTATCTGATTTTTTTTTACTCCGAGAAAGCCTTCCAACGTTTCCCTGGAACAAAAGTTGTCAACAAAAAGATTCCGAAAGACCAAACAATTTGTTCATCCAGAACTTATATGAAATTCGCGAGGCAAATTATTGCAATCGAAGCAGGGCTCACAGATCAAGTTTCAATAAGACATGAGTTACGACAAGTTTGCTTGACTTCACTGAGTCTCCATAGCGCATATTCTGAGATGATGATGGAGAACGTTGTTAGGAGTTCTAGTAAGGGTGTTATAGTCAATGGTATAAACGTTACTGTCATCAAACTTGTTGATGATCAAGCCACACCAAACTTGCTGATGATCAAGCCACACCAAACTTGCTGATGATCAAGCCACTGTGGGAGGATCAGTAGCAGCGCTGCAAACATGTTTTAATAAAATTCACAGCATAGCCAAATATTCAGCATGAAAATTAACACACTGAAGAAAAAGATTATAATAGCTAAGCAACATAGGCAGTAAATATTATCGTTACTGGAGAAATAATCGACCAAGTACAGAAGTTTACGGCAATTCACCACATAATATTCCCCCAGAAGTACAGGTCGAATAAGAATTAAGAAGATACCCCCAATGAGATAGAAATTAAGACAAGGGTAGCAAAAACAAAACAAAACAAAAAATAGGCCTTCAAAGAAACATTGAAACTGCAAGTCTCAAAGAACATCAGGACAGAACTAAGGAAGCTAACAATCACCTTTGTAGTATAACTAATTGCTTCGAATGCGGTTGTAACGTGGCCAGTAGCAAGGAAAGGGGGAAAAGCTTGAACGGGGTTGAAATGTGGTGTTACCGTAGAATGGAAGAGTGAGTTGGACAGAAAGAAGATCCAATGACAGTGTCTTCGCTGAGGAAGACGCACAAATACCAATATTGAAACTGGTGCAAAAACGAAAATTGAGTTCCCTGGGATACAATATACGAAGGAACGTCTTCCATAGAAGACTCATCTTTACATCTCAGGCATGACATTAAATTACGAATCTATGTTGAAATGTAGAAAGCTGCAGAGGATGCGGTCAAATGGAGAGACATGCTCAGACAACCTTACAGCCAGCCTGAGGACTGATCATCTAGAGAATGATGACATCTCGCCCATACAGAAAGAATATGTCAGAGTTTGTAAAACGAATGTAAGCTGTCAGGCTGGCAAGTCCATGGTACAAGAAACTCGTGGGTCAGTAACCATAATCTGGTTGCGTATTCCGTGTAGGTAATTAGTATAATATGTTCTAATTAGAAATGTACATCTGGGAGGAAACTGCCTGATATCGGCCTGGCAATTATCATTTTTATATGGAAGGTAGTTCTATGCCCGCATATATGTAAATGAGATGATCTGCCATAACTTTCAATCATTTAGTTATTGCTGAACGGTGTGTTCGCAAATGGGACAGAGAGAAATAATGATCAGGTACAACTGATGCTTTGTCATCGCCATACACCAGGTAATGGCTGGCTGTGTGAGCCTGGTCTACCTGACATTCGCTGAAACACGGTATGTGACAAGTAGATATTGCATTTCAGAGATTTGATATAGCTGTTCCCTGGCCATAATTGTCGTGTTTCCTAACCTAGACAGTTGGAGCTTCATGCGGTCCCAGCAGGACTGTTTAGCGCACAAGTCACGGGACACGATTGGCTGTTGGAACAGATTTACAGGTATACATTTAATAGCAGCAATGTGTAGCATAGATTGAAAACTGATATGAGATAATTTGCTGTCAACGATTTAACACTCTGGGCTTAATAATCTGAAACAAGGGCAAATATTACTCTCAATGTAGCTTGAGTGGCTTTGTACGTTTAGATATAGAGGTGTATGAACTAGTGACTGTGTGAAACTACAAACGAACACAGACATGATAACAATAAAAATAATTGTTTTTTTTGGTATAATATTCACATTCCTTTATTTTTGTTTTACCTTGGCATGAATGTTTTAACAAGTCTCGTCGTAAAATATGTTTACATTAAGATTACAACTCTTGAGCTGCGTTGAAAAACACGTGGATCATAATATGGGGGGATTTTGAGTTAACTCAGGGACCGTCAAACTAATGTCTTATGTAATACAGAAAGGAACCGTCCATAGGAAGCGATAACAGCAGTCAGACATGTTGTGTTGCCCTTATCGGTGAGTCCGGGGGTGGCTGTATAGTCCAATTATGTCCCAGAATCCCCTTCCACGTATGCAGCATTTAAAGTCAGGGTTGGACGTGCGTGTGTCAGCTGTTTTGTCTTTCTCCGCGCCTCGAAGATCCAACGTTAGCTTGGCAACGGAGACGTCTCTGATGCCGGGATTCTACGTAACACACGCGTTACGGCCCTGTGCCATGTACTCACACGAGTGTACATCGAAGTTGAATCGACTTAAAGATATTTCGAGATCGCCTTTGAAGCCCTTCTTTTGTCCACCGGCAAGACACAGGTTCTCTTTCAGCTCGCTATACATCCCTGTGGGGGGGTTGGGGGGGGGGGGGGTGTGTGTTTACAATTGCTGAGCATGTGACCGGCCGGCTTGATCTGGGTCGACTGATGAGTGTGTGTATGCTCGAAGTATGAGTTTCGTGAAGATCTCTCTATCTGCCATTGTATTCTCAACAATCTGCAGAGGTAACTTGTGTGTAAATGGTTTATTTTTCTAGCATATCTGCTGTACACAGTCTACGTCTCACTTGCATACAGAAACGTTATCTGGACTTCGGCGCCGAAGACTTTAAGTTTCGTACCCAGACTATGATTCCCCACGCGGTCACGCAGTATCCAAAAAGCAACATTGGCCTTGGCAATACTGTGGTTTACATCAGAGTCAATGGTAGTTTCAAGAGAGAGAGAGTGCTGCCGAAGTAAGTGAAGTTATCTTCTGATTGGAGGCGCTTATTTTATCTTAACTCTGATATTTGGTTCGCGATATACGTCACTCAGGACAGGTTGAAACATGACCGGTTTAACAACAATTATTGGTGAGACTGAGCATGTCACAGACTGTACAAAACTTGTCCACATAAGTCTGCATGTCTCTTTCAAGGCTGGCAGTGATGACACACTCATCAGCAAACAGTAGGTTGGGCATTATTGTATTCTTTACCGTGTTTGAACAATTTAGAATTTGTCCTGTATTTGATTTCCACTCTTATCAACACAACCCGAAGAGCTATCGCTGAGCATGGCAACAAACAGCATGTTGAAGACTGTTATGGCATGTGCACAGCCCCACTTGACCCACTTTGAGCCAGGACTGTTCCTCATCACACGAGCACGTTTGCTCTCATGGAATTGTTTTGTGATTGTCGTGAAAATGCTTGGTCAACCGATGTTTTCCATGCTCACCCAGTGCATCTCTGTCGACTGTCACAAAAAAGCTTTGCAGACAACCCTGCAGCCCTTGGTATTTCTCCAGGATTTATGAATATCCTATCCACTGTCCCACGAGCCAATCTGAAGCCACATTGGATATCTAGAAGAAACCCATGTTGTAAGTGGTCGATCATTCGGTTAAAGAGAACTCCTGTCAGTATCTTGCCATCAGTCGATAGAAGGGAGATTACTCTGTGGTGGTCACATGATTAACAATTTCCTTTCGCTTGTATAGAGTGGCGTTTGGAAGCATCCTTCAGTTCTTGTCTCAGTTGTCCCTGTTGTGTTATATAACTCAGTTTCTGTGTCAGTGCACACCTGTCTACTTTATACGAAGATCATAGTCTGTATCAGATCTGCCCCTGAAGCTCTCTAGTTTGATAGTTGACTGATCCCTGCTCTAACCACTTCGATATTTGAACAAACGCCCAAGACGTGTTCCGCCCTGCATTCGCGGTTTGTCGGCCAATAGTTCTTGGGACCATAAACAGTCTTTGAAGCGTCATTAATGCGTTTGTAGTCATTTATGTCCCGCGCATAAATTTGAATTTCATTGAACTTGTTGCTCAACCACGTATCCTTCAATTTCCTGATTTTTGTTTGTTTGTGGACAACATACATTATGATTTTGACAGCCATCTTTTTTTTGGCTGCTGACGTCATGTTCTGGAATACAGATGACGTGCAGTTCGGTGTGGCTGACCAATTGGGTCGTTTATATGTAACAGAAGAACTGGCCACAGAAGTCAGCAAGTTGTGTCTTGCATTAGATCACTCGTTTACTTGTGGATGATTCAATTATATACATATTCAAACATCTCATTGAAGTCGTGCAATAATGTTTCCCCACTTCATCGCCAATTTTCCATCTGATGTTGAACCCTTCATCGCCAATTCCCCATCTGATGTTGAACCCTTCATCGCCAATTCCCCATCTGATGTTGGACCATTCCTACCTTTACTGTGCAAATATAAAAGACTCAACAAATCATCGAAGTGTTCCAATCAAGGGTAGGAGGGAGATTGGCTCCCCTGTTGGCTCTTAGAGAGGAACTGGATACCGATACAGTAACAGTCTCTTAACTCAGCATCCTGGGATGCCACCAAATAATAAAGAAGCCATGTGTGACCAAAGACATTTTAGGCATTTGTACGAGAAGAAGGTCACTGACAAACCAAAATCATATACCTGACGAGGTCGGCAGACATAAGGAGACCAAGAAAGCGATACAACAAAAGATGGGAGAGGTGAAAGAAGCTTGGATATGTGAGCAATGTACAAACATCGAAGAGAGATAAAACAGAAATGTCGCTAAAAGAACATACAAGGTGGTCGAAGAACTGGTAACACCAAGACAAGGCAGGAACCTTATGATCCAAGATAAAATCGGCAAGTGCCTAATTGAGGACAATGACGTACTGGCACGATGGACAGAGTACTGATCCGAGTTATATAATTATGAAGGACGGAACGAACCTGAGAAAACAATCCCTCCAACACCAACAACTTTAGAGGATAACCAACTGATAACGATGGAAGAGGTAGCTGCATCGGTAAAGACATTCAGAAGAGGGAAGGCGGACGGCATGGACAATATACCAGCAGAGCTCTTACAGGCAGGTGGGGAGTTAGGGGTGGAAAGCCTGACACATATCTGCAACAAAATATGGGCGACAGGAAACATCCGTTGAGCATTTACTTCAACAATTTGACTTAAGGCAATTTAATGCTGCAAGACATGGTGATTTAGAGTACCCCAAACTCGCAAGCGGTACGGTATGTACTGAAGCACATCCCATACAACATAAACATATTGTTTTTGCGATATAGTGTTAATCTCACGCGATTAATAAACCTCCGGGTATAGCGGCATACCAGAAAACAAAATGGATAACTGGCAAAAACAGGAGCTTCCGAACATAAATTGGATAGACCCCGTATCAGCTACACAGTTAAACGAATCACGTGGAATAATGCCAGAAAAATCTGGCTGAACAGGTGGGCTACGGGGACATCACATTGTTTTTAGAGAGAAGTCACATGCAAAACATAAGGAAGACATAAATAGACTACAGAGAATAGTCTTAACTTTCAGTTCCAAACAGGACACACCTAATAGCCACTTAAATCACACCAACTCCCGGCACCTGCCAATGTGCAGACATTGCTCTCAACCTGATGAAACAGTCAAACAAATACTCATTGAGCGAAAAACGCCTGGAGACATAAGTGAAAGACTCTTATAAATGCCACCGACAATCGCCAATAGACTGAATGGCACATTGGAACAAATGAGTTATTGTTTGTTAGTTTGTTTGTGATTTTCTCTAAACAAACTGTGATCCAATGTCCACGCTACCTACCTGTTCATGTAGATTACACTGAATGGCACATTGGAACAAATGAATCATTTGTTTGTTTGTGACTTATCTCTAAACATACTGTGACCCGATGCCTCTGTTCAGATAGATTACACTGGCATGACTTGTACGAAATCGTTTAACTGTGTAGTTGCTACAGGGTATATCATGGCTGAAGTGCAATGCAAGGCTCCTCAGTAATGTCACCATTATGGGGCTCATAGTGTCGATTCCCTGTTAATATTCAGACTCTTATTAAACGTCATGTGACCAGGGAAAACTGTCTGGAAGTGAGTTGGATTTTTGATCAGTATGTTTTACCTGACCCTGACTAACATTGTCTGATCAGTATGTTTTACCTGACCCTGACTAACATTGTCTGATCAGTATGTTTTACCTGACCCTGACTAACATGTCTGATCAGTATGTTTTACCTGACCCTGACTAACATTGTCTGATCAGTATGTTTTACCTGACCCTGACTAACATTGTCTGATAAGTATGCTTTACCTGACCCTGACTAACATTGTCTGATCAGTATGTTTTACCTGACCCTGACTAACATTGTCTGATCAGTATGTTTTACCTGACCCTGACTAACATGTCTGATCAGTATGTTTTACCTCACCCTGACTAACATGTCTGATTTGTATGTTTTACCTGACCCTGACTAACATTGTCTGATCAGTATGTTTTACCTGACCCTGACTAACATTGTCTGATCAGTATGTTTTACCTGAACCTGACTAACATTGTCTGATCAGTATGTTTTACCTGACCCTGACTAGCATGTCTGATCAGTATGTTTTACCTGACACTGACTAACATTGTCTGATCAGTATATTTTACCTGACCCTGACTAACATTGTCTGATCAGTATGTTTTACCTGACCCTGACTAACATTGTCTGATCAGTATGTTTTACCTGACCCTGACTAACATTGTCTGATCAGTATGTTTTACCTGACCCTGACTAACATGTCTGATCAGTATGTTTTACCTGACCCTGACTAACATGTCTGATCAGTATGTTTTACTTGACCCTGACTAACATTGTCTAATCAGTATGTTTTACCTGACCCTGACTAACATTGTCTGATCAGTATGTTTCACATGATTCTGACTAACACAATATGTTATCTAAATGTTTTACCTGACTCTAACTAACAGTGTCTGATCTATCGTGTGGGTTTTCATGTATATCCGGAAAGAGCAAAGTTCATTGCAGAAACAGAAAACAGAAACGTGAAAGACAAACACAAATACAAGCAGTTCAACGTATTGGAACACTGTGAGAATGTAAACCACAGTGAAGGCACACTAGACCACAACAAAAATATAATTATTGAAAACAGACCGATAGCTACACTATTTTAGCAGATGAACACACTATGGCCACTTTAACAGCAGATAAAATGTGTATGGTTATGTGATCATTAAAGAAAAAAAATCACCAGGAAAAGATAGCGCAACAAACGAAATGTTCGTTTTGGCACAGAGGAAAAAAAGATCATGGGAGCACTAAACTGCTAACGGAAAAATGGAATTGTATCACAGGCATGCAAGTAAGCCATATTGATTACAGTTTTGAAAAGAGATAAAGACTTAGCAATGACAGCAGCAATGATACAGTTCTGCGCTATATACAATGACAGTAGCAATGATCCAGGTATACGGCCAGTGCAATGGCACCAGCAATGATCCAGGTATACGTCCCATTCAGTGACACCGGCAATGATCCAGGTATACGTCCCATTCAGTGACACCAGCAATGATCCAGGTATACGTCCCATTCAGTGACACCAGCAATGATCCAGGTATACGTCCCATTCAGTGACACCAGCAATGATCCAGGTATACGTCCCATTCAGTGACACCAGCAATGATCCAGGTATACGTCCCATTCAGTGACACCAGCAATGATCCAGGTATACGTCCCATTCAGTGACACCAGCAATGATCCAGGTATACGTCCCATTCAGTGACACCAGCAATGATCCAGGTATACGTCCCATTTAATGACACCAGCAATGATCCAGATATACGTCCAATTCAATGAGGCATGCAATGATCCAGGTATACGTCCCATTCAATGACGTAAGCAATGATCCAGGTATACGTCCCATTCAATGACGTAAGCAATGATCCAGGTATACGTCCCATTCAATGACACCCGCAATGATGAAGCCAGGAGAAGCTAAGTGTATTTAAGACGTTTTCAATCAATTCGATGTCTCTGATGATCAGTTCGCAAATTTTCAATATGAATGACGAGACAAATCGAGGAGAAAAATCAATACATGACTGGTTAGGAAATATCTCATTAGAGCAGAAGATCAATGGAAAAGAGCTTCTAAATGTATGCACTGAGCATAGCTTAACACTGTCAAAGACCAGAATGAAGCATCGACACAGTCATTTTAGAAATGTACAACGGAAACACCGCAGATATTACATCAGAAAATTATAACATTTTACTTAAGCAAAAACAACAAAATTAAAACTAACTCTAAAGTAACCCCCACCTACTGTATATATTCTGATGTCCGTAAATTGGACACAAACAATATACCAGAGAAAAAAAAAAATTAGAAAAGAGAATAATCATCCCAAATAGAGACACATTGGAAGAGACAGTTATTGGAACAAAGAAATACTGCGCATTTATCCAAATGTGTGGACACTTCATAGAGAACCAAATACGCAATCAGTGATATCACTTCTTTAAAACATTCATCACCGATATGCAGGTAAAACAGGTGACATATTTCACGAAGCTGAGTAACATTATCTCAGCAGATGGGAAAGGTGACACCAAAATCCCAAACAGATGTAATAAAGTAAGTTAAATCATTCGGCAAATGTCCCCGATATTATTATGTAAGCACGCGACAATTGATACAGAAAGAACGCTCGACAACACAATATTCCTACCCACATTCTGCTGCTATCAATGTCAGGACATTAGCGAACAATGATAAAAAAGCATCGTAAAAATGGAGATGAAATGTCTGCGTAGAATGCGTGGAGTAACAAGAATGGATAGAATCAGAAACGAAGATATAAAGAGACAAGAAGGTACAACACCAGCGCTAGACTTCATAAAGAGACAGCCAACCAAATAGTTCAGACACGTGATACGTCAAACACCAGATAGTATCCCTCAAAAAGCAGTGCTATACAGATACATTGGATTCAAAGTCAAGAACCAACCCCGCAAAAAATTTATAGCAGAAATTACACAAGAAGTACAGCTCTTGGGTACGAAGCACATACTAGGACCCAGTCAAGAACCCTTTTTATAACCTGACGATGAAAGGTACAAGCAGGACAAACAAGCGAAGAAGAAGAAGAAGAAGAAGAAGAAGAAGAAGAAGAAGAAGAAGAAGAAGAAGAAGAAGAAGAAGAAGAAGAAGAAGAAGAAGAAGAAGATGGAAACATTCAATAGCAAATGTTAAACACAAACATTGTATGGCAAGGCAAAGCACGAAAGCACACATCTTGATGGGATGCAGAAATGAAACAATTAATCCAGACTACGCTCTTCAGTACATGACTCACACCGAAAATACAGAAAGATTATATTACTTATCAAATACTCTTGGTCTTGGTCGACGGACACTTCTACAGGGCTGGATGCTCCTGTACAGGTCCCAACAAGCAGCTTATTACTTCGCTGCGTTTGGACAACTGCCGCGAAAGGGGAGGGGGGAGGGTTACCGATGTGGGAGTCCATGTTAAAAGACTCAATCACTATAGCAAAGTAGACCCGCAGCCTGTTAGGCGCCATCCGTGCAGCTCTAAACAAACCACCTAACCCTGCCCAGTGTTATGCCATGGTACATAGTTAATCGCCTCTTACGACATGATCTCTATGGGGCAGTAATGCTATTCTTGTCCTTGTCGTACACAAAGACCCATGAAGACCGCTCGGGATTTATCACAAAGCAAGACCAAATATCAAACGAGTAATCAAAATGGCAAAAAGGATTCTCATGGAAAAAAAGTTACAGAACAGCTTATGTCCTCATGCACAAATCACCAAAAAGATGTGTATGAATGTGTTAAAACGGCGAGGGTAAGCGATTACATCTACAATCAGAAGTAAATTATCCAAGACATATTTTTTATCTGTGGTCTGTTGTAGCAGAGCCTGTTTAGATTTATTCATGTCAATTATTTGTCCTTGTAGCGGCTAGGGATCACTAACGGTCCCAACAAGCGGTTTATGTGGCGAAGTGGTCAAGCTATTGCCTCGTGTTCAGACGGTCGGAGTTCGAATTCGAGTTGCGACAGTAAATTCATGATGTCACATTTTTCGGAGACCCCTGGGCTCATCGCTGGAGGGATCCCTGGGTTCATTGCTGGAGCTACGGAGTTCGTGCTTTGTGCGATACTCTCGGCATGTGGAATGCCCTTTTGCTGAGAGAGATTGAGCCATATCGAAGCTCGCCTTTAGCCTCGGGCAACCTCCGTGACTGGCTGGCTTAACCTAGTCAGCGTTTCGGCCTTATTTGACTTTATGTGAAGACATCCTTCTCAGGGTGCTGGAAACAGAGGTATATTTATCGCGTCAACGGCACCGAAAGCATTAACAGCAGTCTGCCAACTAGTCAAGGCCCAATCCAGAGAACCGAAAGGATAGTTAACCAGCCAAACTTCCTCCGGACGTACTTGTCATTAATGGCCCATACCTAGGTTCACATGTGAAGACGTATGGGCAGCAGCGACGTCTCATTGTCTAATTGTTGGAGACGAATCTTCGGTCATCGGAATTACCTCAGACAACCAAGGGGGCGCACCAGACATCCTGGCAACCAGTCCTGCCACTACTTTTTGACACTCATTACGGACAGGCTGTGACACAAACATGGCCGTATCTCCGTCGTTGTTGCCTTCGCACACACATTGGACGCACAGTCAGGCCAGGCGAATTACTTCTGCTCCCAACTCGACGCTCACAAAGAATACATAGTCATGTCTGATTTGAACGGCTACAGGGCATCAACCGAAGCGGATCGCCCCACAGGGCGTCAACCAAACTTCTCACCCCACAGGGCTTTGACCGAAGCGACTCGCCCCACAGGGCGTCAACCAAACCTCTCACCCCACAGGGCTTCGACCGAAGCGACTCGCTCCACGGGGCATCAACCGAAGCGGAGTCGAAACTGCTCTTTGTCCTTTCGCGACCTGGAACCTCAAATAACATGATTCAAATGAAGAAAAAGGGTTTGATACACCTGGCATCGACCACATGCTCACAACAAACCCTGACCTAATTAAACCCTGTAGAGTGCATCGTGTGGCAGATGCCAGCACCGACCACCACCTGCATGCATTTAGTACTGCCATTTTGCCCAGATTGCACATCAAGGCAAACAAAAAACCGACTACACCACTAAATCACTTGTGGACTACATCTTGGGCACACAATGTTCAATAGCAATACAAAACGTTAGGCTCTTTGTTGGACCAAGTAGAACTGGCTTGTAACACGATGGCCTCCCTCATACATGAAGTTGCCACACACATCCTGGGCCACAAAACAAATATATGAAACCCTTGATAACTTCAGCAGCATCCATCCTGGAAGAGAAAGGGGCAGCCATGAGCAGAAGCGATGTAGCGAAACGCAGACGTCTCCAGAACACGGCCGCGATGCCGCCCCCCCCCCCCCCCCCAAAAAAAAAAGATCAGAAGCTGCCCTCCAACACAGCAGCCAATCACACAGAGGAACGGATGTGCTACAACAACTTGCAACTAGCAGCATGTGCAACAAAAACCTTAAGGGCCGATCTCTCATCATAGTCCAACTACATCCTCTACATATGAATAAATCCTATGCCACCCTATGTCGAGCTATTGAAGAGATAACCAGCAGGTGGGCCGAGCACTATACCATTGCCCTCAACCATACAGAAGCTGCTCCGTGCCAAGACCTGAACAGTCTGGCTTCACTGCCCACTGTTGCTTCATCTATGTCATTGTTGTGTTTTGCCTATTCAGGAATATACAATAATAATAAAAATAATAATAATAATGAAATACGCCTGGAATTTAAAGTTGGCTTCAAAGCTGTCTTTGATTCCATGAACAGATCTACACTGTGGAATCTCTTGAAGCTAGTGTAACCGCTAATCAAGCAGGCACACTGCAACACAGGAGCAAGAGTTTGCCCCAGTCACCATCTCTCAGACTACATCATCCAGTGTTCGATAGGGATGTGTCGCCGGTTTCTTGCTGTGTAATGGACTGAATCATTTGTTAGCGCGAGATGACAACCCATGAGTCACCATCCCTCGGACAGGCTGTCTAAGTCATACAGTGTCCGACAGGGATGTTTCTGCCGCACCATGAACTGGGTCATCGGTCAGCGGGAGATGACAACCATGAGTCACCATCCATGAACTGGATTCTTGGTCTGCGGGAGATGACAACCCATGATCACCATCCATGAGCCAGTTCCTCGGTCAACGAAAGATGACAACCCATGAGTCACCATCCATGAGCCGGATCCTCGGTCAGCGGGAAATGACAAACGATGAGTCACCATCGGACCACAGCGCGTGGCTGACTTTTGATTATGCAGATGACCTAGTCGTACCAGGTTTCTACATACAGCCACTGATACAATCACTGGAACACCTAAAGGACCTTTCAGCTAGATTAGACCTTCCGATTTTGTGGGCAAAAACCAAGTACAAAACCTTGACTGCAATCTCTGAACAGCAGAAATGGTTGTCGCCGGGAACCGTGCCAACTTCACTGAAGTTTTGATTTACCTGGACAGTAAACGCACGACGCCGCCCCGACATAATTCTTAGAGTGGATCTGGCTGCCACCTGGATCAACGTCTTGTAACGAGTCTGGCTGTCACCTGGATCAACGTCTTGTAACGAGTCTGAACCAGCAGAGACTATCATTAAAACCAAGCTGCGAAATTATATAACATGTGGCGTCCCGATCAGTCTGTTCTGTTTCTCAATCTGAACTACTCTACAGAGCGGCGAGTAGCCCATTGAAGCCTTCCACATGCAACTGCAGAGGAGACTTCTTACAAGTCTCTGTTACCACCGCGTCTCAAATTACGTAGTCACCCGCCGGACAGAAATTGAGAGAACACTACCATGCTTGACCGTCGCCGTTTGGACATGTGGCCCGCCAAGCGGAAGTATATATCCACCATCCAGCTCTTAAAGCAAGACATGTGGCCCGCCTAGCGGAAGGATGTGTCCACCCTCCAGTTTTTAAAGCAGGACTTGTGCATTAAGGATGTAAAATCGGAAAGTCATCATTCTCATTGCATGCAGCCTGGGACCTGGTCATTTGCTGTGCTCATGAATGAATGCCGTTGCGGAGGATAGATGTTTAAGCAGTCTGCCTACCTAAGTACCTACCTACCTAACTACCTACCTACCTAACTACCTATCTACCTAACTAACTACCTACATACATACCTAGCTAACCACCTACCTACCTAGCTAACTACATACCTACCTATCTAACTACCTATCTAACTAACTACCTACTTACCTAGCTAACTACCTACCTACCCAGCTAACTACCTACCTAACTACCTATCCAGCTAACTACCTACCTACCTACCTAACTAACAATCTACCTAACTAACTACCTACCTAGCTAATTACCTACCTAGCTAACTACCTACCTGCCTAGCTAACTACGTACCTACCAAGCTAACTGCATACCTGCCTAGCTAACTACCTACCTACCTAACTAACTAACTAACTAACTACCTACCTACATACCTATTATTTGTTACTACTGCTTAGATATTTCTCTTACTCATGTCATTTATACATGGAAATCTAGAAACTTCGTTCTGTGCACCAATCTTGAAATCTAAACAGCTTGCGATAAATTAAACAGCTTGTAATGAATGTATATATATGGTAAATGAAGCAATGAACTGTAACACGTACAGAGATACATGACAATGAATCATACGCTGTAAAGACCAACAAGGCATAATTATATATGTCAATTTGCAAATGAGAATTTTAAAAAGAATAATGATAATTGAAGCGTAACAGCGAAACAAATATATGCTTCTCCAGAAGTGCAGGCTTATCTATTGACACTCTATTCAATAGCCCTGATCACCAGGGAACTATGGTCATCTAGTGTGTTGTTGTTCCTGTTAAGGCTACCAATCAGTTAGATTGCTATTTGTTTTTGATCCGATAAGCTCGTTAATTGGCGGTTTGCAGTAGCTTTCCTCACATCCAACATTTGCTGATGAAGGTGGATCGAGTTCATTCAGGCTGTTCTGCGTGGAGCTCGCTAATAATAATAATGTTCGCGTAAGGCGCCAAAGACCCGTTGCGTTGATCAACCACTACCATGTCCAACTGCTGAGGCTGTGTTCATACGTAGCGTGTCGACCGAAATCCTTACAGACTCCCGAGTTGGAGCCGTGTACTCCGCTGCCTTGGGATGAGGACCGCAAGCAGTGTATTAAACCAATGTTTGTGTCAGGCTTTCCGTCTCTGTCCGTGTCAAACTTCCTGTTTTCTTGTGTTCCATCGGAGAGGCTTCTGATTGTGTCCACCTTTTTGTCAGCTTGACCCTTGCTGTGCTGAGAATACGAGGTTGGGAGAGGTATAATGTAACCTCCGGTGAATGGAGGGGCGGGCAGGAGGAAGTCGGCCTCAGTCCGAGCAGGAAGATCCTCGAGTGGTGGTAACCTGGAGATTTGGAATCGGCAAAAAACCGTAAAGCATTCTCACCTTCCCCACAGACCATCACAAACCAGAGATGGTCTACACCTCCCTTTCTTACCTTCTCTACAGATCATCATAATCCAGAGATGGTCTATACCTCCCTTTCTTACCTTCCCCACAGATCATCACAAACCAGAGATGGTCTATACCTTCCTTTCTTACCTTCCCCACAGATCATCACAAACCAGAGATGGTCTATACCTCCCTTTCTTACCTTCCCCACAGATCATCACAAACCAGAGATGGTCTATACCTCCCTTTCTTACCTTCCCCACAGATCATCACAAACCAGAGATGGTCTATACCTCCCTTTCTTACCTTCCCCACAGATCATCATAATCCAGAGATGGTCTATACCTCCCTTTCTCACCTTCCCCACAGACCATCACAAACCAGAGATGGTCTACACCTCCCTTTCTTACCTTCTCTACAGATCATCATAATCCAGAGATGGTCTATACCTCCCTTTCTTACCTTCCCCACAGATCATCACAAACCAGAGATGGTCTATACCTCCCTTTCTTACCTTCCCCACAGATCATCACAAACCAGAGATGGTCTATACCTCCCTTTCTTACCTTCCCCACAGATCATCACAAACCAGAGATGGTCTATACCTCCCTTTCTTACCTTCCCCACAGATCATCACAATCCAGAGATGGTCTATACCTCCCTTTCTTACCTTCCCCACAGATCATCATAAATCAGAGATGGTCTACTCCTTCCTTACTTACCTTCTAATGTTCTCATGTTCACTTCTCCTACTCCATACTCCAGATGAACATCAGCTCACTACGACTTCTCCATTGTTGACCCTATCCCCAAGATTGTCTGTCTGTGTCGTTAACTTAACTTAACTATTTTATATTGGTTTAGAAGACTCTGCAGAGTCTGTATTCAGCCAGTGTTTTCGGGTGGTTAACCGATGTGCAAGTTCATCTTAACAGACTCAAAGACTAGAGGAATGTAGACCCTCAGCCTGTTAAGCGCCATCAATGCTGCTTTTAACGAACTATCTGACCCTGGCCAGTGTTATGCCATGTCACACAGTTAGTCGCCTATTACGACATGCTCTCGGTGGAATAGTGGTGCTATTATTGTCTTTGTCAGACACACAGACCCCGGCGGATCACTCGGTTTTACTTCAGTTATGACCTTGGGTCACATGTATGCAACATTTGCAAGGAAAGCAGGTCTACATATGATCTTTATTTCTTTAACCGTTATTACCCTATTCATTCAGATTAGTTATGAGCAGAGTGATAGAGCGTTCCCCCCTCAAGGTAAATGCACTAGGTTCTAACCGTGATATCGGCACGCTTCAGTAGACCATGGTGTAAATGAGTTCATAGCTTACTGTTAGGAAACGAAATGAAGCTAGGAAGATATATGGCCATCAAACCTCCTATCCAAGCAGAGGGCTAGTGTCTTTAACACTTCATCCATGCCAGCAGTCTTTGTTATGAGGTTACCATTATCGTGAGTCTAATTCGTGTTGCTAAAAGTCCTTGACGAAGACTTTCAGTTTCGAAACGTTATTGAGTGTGAGAAAGTAGATACAAACGTGTGCGTGTGTGTATGTGTGTGTGTGTGTGTGTCTGTGTGTGTGTGTGTGTCTGTGTGTGTGTGTGTGAGTGTGTGCTTGGGTCGATATTTTGATGTCACCCACATACGGACTGTCACTCACATATAGGCTGTCATCTACATACGGACTGTCCCTCACATACATGCTGTGCCTCACATATGTTCTGTCTCTCACATACATGCTGTCTCTCATATATATGCTGTGACTCACATATATTATGTCTCTCACATACATGCTGTCTCTCACATACATGTTGTCTTTCACACACACAGGATGTCCCTCACATACATGCTGTCCTCAAATACGGGCAGTCCCCCACACACGGACTGTCTCTCACATACATGCTGTCTCTCACATACATGCTGTCCTCAAATACGGGCAGTCCCCCACACACGGACTGTCTCTCACATACATGCTGTCTCTCACATACATGTTGTCTCTCACATACATGCTGTCTCTCACATACATGCTGTCTCTCACATACATGCGTCTTCCATATTTTGTAAATAAAATAAAAAACAGAATGAAAGCAGAGGCTAGAGGTATTCAAGGGTGGGAGGGGAGAGAAGTGAGAGAATACGACCAGTAACTCATCTGAAGTACCCGGACCAGTATTTAAAGTAATTGTTTACTTCCAGAGATATTAGATCCATTCATCTTTTATAGCGACGGGAAGAAGAAGTCTTCATGTAGGTCATTGCGATACTTACAGGGGAAGGCGGCAAAACGGCATATTAGTTAAACTGCTCTTGTTGTTGTTGTTGTTGTTATTGTTGTTGTTGTTCTTCTTCTTCTTGTTCTTCATCTTCTTCGTCTTCTTCTTCGAACGCTTTCAGACGTCAACAAATATACCTTAAAAAGCTCTTGTTATTCTGGGGATGTTGGTGTCTCCATAGAGCTTGTCCAGAAGTGGTACATGTGACAGTCACGAGTGCTGTCTCTGTTCGCCGTATGTTGGACATCGTTTAGCCGACGCTGTCCATCCACTGCCGCAGACACATCCATCTGTCTCTGTTCATCGTATGTTGGACATCGTTTAGCCGACACTGTCCATCCACTGTCGCAGACACATCCATCTGTCTCTGTTCATCGTATGTTGGACACCGTTTAGCGGACGATGCTCATCCACTGTCGCAGACACATCCATCTTTAGTTTGTTGAACTAATGGTATCTCAGTCTGCTGTTGCCTGTACGGAGACTAAAGATAGTCAGCTGATAATATGCATAATTAAGTTGTTGATCTGTTTACTCAGCTCTCAATGTGTTCCTGTATCTACACCTGGTAAACATCTTGGACTCTTCATGTTATATCTATATAAAGTTGAGGCAGCTTTCCATCTTCTCGTGACATTATATCTGTCCCACTGCCAAGAAGGTTGCAATGAGATGGAATGCACCATACCACAACTCTGCTGAACATATGCCATAGTCTATATTCAGTATTACTCTTAAATTCTTTAGGCCTAATTTTTTGTTTTTCCTTTCAGCGCCGATGTCCGATAAGAGTACCACTTGTCTCTCTGTGTTCTCATCTGCCATCAGAGCTTCTGTTAACGTTGTCAAAGCATGGGCCTCTGCTCAGAAGTTACCTGAATATTATCTAGTTGCCTCTGAAAGATTTGTTTGTGTACTGTTTCTAAGGCTCATCAATATTCACCGGCCATCATTGTCTGTGACACTTGCTGCTGATCCCTCTGGATGTACATGGGTCAAGATGCTGCTGATCCCTCTGGATGTTCATGCGTGCAGTTGTTGCTGATCCCTCTGGATGTATATGGGTACACTTGCTGCTGATCCCTCTGGATGTTCATGGGTCTAGTTGCTGCTGATCCCTCTGGATGTTCATGCACGCAGTTGTTGCTGATCCCTCTGAATGTACATGGTCCAGTTGCTGCGGATCCATCTGGATGTACGTGGATCAAGTTGTTGCTTGGATAGTGTTTCTCCACGTGTTATATAGTTATGACTCTTCTTTCTGTTTCTGTCTGGCTCTATCTTTCACATTCTGGAACTCTCAGCTCTGGAAAGCGTTGTTTTCTTC
Organism: Ariolimax columbianus; assembly: GCA_036924085.1. Taxonomy (NCBI): domain Eukaryota; kingdom Metazoa; phylum Mollusca; class Gastropoda; order Stylommatophora; family Arionidae; genus Ariolimax; species Ariolimax columbianus. The sequence goes on along the minus strand of JAVGWX010000010.1, from coordinate 87,271,494 downwards.
ACTAGTCTTGTGTGTAGTGTGCATTCATTTATTTGTGATGCGCCATTTATAGAATCTGTTCTTCACTTTCACTACTTCGTTTGATACTTCCTCTCTCACGCCCACTTATTCTCTGCTGCATTGAAGGGTGTACCAGCCACTTGAATGCTTCACGTTGTTGTTGGACCCTGCTGTCAGCTCTGCCCTGCCTTTGTCGTAATACTTTATAATTCTCCAACCTGCCTGGTCCTCATGCCTTCTCTCATGATTCTCATTGCTTGGTTTTGAAATATTTATGTTGTTAATTTTTTTATTTTCTAGCAAATAGTAAACGGAAATGCCTGTAGTCATTTTGATTTATTAAGCCTTTATCTCTCTTGAGAACTGTAATCAATATGACCTTCTTCCATGCCTGTAGTACAATTCCATCTGCAATTTAGTATTCCCATGATCCTCTTTTTCTCTTTGTGCCAAAAAAATTAACATTTCGTTTGTTACCTTATCTTTTCCTGGTGATTGTTTTTCTTTAGTGATCACATTGCCATAAATATTTCATCTATTGTTAAGGTGACAATCGTATGCTCATCTGCCACAATATTTGTGTTGCTATTGGTCTCTTTCCAATAATGATGGTTTTGTTGGGGTCTGTTGTGACTTCACTGTGGTTTTGTACTAGCATAGTGTTCCATAAATGCAATTACAGATGTTTTTTCCTTGGCGCGTAATGTCACCATGCTTGATTGTAATTTGCTTGGTGTAAGATGCTTCATTATTCAACACTCTATCTGGTTTCCAAAGATGCTTCCCGCATTATCTAGGTTAAAAGATGTTATTTTTGTCATTCTAGCTATCTCTTGTTGTTTGGTTTAACGTTCTTTTGTATTTTGCAATGATTTCCTTTAGAACGATGTTCGCTTCGGTTGACTGTTCTCTCTCTGCCAAGATTCTAGCATCTGGTAGTTCATTCTCGAGCTTTTGTAGTTCTTCTCGTTAGTAATGATTGTAGTCTCCTTGTCCCTTTGGGAATGGTCTCAGCTGTTCCTTGCAGAATAGCGTAATGTGGGCTTCCAACCATTATTTCCATAGTGCTGTTCAGTGAGCTGATATTTTCGCCAAGTCTGTTTGTGAGTATGGTAGACTTGTCCTAGTCAGTTCTTTTCTAGTTCCAACGAAACAGTGGTTTTTGTGATTGGAACCTATTTCCATATTTATTGTGAACTGCATAGACGTGCTGTCGCTTGCTAGATAGCTGACATAGAGCCACTCTAGCGATTTTACAGTGGCTATTTACTATGGAAACGTCTCAGTCTTGGATAGAGGTCGAGTGCCACTTTTTATAGTGGAAACTTGAGTCATAAACCGGCCTATTTATTAGATGATTTGTATCATTGTGCCTTACCATACTTCCTGTTATCTACTATCTATATCCTAATATCTTTCTAAATGGCTAATTCAAGTCTCCAGCCACAATGCAGTTGTACCTCTTTATTTTCATATTAGAAAGTTGTAAATCTATCGACGGTAGACGTTACATGCTGTAAGCATGGATGTGGGTTTTCTTGACAGCTATGCCCCCCTACCCCCTCCCACTCGCCGTGTTCTTAGCCTGGTCTGATGTCTCAATGTTCACTATTGAATTGTCCGTAGATATACACCTCATTTTTTTGGTTCTTGGTCGAGTCTAATGATGGCCTGGTGTGGGCACGTCGCGAGGTCCATGGAATTACCAACTCGATAATCTTTGGTTCCGTACCGGGACAGAGAGGAATGACGTGGGATTTTGGGAGTGTCTTCCAGTGTGCCCCAACGACCTAATGGGTTACGGGATGAACTGAACTGAACTGAGTCTAAAGTCCTGCATCCGCTGACCGAGAATCTGTGGTCGCTTTTGAAATGCATCTCCTGGATTCATACCAGACCCATTTCATCTCAGCGTAGTCATTCAGCGTCCTCTTCGTATTACACTGCAGGATGTTCAGTGTTCTTGGTGTTTGGTCAATAGCTTCCGCCCCTTTCCCTCTGTATCATGACTCTACAGACCAGAGAGAGTGACACCAGTACACGTAGGTGGACATTTTGGAGACGGGGAGCCAGGCACCCTCGTCGTCTGGTGAGACTCCCCGGATGATCTCATCGCTGGTTACTCATTATCCCTGACCTGCCCAAAAGGCCAAAATGGCGTCGTACTGTTTCGTTGTGTACGTGGCTAAGTAAACTTGGTTTCATTAGAAGTTTCTATCAAGTTCGTCTTACCTATCCCTTGCCTGTCCCCAGTCTGCCTGAAGGGCAACACGTATGTGTCTCCGATTGGTCTGGTCCCTACCGTTTGACCTGCCCGGCTTGGGAGGCCATGTTAGTAGTTATGCTACCGCCGATATAGCTCTTAAGCTGATAAGGAAAGCCAAATCTCAACTACCTCTACACGAGAGAAGAGTTTTTGTTAGAAGCAAATCGTCCTAAGTTGATTTAACTTTTGAATCTTTTTTCAGTGGTGGGTTTCAGTAGCTCCTCTTACATCGCTAGGCATATTTGAAAAGTTAGATCAGGGTCCTTGTAGGTGTAGTGAAATGCTACGTTTCCCAGTAAGCTTACTACTACGGGGATTACAATGTTGATCACCACCTCACTGACAAATTGTCTGTGTCTCAACTTGTTTCCAGGAACCATAGTCAGCATGTGATGTGGGGAAGGAAGGGAATGGGAGGGATGTTGATCAGTTTCATTCACCTGGCCCCGATTCCACTTCGCATCCAATCATTGTACTAGAATCCACATCACAAAAGATTATTGAGGAGGTCCATCAAAATGATGGCACATTCTGGACACAAAGAACGGATCCAAGTGGAAAATACTTAGAATACTTGAAATACTTGGAATACTTAGAATCCTGGCATTCAAACAGACATGTTAATGAATGTTGCCAGGTAGCCAAAGCCTATCCGTAGTAGGTATATTAAACTTCTTGCGGATTATCAGGCCTGAGGAAAGGTACAAATAATTGGGGTAAATTTGTAACTAGAATTGTGAATTTCGCCCGAGCAGCGGACGTTAATCCTACACTTTTAGATTTTTAACTGCCAATGAATATTTAACGTGCTCGACACTGTACACGGGTGTCCGATCTCACTACGCAGAGATCAGGGATCCGATCTCACTACTCAGAGATCAGGGATCCGATCTCACTACCCAGAGATCAGTGGTACGATCTCACTACCCAGAGATCAGGGGTCCGATCTCACTACCCAGAGATGAGGGGTCCGATCTCACTACCCAGAGATCAGGGGTCCGATCTCACTACCCATAGATCAGGGGTCCGATCTCACTACTCAGAGATCAGGGGTCCGATCTCACTACTCAGAGATCAGGGGTCCGATCTCACTATCCAGAGATCAGGGGTCCGATCTCACTATCCAGAGATCAGGTGTCCGATCTCACTACCCAGAGATCAGGGGTCCGATCTCACTACCCAGAGATCAGGGGTCCGATCTCCCTACCCAGAGATCAGGAGCCGATCTTACTATCCAGAGATCAGGGATCCGATCTCACTACCCAGAGATCAGGGGTCCGATCTCATTACCCAGAGATCATAGGAATTTATACCAAAAAATCCACATGAACAAATCCCGGTCGCCACTGTGATTCGAACTCGCGACCTCGGACACCTGAGGCGGACACCTTAGCTCTTCTTCTTCTTCGTCTTCACCTTCTTCTTCTTCGTACACTGTCAGACGTCAACTTGAATTTTTTCGAAGAAAGCAGCTGTCATCCTGAGGCTGTCGACACTTTCATAGAGTTTGTCTAATGTTGGCACTGGTGATGGCCACATGTGCTTTCTCTGATCCTCGTATGTCGGGCAATTTTGCAGGAGGTGTTCAGTGGTCATTTTGCCTGTACCACAGGTGCATTTGTCAGTACCACCTATCTTCAGCTTATTGAATAGATGGTACCTCAGTCTGTTGTGGCCTGTTGGGAGTCTGAAGACCACGACCTGCTCTCTTATGTTCAATTGGTAATAGGCCTCATTTTTTGTGAAGCCAGTATGTTCTGTTTCCCATTTGGCCATATATCTGGCCCTAATAAACCTTTTTGACTCTTCGTATGTCACATTAGAATCTGGTTGTGGTAGCCTTTTACTTGCTTTTGCCAGGCTGTCTGCCTCCTCGTTGCCTTGAATGTTACACTGGGATGAAACCCACTGTACCACTACTCTTTTTGGTGTGGACTGCTGGCATAGTTGACAGGGTACTGCTCTTAAATCAATAAGTTTTGTATTTTTCTGGCTGTTTAGTGCTGTAACCACGGGCAGGGCATCTGTAAACAGGACTTTCAGGCTTTCGCTGCTTTCATCCGTCAGCATTTGTTCTACTGCAGCCTTCAATGCCTCTGCCTTTGCTCTGAAATTGCTTGAGAATTTTCCAGTTGCCACTGACAGTGTTATTTTTCTATCGTTTGGTAGGCTCATGAATACCCCTTCCCCTCCATTCTGGGTTGTATTTATTGCAGAACCGTCGGTGTATGCAAGGGTCCAGTCCATGCTTGGGTAGTTTTTCGCTATGTAGCTCAGTGTTATGTCTCTTCTTTCTTTTTCAGTCAGGCATTTCTTGTTTCCAATACCTGGTATATTTTCTACCACCTCTGAAACGATATGCTGCTTCCAGGTGGGTTTGCGTACAGTAGGGATGGGCTTTGGTATTGTTACGGTGTTCATAGGGTCTTCGCTCATATTTGCTTTGTCTATTTCTGCAAAGTTTCTCCTCTTTAGTCTCCCTTTTCTAAATCTATTTAGTCTCTGAACACATTAACTCAAGACCACTGAGTAAAAAAATGTAAAATAAATGACTAGTAACATGAACCAGATGAAAACTGTTGTTTATCACATGCTCCGAAGTTGTCTACAGAGTTTATATAGCAAACAGTCAGATCCTCAAATCAACAATTACACACACTCATTTACCAATGTAGCAGACATTGCTCTGGGGCCTGCTGTGCTATAGACCTGCTTGTACTTAGTCTCATCTTGTTAGGATATGGACTGTCGAGTTCACTTCCACACTGCCTCTTCCATAACAGCAAGAAAGATACACATTTACAACTGAGTCGACTTAAGCGTGTCTTAACGGGGTTTGAGACCAGGGCGTTTGTAGTGAGACGTTATCTCCCAAAGATTCTGCCACCAAGACAGAAAATATCAAGTTTGATTGCATAACCAAAAAAAAAAAAAAAAAAAACAAACAAACAAACAAACAACGATTGACGTCGCACCAAGTAAAACATAACTGACTTGTAGATTCCTTATCACAAGCAACAAAGAGTGGACATCTCAGCATAGACATCTCAGCATGGACATCTCAACATGGACATCTCAGCATGGACATCTCAGCATGGCCATCTCAACATAGACATCTCAACGTGGACATCACATCATGGACATCTCAATATGGACATCTCAACATGGACATCTCAACATGGACATCACATCATGGGCATCTCAATATGGACATCTCAACATGAAAATCTCATCATGGACATCTCAGCATGGACATCTCTACATGGACATCTCTACATGGATTTCTCAACATGGATATCTAAGGAACATGGTAGTGAACACCTCGGTTTGAGGAACTGAAACGCTAGTCCAGTTAGTCACAACCTACTGGCCAGGACGAATCGTCTGGGTCAGGCACAATACACTGACCAAGACCGCAATCTCTCTTCCATGTATCGTTCCCTGGAAACAGGCTGTTTTCAAGGCAGCCTGGCTGACGAGATGTGGAGCGATGTAATCACCGTAGTAGTGAGCGCAATGCAGAAGAAGTTAATCATAGCACAGACACCTGGAGGACAGTGGGCCACCTTCATCAGCATGCCAGAGATGTGATGAAAGCTACTACAACCCGCCACTTAACGTTTTTTTCAGAGCGAAAAAAAAACAGTAGACTAACTCATTGTGGGCATTAAGCAACAACAATAACAACAACCGCAACAAACACCTCGGCTTGGACATCTCGGTAACAGAACAGCGGACATCTCGGCTTGGACATCTCGGTAACAGAACAGCGGACACTCCGGTTTGGACAACTCGGTAACAGAACAGCGGACACACCGGCTTGGACAACTCGGTAACAGAACAGCGGACACACCGGCTTGGACAACTCGGTAACAGAACAGCGGACACTCCGGCTTGGACATCTCATCATGCACACCTCGGGAACACAACAGTGAACACCTCAGCTTGGACATCTCAGCATGCACACCTCATGAACACAACAGCGAACACCTCAGCTTGGACATCTCAGCATGCACACATCAGGAACACAACAGTGAACACCTCAGCTTGGACATCTCAGCATGCACTTCTCATGAACACAACAGCGAACACCTCAGCACCAAAGCAACGAACACATGGTAGAGAGCGGGATGATGACGGCTGATCACCATCTGCTAACGAGCTCTGTAAGAGCTCCGTGATTCGCGTGTGCTCACTTAGCCATAAATAACTGCTCATGTTCGTCACGCTATCGACATTCGCAACGTACTTTCCGTTATTTATGTATGTATATGAGGCATTTGCCTACCTGCATGTCTGTAGCGCCATGATTCAGCACCGGGCCATGGTGACTGGCTGCACAGTTCATGTATGTTCATCACTTTTCCTGTGAGAAGGCTAATCTTGTCTCGAAGTTGTTCAACCCCCCCCCCCCCCCCCCAATAGCATTACTGCCGTAGGGGTGTAAGGTGTTAGCGATCTGACATTTCAAAGGCTCGGCTATATGAGGGCGGTAGCCATCTCCTCTCCCTCGCTGCTCTTACTTCCTGGACTGAACCGGTAGCCATTTAAGGCTGGGTCGACCCGGGGGCTATTGCGGTCTGAAGAAACATTACCGCCTCAACTGTGGAATGAAACTAGGCCTTCTCAGATGAGAAGCCAATGCGATAACCACTGCGCTGGCATCTAACACGGTGTTTGTAACTAACCTCCCATTTGCTGTTGCCGTGGTAATCTTTGTGGTAGCTCAATTTATATGAAGAGATTGCTAGCTCCATGTTCAACCCTGCTTAGTTAACTTTGAGATTGCTAGCTCCATGTTCAACCCTGCTTAGTTAACTTTGAGATTGCTAGCTCCATGTTCAACCCTGCTTAGTTATCTTTGAGATTGCTAGCTCCATGTTCAACCCTGCTTAGCTAACTTTGAGATTGCTAGCTCCATGTTCAACCCTGCTTAGTTAACTTTGAGATTGCTAGCTCCATGTTCAACCGTGCCTAGTTATCTTTGAGATTGCTAGCTCCATGTTCAACCCTGCTTAGTTAACTTTGAGATTGCTAGCTCCATGTTCAACCCTGCTTAGTTAACTTTGAGATTGCTAGCTCCATGTTCAACTCTGCTTAGTTAACTTCGAGATTGCTAGCTCCATGTTCAACCCTGCTTAGTTAACTTTGAGATTGCTAGCTCCATGTTCAACCCTGCTTAGTTAACTTTGAGATTGCTAGCTCCATGTTCAACCCTGCTTAGTTAACTTTGCGATTGCTAGCTCCATGTTCAACCCTGCTTAGTTAACTTTGAGATTGCTAGCTCCATGTTCAACCCTGCTTAGTTATCTTTGAGATTGCTAGCTCCATGTTCAACCCTGCTTAGCTAACTTTGAGATTGCTAGCTCCATGTTCAACCCTGCTTAGTTAACTTTATTGCTAGCTCCATGTTCAACCCTGCTTAGTTATCTTTGAGATTGCTAGCTCCATGTTCAACCCTGCTTAGTTAACTTTGAGATTGCTAGCTCCATGTTCAACCCTGCTTAGTTAACTTTGAGATTGCTAGCTCCATGTTCAACCCTGCTTAGTTAACTTTATTGCTAGCTCCATGTTCAACCCTGCTTAGTTATCTTTGAGATTGCTAGCTCCATGTTCAACCCTGCTTAGTTAACTTTGAGATTGCTAGCTCCATGTTCAACCCTGCTTAGTTAACTTTGAGATTGCTAGCTCCATGTTCAACTCTGCTTAGTTAACTTTGAGATTGCTAGCTCCATGTTCAACCCTGCTTAGTTAACTTTGAGATTGCTAGCTCCATGTTCAACCCTGCTTAGTTATCTTTGAGATTGCTAGCTCCATGTTGAACCCTGCTTAGTTAACTTTGAGATTGCTAGCTCCATGTTCAACCCTGCTTAGTTAACTTTGAGATTGCTAGCTCCATGTTCAACCCTGCTTAGTTAACTTTGAGATTGCTAGCCTCGTGCGCATCACTCCTTTGTCACATTTTGAGACATGCCTATGAGCACGTGGCCATATAGTTTGAATATCGATGCTCTGACCAAGAAAACATGGGTTCAAATCCCAGAAAGGTATACGTTTTCTGTCTAGCTTAGGTGAAATAAAAACATACCCGAACATTGCTGGACGACTGCGGAAGCAGGGGACATTTATTCCCCAGCTCTGTACTATAAATGCCTTATGCGGACTGTTACTAGGCTAATTCAGGCCAAAAATAGCAGTTTTATTTAAGGACATGCCTTGGAATATGTCGCGAGCTGATTATTTCGTCCCCAGATAGGGCGTGGATATGAAGGCTCTTGGGTGACTCGATAGGAACTACTAGCCTTCTCATGATGCTATCAGCCACAGACACTCCTTTTGGTTATATCAGTGCGCGAGAGCCATAAAAAAAAATCATCAATGCCTTAACCCCTGTTGTTCTTATTTTTTTCAAACTCTTGTGCAGCGATTAAAACACAAGTCCCCCCTACATCGAGTGGTCAGTTATACGAGACAGTAGTTAGCGTTCTCGAGGTTATTGGATAACAAACTTCGATCAGATAACTTTGAATGAGCGCAACGTTATTAACTTTGTATCAATGCATTTTTGTCTATTCATTTTTCAATGTTAAGTGTAGGTGTTATGTTCATGAGCATCACGGCGGCCGGTTAAGATAATTCTGAGTATTTCCGGCACGTGCGACAGCTTCACGCCATATCGATTTCCTGGGAGCTGCTATGGTGTCCCGTTAATGTGAGGCGAGGGTATGGATTGGCTACAGAGATGCAGTGCCCCGCCTTTTACTCCTCCTCCAAAGATCCTATCATTGCCGATAGATAGCGTTAGACAAACGCGCTTCTGTGAGCCGCGTCGACTGCCTTAGCACGCCCATTCTGAAGCCGTTTGTGTCAAATTTTGATGGCTAGATCTTCAAACCTCTAATTTCATAAACGGTTGTCTGGTCCCCGTTTCATCTTAGAAATCTCCAAACACGAAAAGACCACCATCAGATAATCTGTCTGCTGTCGAAATCTGAACTAGTCTGTCTGTTTGAGTTTGATGAGCTGAGAGTACACGCGCTGTTTATTCTACAACAAAGTAAGTTGCTAAAAGAGAATATAACATATGGGAGTAGATATTTCAGAAGATAACATATGTTGCTAATTCAGAACATAACTTAAGTTGCTAGCAGAGAACATAACTCAAGTTGTTCGTTAAGTATGTAACTTATGGGAGTAGATAGTTGAGAACATAACATAACTTGTTAGCTGAGAACATAACTTGTTAGTTGAGAAGATAGCTTGTTAGTTGAGAACATAACCTGTTAGTTGAGAACATAACATAACTTGTTAGTTGAGAATATAACTTGTTAGTTGAGAACATAACCTGTTAGTTGAGAACATAACATAACCTTGTAGTTGAGAAAATAACTTGTTATTTGAGAACATAACATAACTTGTTAGTTGAGAATATAACATAACTTGTTAGTTGAGAACATAACATAACTTGTTAGTTGAGAACATAACATAACTTGTTAGTTGAGAACATAACATAACTTGTTAGTTGAGAACATAACATAACTTGTTAGTTGAGAACATAAGTTAACTTGTTAGCTGAGAACATAACTTGTTAGTTGAGAAGATAGCTTGTTAGTTGAGAACATAACATAACCTGTTAGTTGAGAACATAACTTGTTAGTTGTGAACATAAGTTAACTTGTTAGCTGAGAACATAACTTGTTAGTTGAGAAGATAGCTTGTTAGTTGAGAACATAACCTGTTAGTTGAGAACATAACATAACTTGTTAGTTGAGAATATAACTTGTTAGTTGAGAACATAACCTGTTAGTTGAGAACATAACATAACCTTGTAGTTGAGAAAATAACTTGTTATTTGAGAACATAACATAACTTGTTAGTTGAGAACATAACATAACTTGTTAGTTGAGAACATAACATAACTTGTTAGTTGAGAACATAAGTTAACTTGTTAGCTGAGAACATAACTTGTTAGTTGAGAAGATAGCTTGTTAGTTGAGAACATAACATAACCTGTTAGTTGAGAACATAACTTGTTAGTTGTGAAAATAAGTTAACTTGTTAGCTGAGAATATAACTTTAGTTGCTGGTTGAGAAAATAACTTAAATTGCTAGTTCAGAACATAACTAAGTTGCTATATCAGTGTATACATGACTCGCTATGTGATACTGAAAAGTGCATCCCTGGATGAGAACATAGCTTACGTAAACCACAATGTGGTAACATAATCATGTGAACTGTCGTGTTTCCTGGGTTAGAACTGTTTTAGACTATGAATCCAAACGTGCCACATATTTCACATATATATTTGGATGTACTGATGAAAAAGATCATGTCTGTAAGTAACTCCGTTTCACGAGCGGCCTACGTACAACCCCCGGCCCCAATATTTAGATCAGAGACCAAACAAAGAGACATGTTCTCGTGTTCTCATAGAAGCAACGTATGAGGATTTATCTGATTGACAGAAACATCAGCAAAATCTCTTGACTGTTTGTATTTTGTTCTTGAAAGTAATGCAGTCAATTTGGTTAGACTTCTGCAGTGCGTTTCGTTTGATGACCATGATATATTGACATTCTGCATGATGTAGCTACATTCTAGGGAGGAGCACTGTTAGGTACACTTCCAGGAAATGTAGTTTAGCGATAGGCACTTGGACTATCAATCAACACCTTCTCATCTCCCTGAGGAGTATATGCCTTTAAGAAATATATGGCACGTCTTCAGAAGTTCACCTGTTCATATCTGTGAAGCTTTTCTAGCTTAAACTGTATAGATGATGTAGCCAACCCCATGGACATCCCTCCTCAGTCTCCTCATATGACATGCCTGTCAGGTTACAGCGTAATTATTTTTTGCTTCATTTTTCGTGTTCGCTGAAGCACGCGCGGCCTCAAAACGTGCATACAATTATAATTTTAACCAATCCATGCACGAGCAGCAGATGCATTAAGGATGTACTGGAGTAGTTTATGTAGTTTCATTAGCAGCTTTCAGGATCGTTCATTTCAAACTTCTTTTACCGGAATGTGTCAACTGTTATTATTATCATTATTATTATCATTATTATTGTTGTTATTGGTAATATTATTATTACAAAAAACATGATATTACCATTCCTATTTCTATTACAATTATTTGTACGGTTATGTTACCATTATTGACACTGATGTTTTAACGACGGTAAGTCCAGAGGTTAGCTCGATCTACGCACAACAACAACATATACATCTGAAAGCTGGAAATGCCGAAGACGGATGTGTCAGACCAAAAAGTGCAAATATCGCAGTCAAGCTGTAAACTAGCGACACCGCGCATTCCGTTATCTGGACTACATCCTGTTACTTACCACGCCCTGTTCAATGCTTGGTAGATGGAGATTAAAAACATACGCAGAAGAATAAAGAAGATGAAAGCTGAAACAGAATGTCAGACATCCGGGGTAGCTGTTAGGATGTACTGTCAAGCAAGGCAAAGGCAAAGACCGCCGTCCACCGTAGTCGATGATGGCATAATTTATTTTGCTAGGGCTATTTTTAGTAAGGATTAATTTCGCTACTTGTTATCCTCACTCTCTCGTCTCGAGCCGCCCTACCCCAGTGGCAAGTCAAGGACAAGACGAGTAGGAGGTAACTACGAGATGCAGGGGACCCCGCATCACGCACCCATGAAAAATACGGTGGAGTCCGGAGTCGAACCCACATCACCTGATCACGAGGCCGACGGCTTAACTACTTCGCCACGGAATCCCAAGCACAAAATGTCAAGCACAGTTATCTAAATAATTAATTTAGTTTGGAGAGTTTGTTGTCCAGCAAAGAAGTAATACAGCGTACCAATCCTTGCCTCAAAGTCAAAGATAACATTTGAGGATATATAGTTACAACACTTTGAGGATATACTGACATACTCATGCATGTGGGAGATATACAGAGGAACTCATACATGTGAGATATATATATATATATAGAATCATACATGTGAGAGATATACAGTTTCAGTCCTTTACGTGGTTTCTTGAGCATCGGCTTTGATAATCCATCTGGCTTCTACCATTCATGGCCATTTACAAATGACAAATTGCTAATAGAAGCAACTCTATGCACCTGGGCGCCCCCATACGCGGTCCTAGAACCGACTATATGCACCTGTGCGCCCCCATACGTTGTCAGATTCTTCATTGCTGAAAGTGCCGATAACTCTGTAGCCCCCGAGGGATTTTAAATTGTCCACAGACTTCACCAAGTACTCATTTACAGCTGGGTCGACTGGAACACGCAGTTATGTCAGCAAGAAACCCACTACATGTCCAGTCTGCCAAACTATGCACGACGTGACTCGAACCTCGTCCGCCGGGATTATAAACCAAGCTCCCAACACATAGACCACGGAACCTCTCTCATGGTCATCTGTTCTTGAGCGTCCACACACTTCTCTTCCCAATAAAAAACATAGTCTTCCCGGGAATAGAAACCACACAACTCCACATATGACATCTGAACTCCCAGTTGGCACGTGTGTCCAACTACGCACATTGGACACACGTAACACGTTTGTATTCTAACTATAACTTAATATTTCTGACGTAACATGTTATATTATAATAGTGGGTTCAGGCATGCTGGGACGATTAACATGCGCGAGCGTAAACGCGAGCACCGCCGTTCCGCCTCACACACATACAACCATATAACCATACGTACCCACACATATGCACACAGTCATACCATACACACATATATATGCATAGAGTACATAAAGGGACACATACTAATAACAAAAATAGCCATTCTACGCAAGCGATGATAAGAAGAGGAGTCAGACACCGGTGAGATCGGGGATGGCTGTAGAGTCCTATTCTGGAACGGAAACTCCTTCCACATACGTCGTATTTTATGTCAGAATTGGACATGGGAGTGTCAGTTGTTTTATCTTTTCACAAAGTGCTTTTTTCTGTGCTTCGGAGGCCTGGCATTCCTCAGCGATGTAGACGCCTCTGATGGTGGTTCAAGGCCATAGCGAGGTGTATGGTGAGCTGAAAAATGGCTTGCATCTGGTCGGTACCAAAAGAAGTGTTTCAAAGACTCCCTCAATGTATCTCTGACACGCTTCAGCATCGATGGAAAGGGACACATATACATTCGTACGTACACACATACACACATATATGTACTTTGAGAATATTGGATATATGTTCTTGGAAATGGAATACATACAGCGCACAATTAAAAACATGGAGTAGTGAACGATTGCCGACTTATGACTTGTAGGGTGATTCTGGTCAAGACAAAGTCATTCACGCTTGTATCATATATAAGGTCATGTTTCTAGAGCTTTATCGTTTTTAGCTGAATAGTTGAAAATGTGAATAACTAAGGTGTGCAAATCCAGGGAGTTCTAGGATCTTCAATCCATGAGCTATAGGATCTTCAATCCGTGAGCTATAGGATTTTCAATCCATGAGCTATAGGATCTTCAATCCAGGAAGTTGTAGGATCTTCAATCCAGGGGGTTGTAGGATCTTCAATGCATGAGTGGTAGGATATTCAATCCATGAGTGGTAGGATCTTCAATCCAGTGAGTTGTAGGATCTTCAATCCAGGGAGTTGTAGGATCTTCAATCCATGAGTTCTAGGATCTTCAATCCATGAGTGGTAGGATCTTCAATCCATGAATTGTAGGATCTTCAATCCATGAGTTGTAGGATCTTCAATCCATGAGTTCTAGGATCTTCAATCCATGAGCTATAGGATCTTCAATCCGTGAGCTATAGGATTTCCAATCCATGAGCTATAGGATCTTCAATCTAGGGAGTTGTAGGATCTTCAATCCAGGTAGTTGTAGAATCTTCAATGCATGAGTGGTAGGATCTTCAATCCATGAGTGGTAGGATCTTCAATCCATGAATTGTAGGATCTTCAATCCATGAGTTGTAGGATCTTCAATCCATGAATTGTAGGATCTTCAATCCATGAGTTGTAGGATCTTCAATCCATGAGTTGTAGGATCTTCAATCAAGAGAGTTGTAGGATCTTCAATCCAGGGAGTTGTAGGATCTTCAATCCAGGGAGTTGTAGGATCTTCAATCCAGGGAGTTGTAGGATCTTCAATCCAGGGAGTTGTAGGATCTCCAATCCAGGGAGTTGTAGGATCTTCAATTCATGAGTTGTAGGATCTTCAATCCATGAGCTGTAGGATCTTCAATCCCGGGAGTTGTAGGATCTTCAATCCATGAGTTGTAGGATCTTCAATCCATGAGTTATAGGATCTGCAATCTATGAGTTGTATGATCTTCAATCCAGGGAGTTGTAGGATCTTCAATCCATAAGTTGTAGGATCTTCAATCCATGAGTTATAGGATCTTCAATCTATGAGTGGTAGGATCTTCAATCCAGTGAGTTGTAGAATCTTCAATCCATGAGCTGTAGGATCTTCAATACTGGTAGTTGTAGAATCTTCAATGAGTTGTAGGATCTTCAATCCATTAGCTGTAGGATATTCAATCCGGGGAGTTGTAGAATCTTCAATATATGAGTTGTAAGATCTTCAATCCATTAGTTGTTAGACCGAAATGTTAGAGGCCTGTTACGCCATATTTTCGATAAGAAAATGCTGTCATTCCATTATGTCGCATACTACTTCTCTTCCCGTCTCTCTCACACATCCCATCTATGTCCTTCTCTCTCACACTATTCCTTTTCCCTTCTCTCTCAAACACTACTCCTATTCCATTCTCTGTCACACAGTCTTTTTGTTCCCTTCTCTCTCACACACTCCATCTGTTCCCTTCTCTCTCCCACTCTACTACTTCTATTTCCGTCTCTATCGCACACTCTATTTATTCGCATTTCTCACACTCTACTCCTATCTCCTTCTCTGTCACACTCTACTCCTATCTCCTTCTCTGTCACACTCTACTTTTATCTCCTTCTCTGTCACACACAGTAAAGTTGTATTTATGTATAATATTCATCACTCCACTTCTTGAAGTATATGTCCAACATTGTTTTACTGCGGTAAGCAGACGTGGAAAAATCATACCAGTTACTGGTTTCAGTTGTTTTGTCAGACGTGGAAAAATCATACCAGTTACTGGTTTCAGTTGTTTTGTCAGACGTGGAAAAATCATGTCAGTTAATGGTTTCAGTTGTTTTGTCAGACGTGGAAAAATCATGTCAGTTACTGGTTTCAGTTGTTTTGTCAGACGTGGAAAAATCATGTCAATTACTAGTTTCAGTTGTTTTGTCAGACATGGAAAAATCATGCCAGTTACTGGTTTCAGTTGTTTTGTCAGACGTGGAAAAATCAAGTCAGTTACTCGTTTCAGTTGTTTTGTCAGACGTGGAAAAATCATGTCAGTTACTGGTTTTAGTTGTTTTGTCAGACGTGGAAAAATCATGTCAGTTACTGGTTTCAGTTGTTTTGTCAGACGTGGAAAAATCATGTCAGTTACTGGTTTCAGTTGTTTTGTCAGACGTGGAAAATTATGTCAGTTACTGGTTTCAGTTGTTTTGTCAGACGTGGAAAAATCATGTCAGTTACTGGTTTCAGTTGTTATGTCAGACGTGGAAAAATCATGTCAGTTACTGGTTTCAGTTGTTCTGTCAGACGCGAGACCCCTCAATATTCTGTGACCTTTAGTAAACTATCGGCAAGTGGCAACACGTTTAAATACAAGTTTAAGATCGCGTCACAACAATGCGTACCTGGTTTAACACACCACTGACTATGTTAATCATTTAGTTTCGTAGCTGTGCATCTATCTACCCCCGCCACACACGCATTAACGTGTTCTGGAATAACCCTAATAGTTAGACGACAATAATAGTGATTATGGGAGTACTCTACCAGGTATCTTTCACTAGCACCTTATCAAAATCACTGCAGAACATCCACTCATCTTGTTCCCTAAGCAGACATGGGATCACAGTTGATGCTCTTCATCTGTTCTTATTCTGGACCGTGTTCTTGAGTTACGCGTGAAAGGCTCCAACTGCACTAGCATGTTCTTCTACCCTGTCTCGCTAGGTGTTCTCTGACCTTATTTTCTCTTACTGTATGTTTATATTTCGAACATTTTTCTGAGGATGTGTCATTTTCATGCTCACCCTTTGTCCCCAATCTTCTATTGTATTGGCTGTCGCTGTGTCCGTTGTCCCATGTCTGTGTTTGATTATTATAAGATAGACTTCCATGTAACCACATGACGCAGCTCAAGTTCTTGTGACACGACCTTCAACTTGCATGTAAACTTGTTGCGAACTTAGCAGCAACATTGTGAGGGCTCTCACGTTTGACAAAACAGCTGAAAGCATACATTACTTGATTTGTCTTCGTCGGCTTACCAAAGCATCTTTGTGCTTCGTTGTTCTCGCCAAGCTTGGGCAGTGTAAACAGAACACAACTATTAATATAATTTAAAAGAGGACTAAATTATTCTACGATGACTGACACTATTTTATATAACATTATTCCATATTTATTTGATTGACAGGTCAACAACTAAGTGGATCCAAGGAATCCCAAAACTGCAAGTTTATTTTCACGAAAGTCAAACCGGATAAAGTCAAACCAGGTCAAGTCAAACCTCATCAAGTCAAATCCGATCAAGTCAAACTCGATCAAGTCAAACCCGATCAAGTCAAACTCGATCAAGTCAAACTCGATCAACTCAAACAAATTGGTGTCGACGATCTACAACTGATTAAACAGACATAACCAACGGCAGGCCAGACATCCGATGCTGAACCCAGTTCATGTGCCGCTGGAATGCTTGTGCTAACCGAGTGCCAACTGTCCACCATGATAGCTTCATCGGAATCTTCCCTCGTGCCTGTCAGCTCACAGTGTGTCGGACCAATGAATATGGCCCAAGGGGTGTGCTCTGACTACCCGCACTCCCCATCGGCATCAACACCCACCCAGCTACACACTCAACCCCCAGGAGCACCGTGCACTCCGATGTCACCCCGAGGACCGTACCAGAATCACCAGTGGGATATCAACGACAGCGCCCTGCCAGTGGTATGTATCGTATGTTCAGATTAGATTGATGTGAATCTACTACACTCGTTATTATTATTATTGTCATTATTATTATTAATCGCTGTTATTTACAACAACACAAACAACAAAAAGGGAAAAAAAACTATCTAATGAGACTGACCATCTCAGGCATCTGCATTCCCCGTGTAGTGTATCCGTAAAATGATACTGACCATCTCAGACATCTCCTTTCCCCGTGTAGTGTATCCGTCATATGATACTGACCATATCAGGCATCTCCCTTCCCCGTGTAGTGTATCCGTCATATGATACTGACCATCTCAGACATCTCCCTTCCCCGTGTAGTGTATCCGTAAAATGATACTGACCTTCTCAGACATCTCGTTTTCCCGTGTAGTGTATCCGTCATATGATACTGACCATATCAGGCATCTCCCTTCCCCGTGTAGTGTATCCGTCCAATGATACTGACCATCTCAGACATCTCCCTTCCCCGTGTAGTGTATCCGTCCAATGATACTGACCATCTCAGACATCTCCCTTCCCCGTGTAGTGTATCCGTCCAATGATACTGACCATCTCAGACATCTCCCTTCCCCGTGTAGTGTATCCGTCCAATGATACTGACCATCTCAGACATCTCCCTTCCCCGTGTAGTGTATCCGTCCAATGATACTGACCATCTCAGACATCTCCCTTCCCCGTGTAGTGTATCCGTCCAATGATACTGACCATCTCAGACATCTCCCTTCCCCGTGTAGTGTATCCGTCCAATGATACTGACCATCTCAGACATCTCCCTTCCCCGTGTAGTGTATCCGTCCAATGATACTGACCATCTCAGACATCTCCCTTCCCCGTGTGGTTTATCCGTCCAATGATACTGACCATCTCAGACATCTCCCTTCCCCGTGTGGTTTATCCGTCCAATGAGTTTACGAATGTAGCGATGTCCCTATTGCTCCTTCCATAGGCTCACCACATAATGTTACACCCAACATTTCCCACATAATGTTACACCCAACATTTCCCACATAATGTTACACCCAACATTTCCCACATAATGTTACACCCAACATTTCCCACATAATGTTACACCCAACATTTCCCACATAATGTTACACCCAACATTTCCCACATTAATGTATACCTCATACCGTCTTAGCTAGGGACATTACTAGTGATACCCCCCCCCCTCCCCTTGTTAAAAAAAACGCAAGTTTCTGGACGGGGGGGGGGGGGGGGGTGTGTGAGATCAAGCGCTTAGTCATATCGGAGACGAACGATAAGCTTGAAGGTTCCCAGTTCCCACTCTGCGCGTAAATGAAATATTAGCAGTTGAAAATAGAACAGATCAGGTTGGTGGTCTTTGTAATTGATTCAATAAATATAGAAGTGACCGCTATTGAAGAATTTGGTATAGATACATTCTTTGATCTCTGTAAAGACATCTACAATAAAGGATCTAAACAGACCGACCTGATTACATCTGTCTTTATAATACTACCCAAGAAAACGTCTTCAGACCAATGTTTAGATCTTAAAGCCACTAGCCTCATAAGCCGTAACATTAAGATACTGCATGCAACATTACAGCAGAGACTTTAGCGTACAGTAAACAATGATGTTCCGAGTGAACAAACTGGGTTTAGACAGAAGGGTGAAACAATGATGTTCCGAGTGAACAAACTGGGTTTAGACAGAAGAGTCAAACATTGATGTTCCGAGTGAACAAACTGGGTTTAGACAGAAGAGTCAAACAATGATGTTCCGAGTGAACAAACTGGGTTTAGACAGAAGAGTCAAACAATGATGTTCCGAGTGAACAAACTGGGTTTAGACAGAAGAGTCAAACAATGATGTTCCGAGTGAACAAACTGGGTTTAGACAGAAGGGTGAAACAATGAAGTTCTTAACGAACAATTTGGGTTTTGACAGAAGAGTCAAACAATGATGTTCCAAGTGAACAAACTGAGTTTAGACAGAAGGCTGAAACAATGAAGTTCTTAACGAACAATTTGGGTTTTGACAGAAGAGTCAAACAATGATGTTCCGAGTGAACAAAATGGGTTTAGACAGAAGGGTGAAACAATGAAGTTCTTAATGAACAATTTGGGTTTTGACAGAAGAGTCAAACAATGATGTTCCAAGTGAACAAACTGGGTTTAGACAGAAGGGTGAAACAACGAAGCTCTCAACGAAAAATTTGGGTTTTGACAGAAGAGTCAAACAATGCTGTTCCAAGTGAACAAAATGGGTTTAGACAGAAGGGTTAAACAGCGAAGTACCAAGTGAACAATTTGGGTTTAGACAAAAGTGTTGAACAGCGAAGTTCTAAGAGAACAATTTTGATTTGGACAGAAGTGTTAAACACGAGAAGCAATATTATGGTGTGTACACGAACACTAGCAGAACTATTGATAAAAGTACAGAAAAAACATTTATGTGGGATTTATAATCTGAAAAAAGGCCACTAACAGAGACCAGCATGCGCGACTAAGGACATATTTAGAAAACGTAAGTATGAATGGAAAAGACACAGAATACTCAGTAACCTGTCATGGGAGCAAACTGGTACTGGAAGATCTGGCAGGACTTACTCACCATGTATTGATGTAAAAAGTGCAGGACGACAAGGATGAGTTATGTCCTCTTGACAGTTTAACGTTTACAGAACACATGTTATCGACACACAGGGGCGTTGTCAGGACTCATTATCGGGGGAGTATCAATAAATAATCTCAGATTTTCGAATCAACCATTTCTGGATACTGACACGAACAAAGAAGTAGTCGAATTGGTGATTCGAATAAAATACAAAAGTGAAATGTAGGATTGGACATTAATGCTGAGAGAAAGGAAACTAATAATAAAAATGTAGACTCGACATAAAATCTACACGTTAACAAAAGAACTGTCAAATACTGGAAAAAAGGTAGACATATTCTCCCGTCTTGGAAATATGTTTACAGGAGATGAAAGAGACGAAATGAAGAGAATAGGGATGGTCAATTCTTCGTTCACAAACATGTCCCAAACACGTCCCAAACACGTCTCATATATTGTCATACAAACACGTCACAAACACGTCTCATATATTTTCATCCAAACACGTCCCAAACACGTCTCATATATTGTCATCCAAACACGTCACAAACACGTCTCATATATTGTCATCCAAACACGTCCCAAACACGTCCCAAACACGTCTCATATACTGTCATCCAAACACGTCCCAAACACGTCCCAAACACGTCTCATATATTGTCATCCAAACACGTCCCAAACACGTCTCATATATTGCCATCCAAACACGTCCCAAACACGTCCCAAACACGTCTCATATATTGTCATCCAAACACGTCCCAAACACATCTCATATATTGTCATCCAAACACGTCCCAAACACGTCTCATATATTGTCATCCAAAAACGTCCCAAACACGTCTCATATATTGTTACCCAAACACGTCCCAAACACGTCTCATATATTGCCATCCAAACACGTCCCAAACACGTCCCAAACACGTCTCATATATTGTCATCCAAACACGTCCCAAACACCTCCCAAACACGTCTCATATATTGTCATCCAAACACGTCCCAAACACGTCTCATATATTGTCATCCAAACACGTCCCAAACACGTCTCATATATTGTCATCCAAACACGTCCCAAACACGTCTCATATATTGTCATCCAAACGAGTCACAAACACGTCTCATATATTGTCATCCAAACACGTCTCATATATTGTCATCCAAACGAGTCACAAACACGTCTCATATATTGTCATCCAAAAACGTCCCAAACACGTCTCATATATTGTCATCCAAACGAGTCACAAACACGTCTCGTATATTGTCATCCAAACGAGTCACAAAGACGTCTCATATATTGATATTCAATCGAGTCACAAATACGTCTCACATATTGACCTCCAAACAAGTCACAAACACGTCTCATATATTGACATTCAAACAAGTCACAAACACGTCTCATATATTGACATCCAAACACGTCTCCCAATTTGAAAATGCTTTGGCGTGTGACGTAGAAAGTTGGACGATATAAAAGGGATAAGAGAAAAGCGTAAATGCCTTTCAAATGCGCATATATAGAAGAATGGGTCCCATTTCGTGGACAAAAAACTGGAAAAGTTGAATATTCATTTCAGTAGATCTGCTGTGTGGAGGTGTGACATGAACTGAATTATGTATTAACCGTAACATTTTGCTGACAATTAGCAACTGTTAAGAATTTAATGGCGAAAACAATAAAGGAGTTGCATTTCATTTGTGGAGATGACGGTCTTTGTAGCGGGAGCTAAAGCGGCCAAGTTGGGAAGATCTTCGTACACTCTAGCCAGCTATTATTATTTTTTTTGCGTTCGCCTTATATCTCTAATCTCCAAGGCGTTGCACTGCGTTTTTATTTTGCTCCTGTCGGCTCATTGCATCCGACTTCAGCATTCATTTTATGTAAGGGTCTGCTTCCTCCTGCATTTTCTAAGGGTTTGCTTCTCCGGGGTAACGGCCGGTGCTGTGATTGGGATCTTCTTCTTCTTCTTCTTCGTACGCAGTCAGACAATAACCATTATTTTTTCGAAAAAAGCGGCGGTCATCCTGAGGCTCTCGCCACTGCCATAGAGCTTGTCTTGCAGTTCCACTGGTAATGGCCACATCTGCTCTCTCTGATCCTCGTATGTCGGGCAGTTCTGCAGCAGATGTTCAGCGGTCATTTTACCAGTACCGCACGGGCATTCGTCGGTACACCCTATCTTCAATTTGTTGAATAGGTGGTACCTCAGTCTGTTGTGGCCAGTGCGAAGTCTGAAGACAACGACCTGCTCTCTTCGGTTCAACTGGTAATAGGCATCGTTTTTGGTGTAACCAGTATGTTCGGTTTCCCATTTGGTCATGTATCTGGTTTTCATAAGCCGTTTTGACTCTTCGTACGTCATACTGGTATCTGTTTGTGGTAGTCTTGCACCTTCTTTTGCCAGTCTGTCTGCCTCCTCGTTGCCTTGGATGTTGCAGTGTGACGGAACCCACTGTACCACTACCCTTTTTGGTGCGGACTGCTGGCACAGTTTGCAGTGTGCTGCTCTTAAGTCATTAAGCTCAGTGTTTTTCTGGCTTTTTAGCGCTGTGACTACGGCGAGAGCATCTGTCAGCAGGACTATATGGCTCTCATTTTCACTGTTTGTCACCATTTCTTCCACTGCCGCCCTCAGTGCCTCTGCCTCCGCTCTGAAATTGCTTGTGTACTTACCAGTAGCGAATGACAGTGTTATTTTTCTGCCATTTGGTAGGTTCAGGAATGCTCCTGCCCCTCCGTTCTGTGTAGTGTCTGTTGCTGTGATGGGGATCGAACCCAGCACCTTTTGATTGATCAAAGCTATTTGCTTCCTAGAAATCTCAACATAAAATATATCTTGTCGATCGAATATTGGGATGACTTGTGTTCCGTATATTGGGATGACTTGTGTTTCGTATATTGGGATGACTTTTATGGCTTGTATATTGGGATGACTTGTGTTCTGTTTATTGGGATGACTTGTGTTCTGTATATTGGGATGACTTTTATGGCTTGTATATTGGGATGACTTGTGTTCTGTTTATTGGGATGACTTGTGTTCTGTATATTGGGATGACTTTTATGGCTTGTATATTGGGATGACTTGTGTTCTGTTTATTGGGATGACTTGTGTTCTGTATATTGGGATGACTTTTATGGCTTGTATATTGGGATGACTTGTGTTCCGTATATTGGGATGACTTTTATGGCTTGTATATTGGGATGACTTGTGTTCTGTATATTGGGATGACTTTTATGGCTTGTATATTGGGATGACTTGTGTTCCGTATATTTGGATGACTTGTGTTCTGTATATTGGGATGACTTTTATGGCTTGTATATTGGGATGACTTGTGTTCTGTATATTGGGATGACTTTTATGGCTTGTATATTGGGATGATTTGTGTTCTGTATATTGGGATGACTTGTGTTTCGTATATTGGGATGACTTGTGTTCTGTATATTGGGATGACTTTTATGGCTTGTATATTGGGATGACTCTTACGACTCGTATATTGGGATGAATAATGATTCATTTTTGGATGATTCTTATGGTTCGTATATTGGGTGACGCTTGTGGCTCCTATATCAGGATGACTTTGTGACTGGCACCTATATTGGGATGACGCTTGTGGCTCGTATACTGGAATGACTTTTATAAATTTGATTGGTTTCGTTTAGTATCTTTATCATTGGATGTCTACCATTACATTTGTATCCTATCCCTTAACTAGGTGTCTATGGTAGGGTGGGTGAAAATATATAATTATTAGTAAATCATTCATAAGATGAATTCCAGCTACATGTGAGGCACAGGGAGCAATCCATACAGCTGCGTCTTTTATAGTAGTTCTGAATCAGTTCGTTTCTAGTGGCAGTTTCAACAGTAACACATGCCGAGGATGCTAGTCTTTGATCGCATTTTATGACATGCTTTACAGGTTACAGTTGTATATTCATGTCAATCCAGGTTCCACTCGGGTGTACTAGTAAATAGTTGGGTTCCATTGATGACCCAAACACCAGCAAAGCTAACAAATATTTTCCACATCAGACAACGTCCTTCGTCCCCCCCCCCCACCCCCCGCCCACCTCCCTCATATCTCACTCACCCACTCACCCACTCACACACTCACACACAGAGAGACACAAGTGCACATACACTCCCACACATGCAGACCTCTGCACACTTGCGCACCGACCACAAACCCCACAATGCTTTCACTGTGGCATTATCCCCCGTGCTAGTTGCCAAATCCTCCTCAATTTAACGACTAAATGAATAGGCCCTTGTTCCAATAAAACCCGTTTCAGACCAAGACGGCGTCCCGACCGGAACAATATGTTGAGATTTAGCCAATCAAATAATTCTATTCCAGCCCGTCAATCGCCATGTAAATCCGTCACCAGCGAGTCACGTGCCAAGGAGTCGACAACCCTGACTTTCTCCGTACAAGCGTCAATCATGCGTGAGTTACTGTTCTTGCTCTCTTAATAACAAGTCGTTATTGGTCCTCTGGTTGCTGAGACGTCCGTGTTGTTTGGAAACGTCTTTCGACTCCTTGATTCCATTTTTGTCAACAACCGACCCATTATTGATTGCTCCTTTTAAATATTTTAATAAGGTTTGTGGTAAAAATTGGACAGCCTTTCGAGATGTGATAAAAAGAATCCGGGATGTATGTGTTGCCAAGTGTTGGATAGCTAACGCAGCAGGCAAATCTGCTATTGAACAATTCACATCAGCAGTCAGAATTTTCTCAAAGTCGATACAAAAGGTTGATGAAAAAAAGTAGCAGGTTTCTTTGATAAGATTTGAGCTCTGCAAGATAAAGTGCGGCAGAGCGACCAAGAGGCTCTTATTGAAATGGTTCTTGTCAAGACCAAGATGAGAACAAAGCAAGAAAGTCAACGATCTGTCCACGTGCGTTATTGCAGTTGTTCTGGTGCATTCCGATAAGACATACAATATGGCTTTCACTTTCTTCTACTTCTTTTCTTCTTTCTCCTCTCCTTCATCCTTTTATACCTGATCGTCGCTTTCTTCGTCAACTTCTTCGTTAAACCTTCTTTCTCTACGTTTTCTTCGCCTTCTTATGTTTCCACTTCTATACTTTTTCCTTCATCTTCTTTTCAATTATCTTCTTTTTCTTTTCTTCATAGTCTCCATCACTTCTTCTCAAACTTTTTTTCTAATTCTTATGTTTCCTTTTTTTCTTTTTCGTCCAATTCTTTCTTGTCCTCCCCGCACCCCTCCCCCCCCCCCCCCCACCTCATCTCTCTCTCTCTCTCCCTCTCTCTCTCTCTTTCTTTCTTTGTCTTATTCTTTTTGTTCTTAAGTGTTCTTCTTGTCCCTTGTTTTTCTTCTTCCTCTTATTCCTTGTTTTTGTGTTGTTATATTATTTTAGTCTTCCTCCGCTCAATACATCTATTTCAGTTCATTTTTCCTGCCATTTTTCTAGACATTCTTCTCTCGGCCTCTTCTTCCGCTTCTTTGTCTGCGTTCTGTTTCATATTTTTCGCTAATTGCTTCTCATTCATCTCCGCTCCCTGTGGTGCATAGGGTTTCACCTACATCAACTTAACAACCTCAATGCCAACTCCACCTGTGTAGTT
Organism: Ariolimax columbianus; assembly: GCA_036924085.1. Classification (NCBI taxonomy): domain Eukaryota; kingdom Metazoa; phylum Mollusca; class Gastropoda; order Stylommatophora; family Arionidae; genus Ariolimax; species Ariolimax columbianus. Next base: position 87,246,024 of record JAVGWX010000010.1, on the reverse strand, counting down.
CAATGTGCTCCTTTGAATCTTGCCCACACAGTCATATTCTCACAGCCTATAGCAATCAAGCTCTTACAGTCATGCACTCAAAGTCTCTCTCCCACAATCATGTTCCCACAGTCTACTTCCCACAGTCATTCTCCCACAGTCAAGCCCTCACAGTCATGCTTTCACAGTCTCTCATGCTCTCACAGTCTCACGGTCTCACAGTCTCCCATGGTCTCACAGTCTCCCATGGTCTCACAGTCTCCCATGGTCTCACAGTCTCCCATGGTCTCACACCCTCTCATGGTCTCACAGTTTCTCATGGTCTCTCACTCTCTCATGGTCTCACTCTCTCTCATGGTCTCACAGTCTCATGGTCTCACACTCTCTCATGGTCTCACTCTCTCATGGTCTCACTCTCTCTCATGGTCTCACAGTCTCATGGTCTCACACTCTCTCATGGTCTCACTCTCTCATGGTCTCACTCTCTCATGGTCTCACTCTCTCATGGTCTCACACTCTCTCATGGTCTCACTCTCTCATGGTCTCACTCTCTCATGGTCTCACAGTCTCATGGTCTCACTCTCTCATGGTCTCACTCTCTCATGGTCTCACAGTCTCTCATGGTCTCACTCTCTCATGGTCTCACTCTCTCATGGTCTCACAGTCTCATGGTCTCACTCTCTCATGGTCTCACTCTCTCATGGTCTCACAGTCTCTCATGGTCTCACTCTCTCATGGTCTCACTCTCTCATGGTCTCACAGTCTCTCATGGTCTCACTCTCTCATGGTCTCACTCTCTCATGGTCTCACAGTCTCATGGTCTCACACTCTCATGGTCTCACTCTCTCATGGTCTCACTCTCTCATGGTCTCACAGTCTCATGGTCTCACAGTCTCATGGTCTCACTCTCTCATGGTCTCACTCTCTCATGGTCTCACAGTCTCATGGTCTCACAGTCTCTCATGGTCTCACAGTCTCATGGTCTCACAGTCTCTCATGGTCTCACAGTATATCTGAAAGAAACTCGATCTCATACCAAATCTTCACCTGCTTCAGAGCCGTGCCAAAGCATTCATTCACAGCTTGATGCCATCACCTTCTTGTGATGCATCTGCCTCTCTTTTCCGGCAGCAGACTTTCCTAACTGACTACCCCATATATTAACCAAAATGTGACCTAGTACAATGAAATGCCTTACACTTCCTCCCCGACAACAGTGTGTGCTATGAGATTGCCGCTGTGTAAACCATATGCACGTACTTCCCAAAATGCTAGAAAGTTCTAGAGAGACACATCTACCGAGAACTGGCATCGTTTACGTGGCTCACTTTCTAATATGCTAGAAAGTTCTAGAGAGACACATCTACGAAAAACTGGCATCGTTTAAGTGGCTCACTTTCTAATATGCTAGAAAGTTCTAGAGAGACACATCTACCGAGAACTGGAATCGTTTAAGTGGCTCCAGTTTCCAGTCATCAAATAATAAAATCGTATCGCTCACCCACATCACGTGACCTTAAAGTCATGTGGACACCAACGGGGTGATCGCTGGACCAACCCTTCATTGTGATCCCTGCGCGCGGCCAGACGATGCAGGAACATTGTGATTTGGATAGCTAGGGACACGTCCGAGCCTCGATCACCATACAATAATTAGCCAGTCCGTGACCGCTCCTGACCTGGTGATGCCAAGTTCATTATCAACGGGCCACAACTCTATTTGCCCTTTCATTTACTTGACGTACTGTGTGAGACATTGAATGAAGTCATCTCTACCATGACGACTATCCAAGGGAAACAACTGCTTGTCAATACCATTGTCGTTTAGGTTCTATAATTGGAAGCATTTTATGATCTTCCGCATCCTCTTCAAAGATTTAAAACAATACTTGAAGAAAAATACAAATTGGTATATAAGCATTAGATACCAGTTATGTTACACATTATGTCACATTAGTGCGCTCTTGATAGATCCATAGGTGCACAGCCGTTTATAATTTGGCTGCAAAGGAGGTATGGTCAATAATGTCTCCGGAAGTCGTTAGTTGCATGAATGAATCCTGATCCACTCATACAGGGGTCACTCTCGTCGATGTGACAAAAGCTGGAGGTATTCTATCAACTTTGATGTGACAGGATTTGGTGTCACTCTATGATTGGTATGAGACGAGCCAATGTCAATCTACTATCATATATATCACAAAATACAAAGTAATTCTATTGTGATTAATGTGACGGTTGTTATTCTGATATTCTACTGTATTCCCTGTATGATACATGGTAACATTTTTGTTGCGCATTCGTGTGCTATTTTGTTTTGAAGAATATATTAAGACGCGAACACAGCCGACGTCAGAAAAGTGAAACTTTGTCTTTAAATCATACACTTCACAATTCAATATAACGTGCAAATCTAATGCGGGTTTTTACTTTAAAGAATGAAATGTGAGTATATATATATCATAAAATGTAATTTGGGTATTTTAGAATGAAATGTGAGTATTTATATTTTAGAAACCAATTGTAGTTTGATCCAATTCAAAATGAATGCCGTTGAAGTGTTATGGAAGGGCTTGATTTTGTACTCTCAAATCGTAAGTTGGATGTCCCTTAAGTGTACTAGAGATATTTTAAAATCATATGTGTGTGTGTTTGCGCGCGTGCGTGCGTGGGAGTGCGCACACGTTTGTCTGTACATTACATGTATATGTGTATGCGAGTATGTTGTTTGCAAGTATGTGTGTATTTGGGTGTGTGTGTGTGTGTGTGTGTGTGTGTGTGTGTGTGTTTGTGTGTGTGTCCGTGTTTGGTTACGTGTTATCTTTTCCTGAAATGACTTATAGACAATACAACATAGAATCGGCCTACTGAAACATGACCAAATAATTGGGCAGTTTTCTGCACACAAAATCCAGTACCCCCATCGCCTGCACCATCTAAAGGGCTTGGTTCGACCCCGTTCAACGCCAGCCAACAGATTCTGCTGATCAAAAACCCAGGGCACTTTCCAAAGTTCGGTTTATTGAAAGACAATCCCCCAAAGGACCTGGTTGTGGTCTTTTTTCTGATTTAAGACTTGACAGTCGAGCAGGGCACCACACAAACCAACCGTAGCATGATCTGGTTTCAGGAAATGAATGGCCAGTCCACTAGCACCTGTCACTAGCCAGTGTCCAGTCTACCAGCAAGCTCGTGTAATGACCATATTAATAATAGCTGGTGATTTGTGGGAAAGATCATTGTAGACAGCATACATGTCATATTCATGTAAATACAAGTCTCGCACAGAACTCTGGAATAAGGGAAGATGAATGTGTCTCTCGGTTGGCTCTACTTTCTACAGCGGATTGATCTGCTGTTAACTCACGTATGGTTAGTTTCATTGTTATGGTAAATACAATCATTCACCCACAACAGGAAGTCACCTTCTAGTACAGATGTCGTTTATCTATTGATGTGTTAACGGAGTGCTAGGCAAAATGATGTTCTTTTGCTACCTAGGCGGCTCACTTTGTCATTGTCTTTTCATCTTTCGAAAAGCATATTTAGCTACATTCGTTTTAGAGAGTACTTGCACTTACACCGCATGTCGCACTCATTTGTTGTACTCAGGGGGACATTGTCAGTTGATGTATTCTGTTTTCAGGGACCCTGAGTAGATATGCTGCATATGATACTTAGACTTGACATGGTCAAGTAATTATACTATATACACAACCAAGACTAAGTGTTTATTTTAGTAATTGGATTGTATACTATTACTAAACTATGTGTTTGGGGACAGTTTTTCTCTATCAACTATTCAATCCAAGGTGTCTGAAGTTCTACACTAACAAACTCCACTGCATGCCTTTTTCAATTGATTACTTCACACTATATTAAAGAAGCATATAATACGTGTTATATATAATTTGGAAGGATACAAGTTAAAGAAAAGAAAATGCATGTTCTATCTTCTGAATGAATAGCCTCATCGCCGCTATTTGATGAAGCAACGATAGTCTTCGACTGCATCCACTAACAAACTAAACCTAAGCTACCACACGTCTTGCTAACTTTCTATTAGGCTTACCACCATCGTCATTATAAGCACTGTCTGAATCTTCTAATCTCTGAAGCATGCTCTTAAAAACAACCATAACTTGTTCTGCATTGTATCTTTTTGGTCGAGTTCTCGAACTAGAATATGTGAGTGCCCTTATTTGGTAGAAATAAACAACACACTTTAGAGTGAACAAAATCTCGTCCAATAACAAAACACGCTTGTTTTAGGGAAGTTTAGTACTACGACGTGTTTGAAATTAAACAGTTAAGTATTCGTCGACAACAACAAACCAGAATCACGGCTCTACGAAACAAAAATGAAACAGTTCCCAACAGCCGATATGTCGGTTAACGGTCTTGTAGGGTTACATTTATGAACCGAAATGTCGGTTAACGGTCGTGCAGTTTTTGCTGCGGGTGATGATGGTATAGGGGAAGAGAGAGTCCAGATAAAAAAGATTGTAATGCCCGATGTCGATGGTTCTAGCAAAATTTTTTCTGAATTTGCAAATACATGACGATATAGAGTATTTGAAGAACTGGAGAATGAATTGAGCCGATATTTTCCATAGCTTGATGATCACGAGTTGGATTTGACTGAGAAATCCAGTCATATGGTCAGTTAGAAATGTTCATTGTGAACAAAAAGGAATTTCTGGAACCAAAGACTTGTTTGTGATCAAGTCATATGTTCGATGGGTAATCAACAACATAAAGTTTGCCTTTGGTGTACTTTCTCTATCAAAAGGTGGTAAGAAGAGTTATACATCAACTGCTACCACTTGTATTGACAAATCTTTGTGAGTAATGTTTTATAATGCTGTGAAAGTTAAGACGAAGCAAAGGAGTAGATTTGAGCTTTGATTTTTCTTGGATTCTGCCCTTTTGAAGTATTTCCTTGAATATACAAGAATTGGTGTAGTCAAAATAATATTTTACTTACTCATTGAATGCAATCTTCATTTCAATAAATTGAACTAGAATACCCTGGCATTCCTTGAACCTTTCCGTTTATTGAAGTATATTTCAGTTTAGTCTGGTATTATTGTGCTGAATTTCAGATAGAAACATGCCTAACTGTTGTACAGATTATCAAACCGGTCTTCTCTAGTATTGTACCGAATGACAAATTGACTCAAGATTTGTGTTGTACCGAATGTCAAATTGACTCAAGATTTGTGTTGTACAGAATGTCAAATTGACTCAAGATTTGTGTTGTACAGAATGTCAAATTGTTTCCAGATGTGTGTTGTACCGAATGTCAAATTGTTTCAAGTCTAGTGTTATTGGTTTGAATGTAATATTTTCTCAAAGCACAGTCTCCCGCTTCACCTAATATTGTCTTCAATACGCATGTTACAACCTTTACCTACCCGCTGACGATTTCAGCTCGTCTATCACGTGCCCGCATTATGTAAATTATCCAAATCGACAATAAAAACGCAGAACTTAAAACACGTAGATGATAGCATTGTCATTACCATAATAATTGTTGGTGGCCCTCCACATGTTGCATGAACACTAGTTAACTCGCTGGAATTTGTAAGGAGCAGGAAGCTAGCACAAAGCAAACACGTGAGAGCAAACATATTCACAAACATTATCGCAAGATGTAGATTTGGCCTTTCTAAGGACACTTACACAATGGACGCCAGCTTTGCACGAGCCTTAATGTTGATTCTTCTTCAAAACGTAAAAGAAAATAAAAGTAGACCAATAGCAGGTGCTGCATCAGGGATGAAGTGTAGGCGGCTTCATTAAGCGAGGCGGATAAAAACATCAACTGGTTTCGCTCATTTACCACGCAAATATAAAAACAGCCGAAACCCACGTAACTGCAAGACGATCTTCGTCACGGACAACGAACAAGAGAAAATGCCTAACGAATCACAAAAATAGCAATTAGATTGAGCTTGCGATGGATACAATATGACAAAAGGTGGCAGCCATTAACACGATAGTGACCAGGAATGTGTGAATCACGTTTGCCAGTTAGGACAGAGTAGCTTTAAAAAAAATTCACATAATAAACATATTTAAATTGAAACAAAAATTTGATAAAATCTGTACAAATGAATAAATACATGCGTTCACACATACAGAAGGGGAAGGGGTGTTTAGAGTTGGCCAGCGTTAGAGGGACAGTTCACAACCCACACATGCAAATGTTTGGGGTCAGCAAGGCAATTTCCAAATCAGTAGGAAAGTATTAAAAATTCGCTGATACCGGATGCACTGAGCAGTAAGACGCGAAAAACAGTACACATTTACTTTGCCGTAGGAACCAATCTGAAATAATTATTTTATAAACACAAATTAAACATTAATAAATATATATATATATAATGAATTGAAAGATACACAAAAACACACACATACATATATATGTATATTTATATAGTTGACATGTATTATATTGCATAAACTCATTTTTTCATGTGTTATACATATTTGTCTTTCTGCACATGTAGGAACGTATGTAACAATGAATTTGTACACATTTCGGCTTGGCTTGGCTTTGTTCGTTCTGAATCTCCCGACTACAAGCCATGAAAAGGGCAGGTAGCAGAATGTAGAACGGAATGCGTTGTGTCGTAGTTTACAGCTTGACTGCGATGTTTGCACATTTCGGTCCAACACATCCGACTTCAGCAGCACATACTTTAATAATAAAAGTTTTAGTGCAGTTATATTTACCTATCCTGACCTATTCTGAGATTCACAAAATCTTGGTTAAACTCTGATTATCCACTATCCTCGGAAGTTGTTCTATATTCGCTGTTACGTCCAAGCCTGTTGGTACTACAGTGATTCTTTGCCTGTTTTGTTTTTTCCTTTGTCCCCGCCGTAACCTAGGTTTCGTGTGTGTCTGTCCCTGTAAGATAAGAGAGTGTTATCTATGTGTTTTTATCTACTACCTCCCCAGCTTTAATTTACTAAACAAAGTCTTTTGTGAGATAGAGAGAGACCAGTTGCATTTACTGTTTTTTTTAAAAAACATTACCACTATAGCATAGCCAGATAAGCTTTTATAATTGGGTAAACTAGAGCCCGACTGTGCTAATTGGCATACCCAATCGTTGAACTCTTGATCTGTTGCAGCAGATTGTGGGGGTTCCTCTAGCACCCGGAGGCGTACTTCAGATGTTGAGCAGGGATCCTCCGGGTTGTAGTATGACGCGCTGCTCATCAGAATATTTACCACAATGGGGATGAAAGCGTCGGTCCCCACCTCGATGAATACTTACCACAATGGGGAGGAAAGCGTTGGTCCCCCCTCGATGAATACTTACCTCAATGGGAATGAAAGCGTCGGTCCCCACCTCGATGAATACTTACCACAATGGGGATGAAAGCGTCGGTCCTCACCTCGATGAATACTTACCACAATGGGGATGAAAGCGTTGGTCCCCACCTCGATGAATACTTACCACAATGGGGATGAAAGCGTCGGTCCTCACCTCGATGAATACTTACCACAATGGGGATGAAAGCGTTGGTCCCCACCTCGATGAATACTTACCACAATGGGGATGAAAGCGTCGGTCCTCACCTCGATGAATACTTACCACAATGGGGATGAAAGCGTCGGTCCCCACCTCGATGAATACTTACCACAATGGGGATGAAATCGTCGGTCCTCACCTCGATGAATACTTACCACAATGGGGATGAAAGCGTCCGTCCTCACCTCGATGAATACTTACCACAATGGGGATGAAAGCGTCCGTCCTCACCTCGATGAATACTTACCACAATGGGGATGAAAGCGTCCGTCCTCACCTAGATGAACCTACTACCTTGACATATCCGGTATCCAGCAATAATGATCGCGGGTCTGAGAGGGATCTTGGTCAATGTCTCATCCGATCTTGATTGCTCTTAACTCTCTGGCAACATCTGCAATGATTGGGGTCCTTTGAGGGAAATCATACTCATAAAAAGAATTATGATTAAGTCAGTATCAGAAACATTTGAATATCTGCTTTGCTTGTCAGTATCAGAAACATTTGAATATCTGCTTTGCTTGTCAGTATCAGAAACATTTGAATATCTGCTTTGCTTGTCAGTATCAGAGACATTTGAATTTCTGGTTAAGCTATACATAGAAAATAGCTGCAAGATTGTCATTTTGGCACGTGCATAGTAATTAATAATTATGCATTAAGTGATCAAATAGATAAGTGGATAGTAGCCACTTAGTAACCACCACAACACATTGGTATATCCATTAAGTACACCGACACATTAGTACGCCCATTAAGTATTCATTATAACACATTGCTATATCCACAATATATTGATATATATTCTCACCACGACAGAGTGATACATTCACAAAGTACTCTCTACGACACTCGTAAATTAGCTAGAAAATTGCCACTCTTATACGGCAGGCAATACCCACTGATTGGCACCATTTATACGCGGATTCCAGAAACCAAATTTACAATCGAATTGTAAATAATATTTACTACGTAGTCGGATTTGCGAATTGTAGACACACAATAGTATCTAGGATAAGTGGATAGTAGCAGTCAACATATAGGCAGTTGGATAAGTAGCCATCAAACATTATTGTTGTCACTAGTATTATTTTAATTGTCATTAATTGTTATTATTATTAGCATTAAGTATTTTTGTTAGCTTTGCTTGATTACTTGTCGACCCGTTATCCATCGACGGTTGTACTACTGCGGGACCCACGTTCGTCTCCAGCAATCTTTATTTGTGGACTAGAGAAGTGAAGTGGACAACAGGCTTCCCTCCTGGCTCATCATGGATCTTGTTGCGGAATTGGATAAAGTCTGACCAATGCGTTCGGGGTCCACTCTGCAGACTTTTCCTACTTCGGTGCTAACACGTTGGTGGGCGTCTTTCTCCAACGTCAGATT